>JAQQZS010000010.1:14280939-14298778 GCA_030068045.1 Platyallabes tihoni | reverse complement strand
CGCCTTGTGCCCGAAAGTCTCCTGGGATAGGCTCCAGGTCCCCGCGACCCTGATCAAGGATAAAGCGGTATAGAAGAAGATATATATATTCAAAATACGTAATGTATTTCAAAACGAATGCACTTTTATAAGCATTCCAAAAAATGCAATTGCTGGCCTTTCTGTGTGTTTTATTTATGTGGTATAGTGTGATAGCAATAGTGTGTTACAATAAGTCCTTTATTTAGTTTAATTTATAGTTAACAGTTTAATCGGTATACTGTGATGCAATGTGTACATTCCAGCACATCAAATGTGACAGTGGAAGACCACCAGGGTGTTTTCCTCTGAAATTACTCATTCTGTGTTTGTTTCTTTGTCAAGTCAAGACTATGAGTCCACATAGATCCCCCTCTGTCATATTCATCGTCTAGCTATTTTTGTCAACCCAAATAAACATGTTATGAAATGTGGTGGCCAGGGTTACACAGTTCTCATTTCATTCAGAGTTAATGGAAACCAAATATTACAAGTCATGGGGATTTGTTTGTGCTCATGCAGTGAATACAGAATATAGTGCTGATCTGTTCTCTGTTGAAGGCAAGAATCATTTAAGCAATATGTGATCAGGAAGCTCTGGTAAATGTAGATAGTAACCTCTTTGCATACTGCCAAATTTGGTGCAGAGGTGCGAGCTCATCATTATTACTCACTCTCTCAACTCCTCCATGCCCTTGGTATGATTATTGATTGCAGTCTTTCATTTGAAGCTTGAGTAGACAATATGAATAAAGGTATAGCCTTTGTTTATTTTATACATATTGCTAAAATAAGAAATACAATATAATGTCACTAAATTCTGAAAAAAAAATTCTTCACGTGTTTGTTACCTTTAGGTTGGATTGGTGTATAAACAAGTTCTACTTAGTTTAGAATGCAGTAGCCAGAGTGCTCACTAGAAACAGAAGATATCAGCTTATGCACAATGCATTGGCTTTCACATTAAACATTTCACATTGATTTTAGAATACTACTGTTGTTGTTGTTGTTAGTCTTTCAGATGCCTCCATCGAGGGGTCGCCACAGCAGCCACATCCGATCCGCACAGCAATTTGGCACAGGTTTTGTGCATGCAAGCCCTTCCTGACGCAACTCTCCCATTTATCCAGGCTTGGGACTGGCACTGCATCCAGTGGCTTGGGTTTGGGCATTGGCTGGATAACAAACCTGGGCCTTCCGCATGGTAGGTGAGAAACCCAGACCTATAAAGCATAAAATAGTCTTGGGCCACAGCACTTTACCTTAGTGAACTGCTGGTATTTTATGACCTGTCATGCCCATTTGATCAACAGATGTGAACTATTTGTTGGTATCTAGTGTAGTTAAAACTACACATGGGATGATCGGTTAATTTGTAGTATTGAGACTATTGATCAGTCAAGCTTTCCGTATATATTTGATCAAGCCTTTTCTCCTACTTTGTTGACAGTGAAGTGACAGGTTGTCTTACTTCCCAGGAAGCCCTTGTGTGCTTTCTTCTGGCTCTCCTTTTTAGTTATGCTGTCATAGCTAATCATAACATGACACTGATGAACCAGTGATCCTGACCCCTTCTACTCTTTGGACCTTCCTGATACATCCAGATGCCTCATTTCTGGTTGAAGTCAACTAAGAGACCACTCACTGCCATTAGGGCTGGCCATATTTTCTGTGCTTACACATACATTTGATAATAAGGACAGTCCCATTTAATATTAGTGACAAGGATATTGATAGCTTTTCTTTGATGGCTTGTGTCTTCAATTGCTGAAATATTTTTGTAAGAGTATGGTAAGAGTGAAATTACCATTTACTTTATAGGACCCTGATGTTAACATCTTGATGACAAGCAGAACAGCACATGTATAGAGGTCCTGTTGTATATCACATGCCCTTATTCACATCACCTGTTTTGTGTTATTTTCTTAATAGTTCAGGTATTTATGTTACCGCTTGTGGTATCATGTGAGTCTAGCACCCGTTGTGTGTATCATGTGTTAGAGTAGCTTATGTTAGTATTACATTCATAGTTGAGTTCCTGTTTGTGCACATGCCTTGTTGTCATTTATTGTAGTTTAATCTGACAGAAAAATGTATGCAGTATGCAAAAGCCTGGAGCGGACACCAATATCTCAATTCCAGTGATTGGCATGCTCCAGATTCCACAAAACGGGTTCACAGACATTATGGCTCCTTACAACAAAAATAACATTCACTTTGAACAGGTTGCTTTCGCGATGGCAATTTTACTGGGAGAGGCTGGTGGAGCTTGCTAGTCTAGTATACAGTATATGTGAGTGAAGATCCCAAGGCTGGGAAACGTTCCGGACTTGGGAAATGGCATGAGACAGATATTTTCCAAATTTAGGTATGAGTTGCCAGTAAAATATAATTTTTTTGGAGTCAGATGGTTATACTGTAGTTGGTGCATTGGCTGGAATGAGGGAGCTGTGCTTCAAAACTAACACCAGTTCAGAACTCCAGATAGAGGCTGACAGTTCAGCCCCTATTATATTGCACAATGTTTATTTGAGAGAAGCCTGCACTTGCAGTCTTTCTGTCTGTCTGGTCTGATTGTCTTTTTTATGTTACCTGTCTTTTCTAAAGAAATTCTTATCTCTAGGACTTGAGTCCAATCTCAAGACATTTCCTTCACTGACCTGGACTTGTCTTGGACTTGCTGAAATTTGTACCAGTTTTTATTATTATTATTATTATTATTATTATTATTATTGTTATTATTATTATTATTTGTATTTTCAATTTTTTGGCATAGGTCTCACTTAACATGGTTTTTTGACAAAAAAAAAGTGTTGTCTTATTGCATGCACAAAGTTTGACAAGAGTGTTGAAAACATTGCCTAATCTTTGCCATGATGCATAACTGACACCAGGTATTTAAAATAAAGGCTTGGTCTAGAAATTATTTAATGTTCTTTAGGTTGGGTTTGGACTCTTTCTCACGTGCATTTAATCTTAGTCTTGGTGTGGCAAGACTTGGCCTTAACTTGATCTCAGTTAGACCTGTTCTTGGGCTCATCTTGACTTGATTACAGCTCTACTCATCAATCTGCAAAAACTACTCTCAATAAATGCATGTAAATGCATAAAGAAATTTTCCTTTTTTTTTTTTTTTTTACATTTATTTGAAGTGGCATATAAAAATTTGTTGAAGTTTAATTTGTACAGCCTTAGGTCATGGTGATCGCGCTACATGCTTGGTACATCTGTGTTTGGTGAATCTTTTCCTCTTCCTCTTTGCAAAAAATCTCAAGTTGACTGAAGATTGTCTTTGTATCTACTCATCTATTTGTCAAGAATATCAACGGACTGTTTCCCCACACAATCTTGCTGGTATGTTTTAATCAAAAAGCTTAGAGTTATTTTTGTCCAATCATAGAATCCTATTTCATGGCCTTTAAGTCCTTTAGGTGCTTTTTGTGAGCAGTTATGTGCCTCGCACCGAGGAGTGGTTTCTGTGTAGCTGTACTAGCATAAACACAATTTGGGAAGATTTTCCAGTAAAAGCCTTCAGACTTCTGTTAAAATGGCCTTTGGGTTGTTGGTCAGCTTCTACACAGTCTGGCTAAGCAACCAGTTCTAGGAAAAGTCTCGGGGGCTGACAAACAGTTGCTTTCATTGCATGGCTTTTTTTTTTTTTTTTACGAGACTTTATATATAGAGAGAGCTGAGCTTTTCAGTCTTAACATGCAACACTGATCATAATCCTCGTTGTGAAACATAATCAGGAATCTTAAGTATAATAAACAGAAATGTGAGATCGATGTCTTAATGCGGTTATAAACCTGATGTCTGCTTATGTTTGTTGTTTTTTTCCTTAACATTTTAGCATAAAATTAATATGTGAATAAGCTGAGTATATTATATTCCCATGAACTCATTGAAAATTCTTCCAGGCCTATCTGACTCATCCTGGTGGTATGCTTGGGAAGTGTGTGGGGATGGTTCCACTTTACCATGAAGAGGGTCTTGGAACAGCTGTTTTCTGATGACTTGTGACTGCAGTTGCTTAAAAGTTCAGAACTGGAATTTCCTACAGTTTTGTACAGTACCTGAGCCTCTAATAATGAAACTGGACTCTGTACAGTATTAACTTAAACACTTTCTGTTACATCGAACTTCCAGCCTCCTATAACAAAACAGTTCTTGCTTTACTGTACGTTATAGCCTGAATGAGAACGGGTTCCCTGTTGAGTCTGGTTCCTCTTAAAGCTTCGTTCTTTTAAGATTTCCTTCCTATTGCCATCTCAGGGAGTTTTTTCTTGCCATATCGTCACCCCTCGGCTTGCTCAATGATCAGGGACAATATGATAATTTTGTTTCATACTTATTTTCCCACACATTTCATACACATTTTCCTAATTTGTGTAAAGTAAAGCTGTTTGCAACAATGACCATTGTTAAAAGTGGTATACAAATGAAATTGAATGAAATTGAAAGACCTATAGGGTATCCTTTCAGTAATGCAGATTTTGAGTAAACGGTAATGTTTGAAATGAATGAAGAAGTGAAAAGAAGAAGAAAACAAACATTTTACATGTTTACAACCCATTCATAAAGCAGATTTGTTTCCATGGTGACTTTAAAATAAATTTATTGCGCCACCTGAGCTGTGAAGTCTGTTTACATTCCACATCGCCTTCACTAACTTTTAGTACTGTAAGTTAATCATTAATCATGGCTTAGCCAAGTCACCATTAATCTACTAATCATACTTTAATCAGCCTCACAGGGACTTGTCTAGGCTGCACAATACTACTTGATCATTAACAGAAAGGTTTGAATTATTAACAGTGTGTGTAGTGACCTAGGGAAACAGTAACAAAACAAATCTGCCTTTGTCTAAATCAAAACTGATTGTACGACTGTTTAAAGAGAACGGAAATAAGAATGGTTTGGATTATGGATTATTCAAACCTTGCCTTGGATGTTTTCCTAACACGCTCACGTCAGTTTAGAAACAAGGCTATAAATGCAGTCAGCCCTGCCCAAAGATGTCTACAATCTCACTAGTCAAGTGTGCTTTTTCTCTCAATGCTTGAACAAGGTAATGGATAGTGGCATGACAAGTTTGTGATTAGATACTAGCTCGCTCACTCACTCTTCTTCTATACTGCTTTATCCTGTATTCAGGGTTGCTGGGACCTGGAGCCTATCCCAGGAAGCTAAGGGCACGGGGTGGGGTACACCCTAGACAGGGTGCCAATCCATCGCAGGGCACACACACATACTGTACCGTACACTTACACACACATTCACACACTACGGGCAATTTGGGAATGCCAATTAGCCTGATCTGCATGTCTTGAACTGTGGCCAGTCCCAAATACACAGTACCCAGAGGAAACCCACCAAGCACGGGGAGAATGCAATCAGGGCAATCACACAGTCTGTACAGATAGCAGTGGATTTCGGAACAGTTAAGTTTCTTACAAGAACATTAATCAATCAAAGCGTAGTCATAGGAATAGTATAAATTAATCACTGATCGTTTCCCTACAAATCTTATTCTGATAACTGAAGAACCAATGAAGAGGGACATGGATGATGCTAAGTGAAAACTCCAGTTCCACTTCTAAGCATATCTTGTTTACATTTTTGTTTTTGCATAAGTACTGTATATAAAGTTTAAAATGTCGAAACAGACAGATAATTTTTAGGTTATTTGGAAAGAATTTGTTTAGTGCAGTTTTCCTGTTACACTTTTAGAGATAACCAGATTTTAAATTGGAATTGAACTTTACTTCTGATTGTAATACATGCAAATAAGAAAGAACTTCCGCTCAGGGAAGCCTGTAGCTCTCAGAACTCCTACAAACTTGCCCACTTGAAGGGTTTTCTCTGGCTGATACAAATAGTATATAGTGTATCATATAGTATGCTGTATGAAATAAAAAGCTGATTTTACACTTGTTATGTTTTCAAAGATCTAAAACAACCTTGTAGGTTTTTCCTTCATGTCTGATTTTCAGGATGAAACTACACCCACACAAGTGTATTCTTACATCAGGAATCTATTTTAGTCACGCCATGTACTGAACTTCAGCTTAGTCGTTTGCTTTCGTTTGAGTCTCAGTCAACATAAAGTGCAAAACATCTGGTTCTTCTTTAATCAACAGATTTTACAGTATAAGGTTTCCAAGCTGGGGCCTTTAATGCAGTAGTGGCTCAGTATAATGTAGACACTACATGCTTGAAAAAATCTATGTAGTCTCAAATTGTCCCTAAGGACTGAAAATCAAATAACCTTCCTCATCAGAAAGAATACTCTCACACGATTTTATCCACTCCCTCTATTATGGGATCAAGGTATTATTCGGTACACATTTTCCTCCAAGAACTATGTTGGTATTACTGTAAATTGAAGCTTGTTGTACAGCATTTTACACTGTTTGAGAATTAAATTCCTAGGTGGCCTGTTTTTCTATGTTTATTTACGCAAAACATTTCAGCTTACACTGAAAAAAAAATCTGCCTTTAAAGTAAAAAAGTTTAGTAAGAAGTTGCACAACTTTTTTAAGTTTACTCAACTTTTAGAGAAATTTGCTCACCAAACATAACATTTCACATTGCTGTTTAGTTGACAGTGTGAACAGTTCAAAAGAATTGCCTTTAATTAAAATATTTAATCTGCTCAAGTACAGTAGTATTGCTTGTGGGCTCAATGAATTATATTTCTCTAGGGTTGAATTAACCCAACCTCTCATCTATTTAAAAAAGTTACTTGTAGCCCATTGATGTAGTGATTGTTTTTATATAAAAGTTAATCTAACAACATCCCAACAATTAAAACACACAAACATTACTTAAAAAACTTTATTCTTCCAAAACTTGTTAAACCAGTAATCTGCATAAACCATCAGAATACACATTCGATTTTGTTTAAAGGTCAATAAAATCCATGGATAACACCAAATGCTTATCATTCTCTTACTGATTCGATTGTGTTACAATATCATAACCATTTTTAAAAAATCAAAGATAAAAAAGAAAGTTTTTAGACCAATGTGTTAGACTTAAAAAAGTTGATAAAATCATGTGATTGCATCTCAGTGAGGGTAAATTGCTGGCTCAACTGGAATCTATCAGTTCATTCAGTCGAAGTCTCAAAGTTTTTAAGTACACAATGTTACCTGTTGTCTCAACAAATACCAATGTTAGAAGTTGGGCCAACAACACCAACAACACACTATTGAATCATTCAACATTCATAGTTGGAGTTTTTACAATGCACTTTCATATGATGCTGTACTGAAATGCCCCTCTCCCACACACTTTTTTTCTACCTAAATTGTAGGGGGGAATATGATCATTTGTCAAAAATACATTTTAGGACATTTTCCTTAAAAGTTTATTATTATTATTATTATTATTATTATATAATAATAATAATAATATATTGTTTAGTTTTAAATAATATCCAGAAATTGTATTACAGATGCAAATTTGTGGTGCAATGTAGTCAGCCAAAACATGGTATTGGTGCTAAAAAGTGTCTCACCTTCTGTAAGTGAAAAAGTGAATTTTCAGATAGGAACATATAGCATACATGTAATTCTTTATAACATGTTTCTTATCTCCTGACCCATGCTTAATTTTTTTTTTTTTAAATATGCAAAGACCTTTATATTTTTTTTTAGATAAAAGGAAACACATTTGCTAAATACAATTTCATTCTTTTTTATGTAGTGTCTGTAACTTTTTTTTTTTCATTCAAATCTCTTAATGATTTTAATTGTCATTCAGATGAAACTTGGGCGATTTTGATTTCACATGAAAAGACATAAACCTCAAAAATTGTATTATTCCAAAAAGCATAATTGTTAAGAAGACACTACAGATTTTTTTCCTTTTTTGGCTTTTATCAAAAACCAATAAGAAACAATTATTACAGGTCATATGCTTCTTGAAGCTTACACAAATTTTAGTATGAATTTTCATGAAGAAATGTGAATAATCATGTTTGAAGTGAGACAGTATAACGCTGACCAATGGCCATTTTTGGGGAACATATCATCTCTCCAAAACAGCTGAAGTTATCAACTTAAAATTTTTAGGGAAGGAAGATTGGTCACTTCAATGTTGCATAAATTTCAGAAGTACAGTAGCTTCTTTGGCGCACACATTTTCTGTATTATATGTATAACATAAAAACACAAGAAGTTTTGTGATGGGTGTTTAAGTTTAGTAATGGGTGTTTATAGTTAAAGGGGGGCATTGGTGGCTCAGTGGTACTGTAGGTCTCTCGCCTCCCATGCGCCCAGCCAATTCCCAGCCAATGCCCAAACCTCAGCCACTGGATGCAGTGTCATTCCCAAGCCCAGATAAAATGGGAGGGAGTGCATACGGCATAAAACATATGCCAAGCTTGTGTGTGAGGCTTTTTTCAAGTCTATCAAAAATCAAAATCGAGGTGCATATAAATGCAGTACAATAGGACTTTATGCAGTATAATAGGTCATTATGAACGTTCTTGCTCTGCACACCATATTATGTATTAACGCAAATTTAACTCTTTTCTTTCCCCAGAAATAGCATCATAGGAATTTTTGCATCGAACAAGAGTTGTGGAATTTGGCCTAAATTATTTACAGTGTACTCGTGTTTATAACACTGAATGAAAACATATAACGACCATGCCCAATGATAATGTACATATAAGACAGACTTACTGTAAACAAGACAAATTATCCCTTTAATGCCTGCAAGTGCTGCAGAGGTCATTTGAAACCCTGCTACAATATTAGTTGCAAAACACATACAAAATATTGTCAGATGTGACAGAAAACACCAAGTAAACAAAATATTCTAAATGTGAAGGACAGGGATCCAGGATAAGGGTTTGGGCACCTGTCCAATATACAGTACTTTCTCAGATAGTATTGCTGTTTTCTTCATTTTACATCTGTAAATAAAGAACCACTTTTGGGGAACTATATTTAGCAAATGGTATGATGGCATTATCTACACAGGGAGCTGATATTACAAAATCATGAGACATCATGTCTCGGACCTGCAGATGCGATCAGAATTTTATTTTCATAAAAACAAAGAAATTTTTTTAGTCAAAACAAAGAAATTCTTTTTTTGCTCATATTTATATATACTTATATTTATAGAGACTTTATTTATCTCTATTCATGTTTAAGCATTTTCTATATTTTTATAGTTTAATTTTTATACAGTTTATATATACATACTGTATATATATATATATATATATATATATATAGAGAGAGAGAGAGAGAGAGAGAGAGAGATGTAGTAGTTCACACTATAGGCTCATGTTGCATATTTGGAGAAGTGCTTAAGGTATCGCAAAAACATTTTAATACTAACAGGAGGAAGTTGGCACCCAGCTAATGTTAGATGAATGCCACAATGCTACCGTGCAAAGGTTAGGTGCGATCACACTGATAAACCCGACCTTGTTATTCTAACTTGTTTTTTATGCTCAAATTATTTTCCCATTCTCTCTAAAAGGTGATCCATTAAAACTAACAGTTCTTTTTGTTGTTCATTTGGTGTAATGATTAGATTAGTGGGTCTCAGTGTCAGGTCCAGGGATCCACAGGGAATGGGAAAAGCATAGCCAAAGGGATCTGTCTTTATATTAAATATGATGCAGGAAATCACCAATCAAATCATTAAAATAATAATAATAATAATAATAAAAAAAATTTTAAAAATCAATAAAACTTGCTTGAGGTATTAGGTATTAGTCTTTACCTGATCTTATTTACATGCCATCATTGGATAGATCTTCATAAACTACAAACTACAAAAAAAGTAATCCTATAAATAAAGTCAAGTCTGAGTGTATTATGTTCTGTCAGTGAATGTTCTATGGCCCTAATAAACATAGGCATAATTTATGGGTGGGAACCACCTCAGTAATGTTTAACTAACATTATTAAATGTTATAAACCATGTTAAAGTGGTTGGCTTTCATGATTCATTGCCCCACCGAGTCAGTTGCATCCAAACCACCCTCCATGTCTTCTCAAGCATGCAGAAGTAACTGTATTCCGGAGCAGTAGCGAAGGCACAAACAATGAAAAGAGGAACAGTAAAAACAGAATATATATAAATCTCTTCCCTACAGCAAATGTTACTGCTAATGTCCCTAACACTCATGAGTGAAATACAGTGGCTTTAAGTTACAAACGTAAATGTATTTTATTGGGATTTTAAGTGATAGACCAACACACAAAGTGGCACATAATTGTGGAGTCGGGGGAAAATATAAAAGGTTTTTAAAAAACGTGTGGCATACATTTGTATTCAGCCCTGTTTACTCTGAACCCCCTAACTAAAATTCATTGAAACCATTTGCCTTCAAAAGTCACCTACTTAGTAATTAGAGTCCACCTGTGTCATTTTATCTCAGTATAAATCCAGCTGTTCTGTGAAGCCCTCAGAGGTTTGTTAGAGAACATTAGTAACCAAACAGCATCATGTCCAAGCAACACACCACAAAGGTCAGGGATAAAGTGAAGAAGTTTATAGGAGGATTAGTTTATAAAAAATATTCCAAGCTTGGATATCTCATGGAGCACTGTTCAATCCCTCATCAAAAAAAATGGAAATAGTTTGGCACAACTGCAAACCTAACCTAAACTGACCGGCCGAGCAAGGACAGCATTAATCAGAGAAGCACAGGACAACTATAGTTGTGCACAATTCTGGCCTTTATGGAATCGTCACAAAAAGAAAACTATCGATGAAAGAAAGCCATAAGAAGTCCCTTTTGCAATTTGTGACAAGCCATGTGAGGGACACAGCAAACATGTGGAAGAAGGTGCTCTGGTTACATAAATGCAAAATGCTATGTGTAGCGGAAAACTACAACTGTGCACGGTGGTGGCAGCATCAGGGAAGCTTTTCTTCAGCAGGGACAGGGAAGCTGGTCTGAGTTGATGGGAACATGGATGGAGCCAAATACAGGGCAATCTTAGAAGAAAACCTGGGGACAGGACACCAGCCCTAAACATACAGCCAGGGTTACAAGGGAATGGTTTAGATCAAAGCATATTTATGTTAGAATGACCCAGTCAAAGTCCAGACCTAAATCTAATTGAGAATCTGTGGCAAGACTTGTAAATTGCTGTTCATATATGCTCTCTGCCCAATCTGACTGAGCTTGAGCTATTTTGTAATAGAAGAATGGGCAAAAATGGCACTCTCTAGATGTGCAAAGCTGGTAGAGTCATACCCCAAAAGACTAGCAGCTGTAATTGCACCGAACAGTGGGGGACTGAATACAAATGTGCGCCACTATTTATGTGCAATTTTTAAAAAATCTGAATCTCCCCAAGAACCAATGTTACATCCTCGATAATAAGCATTCAAAAGAATCTTGTGCTCATTTAAATAGTGAACCTACTATGTAAATAGCTGCTATGTGAACATTCAGGAAATAATCTGTATTAATTTCACAATGAAAGTGATCCCTGCCTGCAGACAATACGGAAAACCCATTTATCATTTTTTAAAAATTATTATTTTTAGAAAGCTATGAAACTTTTACTTTACAAAGAACCTTTGCTGCTTTCCTTTTCCCATGAGTTTATATGTGACCTAGCCTAGTTCTAGCTCCCTTAAAGCATAGAAGGGATTGTGTTCTTATACAGTAAACCAATATACAGTACACATCATGACAAAGGACACGTGAGGTTTGTGTAATTTGTCCTTTATTTAAGATTCCCTTCACCATCATTTATACATGTCAAGGAAAACTCTTTGTCTATTAGACATACTTTGTAACCCCATCACCAATCAAGATGATTAAGATAATTTGTTAAAAAGTACTTACTTACTTACACACAGAAAAACGTAATCGTTAACAGTCATGAGAAGTTTAACATGTTTGCATGCCAAAGATCATAAACAAATTCTATGGCATACATAAGGCGATCATGAATGCTTTCAGAATTATACTTTGAACACTTTACACACACATATAAAATAGCCGTGTTGAAACAGGTACCTGCAAATCTGAAAATATCTGAATATACAGTATAACGTCAAGGTCGACGTGCTGAAAGGTCATTTCGCTTACACTGAAGAGTACATTACAGAAATGAGGAAGCTGGCGTAAAGTTGAAGTCTGATAACTAAGCAATGCTTAATCACGCTGATAGCAGTGAACTTTGTACTTCCCTGTACAGCTTTCCACCAACATTCTCTTGGAAATTTGATTAAATAAAACAAAATAACAGCAGTACACATGCTGACTACATAATGATCAGAATTAACAAAAAACCAAACCTTTACCCACCAGAGCCCAGAGATGTCACAGAGTTTGATTTTTTATTTTTATTTTTAGTGCATCTATTCATTCCTATTTAATTCTTGTACTACAAACTCTGGGCTCAACTTGCTTTTCTCTTTTACTACACAGTAGTGAACAATGATAACTTTGTTTCATAGAAACAACTGACATCTGCCTTATACTGGCAAATGAGACTATACACAGACCGGACTGCCTGACTGACAGTGTTTCTGAAGGACGGAGATCGGGCGAGATTGGTCTTACTACAGCAAGCAGGAGCGAACCTGCGGGCCACGGCCTTTCAGAATCCTTCTCACCTAAAGACAAAGTAGAAAAAGTAAAAAACAAGATTAATCTTCTAATAAATACTGATTACGCATATTTACTACAAGCTAACGCTGAATTGTACAGCATTGTGTTAACCCCAGCTTGTATCCGATGCTCACCTGATCCCCGACAGGACCCTCAGGCACTAGCTGAATGGGCTGCTCGTTCTCCAGGTTCTTGGCGCTTGGATCAGCTCCTCTTCTCATCAGCAGCTGGACGGCATGTGCCTGCGCCTGGCGGCCATTTTGCGCGGCGGCCATGTGTAGTGCAGTGTTGCCATTATATGCCTGAGAAGAGTGGATTTGATTTTAAGTTATATACTTTCCACAACAAAAGACACAATATGACTAAACAAGTATCTTCTTACAGCTAATGCTTGACCTAGTTCTCAGATGGGAGCTACAGGGTTCTTGGTTTGATTATTGTTGTTTATGTGGAGTTTTGAATGTGTGTGTGTGTGGGTTTCCTAGGGCTTTTCTGGTCTTTTCCCAAAACATGCCAATAGTTTGGTGTCCCATGACTGAATGTTTCTCATGATTAATTAATGAATACATAAATAAATCTGATGGTATTCATCAGAATCAAGGGCATCACATAAGCAAAAACATTCATCTGCATACTATGGTATAGACTTTATACTATATACAGTAATATAGACCCAAAAGACATTATGATAACCCTGTCTCACCTTGTTATTGATGAAGGAAAGAGAGTCCGGCTGGTCCAGGAAAAGACGCAAAAGCTCAACGTTGGCCTCATCAGCAGCCATGTGCAGAGCGGTGCGCCCGCTTTTGCGATCCTGCAAAAAAAAAATGTAAGTGTGAAAATCCAGTAGAGGACAGAATTTAAAATGAATATTAGAACTATAATGAAAATGCATA
The DNA here is from genome assembly GCA_030068045.1 of Platyallabes tihoni. NCBI lineage: Eukaryota > Metazoa > Chordata > Actinopteri > Siluriformes > Clariidae > Platyallabes > Platyallabes tihoni. The sequence goes on along the minus strand of JAQQZS010000010.1, from coordinate 14,285,257 downwards.
ATAATGCCAGCTCACCTTTGTACCATAAGAGGCACCCATAACCAGGAGAGTGCTGATGCATTCCCCGAGCAGCTTCCTCTTCTGCATCAGAGCTGCGGTTTGGGGAGACTGAGGTGCCGATATACGGCTCAACTCCTGCACCACTGCATTGTGGGTCATGACGGCCACGTGTAGAGCTGTAAGGCCTAAGTCACGGGAGAAAAACAAGGAAGACTTATGGTCACGTGTGAAAACGATTCAGAATTTAATGTGTCTATAAATTATATGATTGTTTTAATGGAAATTGATCACACTGCCAATAAACATATTATTGCAATTATTATCACGTTATCATCATTATAGAATATGCTGTCTTGTATTCTAAAGGCTTAATTATAGAAAAATCTAATTATGAATGGATAGTTAATGGAAAGTATTGCATCAGTATTATAATTAAATAGGTAATTGTTACAGATTGCTATGCAATATAGATTTCATATTTCATTTATTTTAGCTAGTCATATTTGCCAGCTTTACATTAGCAACTGCTTTCAATTGATAGATCAAATTCAAATTAAAATTTTATTTGTCACATACAGTCATACACAGTACGATATGCAGTGAAATGCTTATACGACCGCCAGTGACCTTAAAAAGAGAATTAAAGCTTATAATAAGATATATATAGATGTAACCAATAACATAATTATTGCATGTATTATAATCTGTATACACACGTTTTCTGGCCTAAATATGATCGTGTCAAAGTGGAATGGAAAAAGTGATCCTCACCATCATAGTTGACGGCCTCAACGTTCACCTTCAGGCCTCTGTTCTGCATAGCTTTTTGGATGGCCTGCACAGACACACAGTCACAAAGGATTTAATTTTCAATATGTTTTTGCAACTCTTATATGCAATACCAGTTCTGATATGTTACACCAGCTGTAAAAGCTAAGCAGATCCATAGGGCATACCTTGCTCTGTTATTTGTTTCTTTGTGGGCAACAAATGAAGCATTAAGGATTACGGTTTACCATGTTTGCGTGCCAACGTCAGTTAATAGTTGACAGCACTGTTGAGATGTTTGTCTGTAAATCAGCTTTATGAAAAAAGGAGTTGTGCTCTAGAACCTGTTTTGCAGGATCAGGGGAATTTTAGACTGCTAGTTTAAGGAAATGAATGTAAGTTAGTAGAAGGAAGTTGTTTAGCACTCACAACCACACAAAAAAAGAAAAAAAGAAGAAAATCAAGTCAAAGAGTGTCAAAAAATGGGAGATCGAAAACAGGTTTGATGGCTGAAGATGTTTAAATTAGCTAATAATAAGTCAGAAAAAAAACTATATGTCTATTTAAATATTTTGAGTAGAACCATATAAGCTTTAATAAGAATCCATAAAAGAATTTTTATTGTGTTAATGTTGCAGATCTATGTGAATTATATATTTACAATCATACTAAATTTATGTGTGTTCGAACGTCATTTAATCCTTTAATCCATTATGGTTTGAAGACCTACACACTAATTACTGTAAATCCTATATTCCATCCATCCATCCATCTAGGAACCTCTGTAATCCAAAAAGGGACCATGGGGGCCAATGGTGACTTTTGTATTTATTCCCATTTGTACAACCATGGTTGGATAAATCCTATAATAATTTCTACATCTGTAAAATAAATAATGAATCATATTAAATCACTGTCATTTATTATCTTCTAATAAAGGAACAGCCCATAGTCATTGATTTTAAAGCTTACTGCTAACTTTTTATGAATGTTGTTGAACATCTGTGAAACTAAAGACTTCCTGTTAAAAACTCATATTTTAGCAGCTGTAGGTTGTAAAGTCATTTCCTTTTTGCCAGCTTCTCTTTTTGTTCTATCTTGACGTTAATTAGACAAAATAAAACTTGCCATGACACTGAGTGAAAAAAAAAAAAAGCAGAAAGTATTTGGCGCCAGAATGTTTTTTTTTTTTTTTTGGTGAGTTTTTAGGTTTTTCTTATTGAAGATAAAAATCCATAACTGTATTTAATGGAAGAGGGAGAACTTCAGATCTACACAAATGCTCCTCCCAAACATCTTCTTAGAGAAGAATTTCACCATATCCACTTTTCTTCATTACATAACAGCACGGTTTATTACCAGACGAAGGTTATGTGGCATTTCCGTGACCTGTGTGTATGATCTCACACAGAGGTGTTAACCATGTTGTTGTATACTCTTGAGACAGTCTGCGTGTTTGTTCTGTCGTGTTTGCTTAACAGTCATATTTGACAAGGCGAGTGTGTTCACGGCTTGCTAGGATTCTTATCTGCAAATTAACCTTTGGGATCATTAACTTTTTGTTTGCTTTAACCAATGAGAAAACATATGCGTGCGTTACAGGTTTCTGTGAGTGACCTGTGCGTGTAATTTTCCTTCGCTTCATTTATCGGAAATGGCATTTAGGGTGGAGCGGAGCTCACCTGTAGAATCAGAGTGTGTCCTTTTTCAGCGCACACATGAAGCGGGGAGTGGCCCCAACAGTCCGCGGTGTTTACCGTGGCTCCAATTGAAAGAAGATCTTGTGCAATGAGATGTTGGTTGGCTGCCACGCTTACTTGGAACGCACTCTAGAAAAAAAAATCCTGTTTAACTTCCTTTAACGTCAGATGTTGGAATGATTTAATTGAAAGGCTTTACTGTCACACCGGATACTTATATACAGGATATAAAGGTTAATAAATACTAGGAGTGTTTTATGTGAAAGTAAAAGTCCAACCTGGTTGTTATGCTCTTTGACGTCAAGCATGCCGATATCATACATTTTTCTGGCAAGCACGTAGGCCAGGGCTCGTCTCCCTTGAGCCACTGCAATGTGAAGGAACCTGCCAAACAAACAGAACAGTCAAAGAAAAATAACCTCATATGAAAAAATAAATAAATAAATAAAAATAAATATATATATAATTTATGAAATAAACGATCTTGGTAGCCGATTCATGGTTTGTTTTTTGGTTTGATTTTGATTTCAGTTCCATACTTTAGGAAAAGCTCCACACTTACGTATCTCCATCCCCGTCCCTGGAGACGAGATCCAGAGGGCTCAACCCGGCCAGTTTCTTCTCCTCTTGCTCGATCTGCCACTGGAAAAAGGACATCGGAGGAGCTGTATTCATACTGGGCCCAAATCCATGCTGTGGGCTCAGGCTCTGGAATGGAGACGAGTATGGGCTCTCTGTAACCTGACAAGGCTGGCAGCTGTTATAAAGCGGACTGGACACAGTAGTGGTAGAGTAGAGGGGAGATAGTGCTTCTTGTGTGCCTTGCGGTGGGTGCCAGATCGATATCGGACTGCCCTGCACCTTCACAGAGTCGATAGACACCCCTGTGTTATTTAAGATGTCATCGAGTTCCTCATAGATGTTTTGCTCCTTCAGGATGTTCTCAGTTGGGCGATATGGAGACTGCGAGGAAAAGCAATAATAATGAATTTGGAGATCAAGAGAGATATTGATCTCAGAAGTCACAAAATTTCAAAAGGCAAAGAGCTTTTGATTGTTTTTGAAATGAGTAGTGTTTAAAGGTATCAGGTAGAAATGATTACCAGAACATTGTTGTGTTCTGTGGCAGGTCTTTTAGTGGTGCAGTGAGGTGAGGCATTCTCAGAGGCTCTTTTTCCATTCTGAAGCAAAACAGTTATGGCTAAAATGTAAACACAACAAATAAATACAATTAATCACCGTGGGTCGTTAGCATTTGTTTTTTTAGTTCTTTAAAAAAGTTTTTTTTTTTTTAATACTAAAATTAATAATTACCTGGGAATTCAATGTCATTCTTATTTGGCTGCACCTGCAAAGAGGTGAAATAATTAATTTCAGAACATCCTTTAGGAAACAAATAGGAACAAACAAGACTACAAGAGTTTTATAACCTAAAATTAAGCTCTTGCCTGTACTTCACTGTTACGTCTCTGCATAATGAGCTCTTTTACCGTGTTTCTCACACGCACTCCCTGGTATCGTGGACTCGGCAGCCAGGAAATCTCTTGAGCTTCAACTTTAAAACAAAGAAATATAAATCATAAGTAGCTGAAATATAATTTTGAGTGTATAAAAATCAAATAATAATAATAATAATAATAACTTTAAATAATGAAATAAATTATATATAGACACACTAAAATATTTATGTATACACTATGTATATAGTAATTGTTAATACAACTATAATATTAATAACAATAATTATTAATAATTAATAATTATTATTGTCATAATAAGTAAAAAAAATCACAAAAACAACAAAATAATAATAATAATAATAATAATAATAATAAACAACTCTAATCATT
>JAQQZS010000010.1:14163412-14182131 GCA_030068045.1 Platyallabes tihoni | reverse complement strand
AAAAAAGTAAATTTTTCAGTATTGAAATAATACTTAAAAAAACAGTCGACTTAGTAATTTACAGATAATGTCTGTAATTTTACAGAGATTTGTATGTAGTTTTTTAAAAAAGAAAAACTACTATAAAATTTTAAAGTTATTTTCTGTAAAATTAGGACTTCTTTTTTTACAGTGTACATACTTCCCTTGTTTCAGTAGGATCCACGTCCCATCTGCAGATACAACAACCAAATTAATGTTTTCTTCTCAGTACTTTTAAAAATAAGCCATTTATTCTGAAATCAAGCCATTTACTCCCTCTTTTGTTTTTCTCTTTTTAACTTATTAAAACATGTTACTGATAAGACAAAAAAGCCAAATTCCCCTGTCTTAAAAACATTCCTTTGTCACAAGATGTAAAGAAATATCTTTAGCTCTGATGGTTAGCAATGACACTGTAGACTTATTCCTCACAGGAAACTTATCATCATATCAATGATTATACTTTGAGATATACTGTACCCCAATCAGTGTTAAAATTAAAACGAAAAACATTAATGCTATATGTGGCCCATATGTGGCGTGCTGTTGCATTGGGTGGACTTATACCTTTTTTTATGGCCAGCAATGATGCCCATGATCCTGGCACCAATTGTCTAATAAGCCAATAGGGTGGTAGAAGTGTAAAGCATAAAGTCATGCAGTTTAGCGGTCAGCAATTTTTGGTAATTTGCACATCCGAATAGAGAAAATATGATCTTAGTGATTTAAAACATGCCCTGATTGTTGGTGCTAAATGGTCTAAATTGAGGATTTTTATAACTAGCCAACTGACCTTGAATTTTTTTTTAATTATGATTGGTAAAATGAAGTAAACAACATCTTGTGAGGAGCAACTGTGGTCATAGAAATACCTTGCTGATGAGAGTGGTCTATGGAGATTTGTCAAACTGTCTCGAGCTGTCTGAAAATTGTCTGCTAAAGCAGAAGACCACAGTTTCACTCCTGTCAGCTAAAAAAGTAAAAGCTGAGGCTGTAGTGGGCATAGGTTCACAAGATTAATTAACAAATGGATTTAAAGTACATCTAAAGTGGTATTTAGATCCAAATTACCTTATTGATGTACTTAAATCCATTACAGCACTTTTTTTAATTACATAAAAATTATTGGACACCCTTAGCAAGCAGAAAACCCATTGGTGATTTTAAAAGATGTGTTTCAAATTGTCTGCTGTCAATGACTATTTTTAGTTCCTGCTTATTCTTGGGGCATTGTGCCTTCAGTAAATGAAATACATACTCATTTGGATTCAGGTTTGGGGATAAACATGGCCAGTGCAAAAGATTCCATGTCATTCCTTTGAAAAAGTTTTGGGTTACTTTGGGTCATTTTCCATTTGCAATATGTAGCTCTGGCCAATGGGTTTTGAAGCTTTTGGCTGAATCTAAGAAGATTTTTTATTTTAGATATTGCTCTACATAGAATTCAACCTGCTGCTTTTGTCAGCAAACACATATAAGAACGAGGAAACCTGTCCCAGAGAAATTCACTTAAAAATGTTTATGTACATGTCTTTCACCTCCTTCACAAAGCAGCACTTGGTCACATCTGATTTGGATTCACTCTAATTCTACCAGCTATTTTGCTTAAGTTAAAAATGAAATGTTTTTTTTGCTTGTGAAGGTGTTTGTCATCATGCTATTTCTCACCTCACTCCAGTAAGCCTAACACCTACAGTAGTACATGTAAGAACGTTCACAAAAGTTTGCGCAAGAATCAAGCGTGGTGACATCATGAACTAATCAACCAATAAATTTGTTGCTAACTAATCTGATTAGTGATTTTTATCAAAAACGTTGATTATTTATTGCACAAGTTGATCTTTGTCTTATCCACCCATGAGATATCGTTCACGAACCAATGTCTAAGTGTGATACTGTCTGACATAATTCTAATCATTCTGATATGACTGAGATAAAACGTGGATTTTTATCTTGTAAATATTAAGAGTATTTAAAATATAAAATTTTTTTTATAATAAAATATATAAAAAGTCAGTATTGAAATAAAAAAACAAAAAAACATTTTGGCCTATACAACATATTTAAATAATGGAATTAGTTTTTCTGTGTTCTGCAGTAGTGGAAAGATGAGAGAGAGCAGTTGCCTGCCAAAACCCACATTCAAACCCAGTCAATGGAAGCACTTTCAGCAAGAAAACCCATCTGATAACATTATGTAAACTTACACAACACTTTGTCTCCTTAGTTGCTTTAAGTAATTCTGAATTACCTCTGTACGGAACTGATAATGTAATCGGCCACTTCATAATGTGTAACATGAGTTACAAATCTGTCTGGCTTCTAACACAAGGCTGAATCTCAAATCACTCTCAACACCAGTGAACAAGGGAACTTAGTACATTGGCTTTTCATTTTTATGCTATTTATGATTCAACTCCAGAATAAAGTGGAGAGATAAAGAGATTAAGTTATGAGATTTAAATGACTGTACACCACCTCCATGGTTTATTCTCCTCACCTTATGGCTACATGGAACTACTTTCATCTCTACATAAAACTCTTATAAAACAAAACAATGTGCACGCATTTAAAAGCTTGTTAGATTATATTAATGTTTTTCTCTTAGGAATAAGAAAAGGGATTTTACATAATATTGAAATGTCATATTGACATTTGTTACTGGATCTAAAATTTCAGAATAAAGGTTCAGCTCAAATGACACTTTTTAACAAAGTGTAATTAAGACGTCTTGCTGTATCTAATGAATTTTCTTTAATATGGAGGTATGTTCTGTATAACTATAAAGGATTGTAGATCAGTGATGTTAGTTGTGAAGCATCACAACCCTACAGAGATCAGCATTTTCCCTCTTTTTACACACCACATTCAAGTTAAACACACAATGGCTAAACTATAATGAATGTAAAACCCTGCTATGCAAAGTCCCTCTGTCTTCAAACAAAGTTGCTGAGTTTCTCTTGAGCAAGGCTAAGGCGGTCTGTGCGGTTTTGCATGTCGATGCGGCGTCTGCTGACATCCGAGTCTTCACGCAAAATATCAGCCACGTTGGCACCATCCATTAAACCCAACATCTCAGTGCACAGTAACTGAGAAGATTCCTTCAGCATGAAGTATCGGATCAGCATAGGCACCTGGTCAGCCAAGCGCTGCACCACAATCTGTCAAAAGAGGGGAAAATCTCTAATACAAACAGTTTCCATCCAGATTTTAAGGTAAATGGATTATTTTTTATGTTACGTATTTTTTCTTATCTGTAAAACTTGAAACAATTACTAGATTAGTTTTGCCCAACCTGATGCAATGCATCAAGTTACAGAGACTAAAGTCTACAACCTATGGATAAAAGAAACTACTACTAATAGCAATAATAATTATGAATAAAAAAAACACATAACTACTAAAATCTACCTCGTAATAAGCCTTTAGCATTTCAGGATATTTTTTTCTGTTGTCAAACCCAGAAAAGTTGTTATCTGAAGCTTTTTGTCCTTCAGCAGGTTGAGACTCATTCAAGGACTTGAAGTAGATGCCATCTTGAGTGTAGACCAGTTGCTCCATCTCAAACTGCTCCATGATCCTCTGCTCCACCTTGGCCTCCTGCTTTGACTCAATGTTGTCGATCTTGTTCTGGAATGTAAATATTAAGTATGAGATTACAAAGTTTTACAATGATGGGATTCAACTTTGTCAGAAATATTTCACACTTTCAGGATATAAACACTCACTTTAACTTAACTTAAAATCAATATTTACCATTGCAACACACTGGAGGAAAGGGTAGTTGGAGAAGCAGGTTTTGGACACATCCTGAAACTGTTTCTGAATGGTCTCTGAAACACCACACAAGTTTATACAATATATATATATATATATATATATATATATAATACATTTACCAATTCTTTGTTTTCTTGTGGCTTTTTAACATGCATTTTACACCATAATTGCTGTGATATACAGTACTGTGCAAAAGTACTGAGCTCCTCATTTTATCAAATGAAATTTCATTTTATTTAATTTCATTTAAATGAAATTAAAGTTTGGGAAAAAATTATTTACTGCAACTGGCTGCCTAAAGTGCCTACAGATTATTAAACAACATAAAAAACATATTACATAAACAACCTCAGCAGCAACCTCATTTCCTCTCTCGCCTGTTCTAACCACTCAGCATTCAGCATCAGCAATATACTAATCACCAGACTGATCATCTGTCATCATCTGCACCTGTTCTCATTGGTCCATGCCTTAAGTGACAAAAGCATTCCTCTGAAACTGGTCAGGGACAGTTAAAATGAGACTAAAAATGAAAAACCCAAAACTTCAGGAACCCTGAAGAACTATTTCTCAAGACTACATTAAAAACAAAGAAATGATGGGTGGGTCAAGCTTTAATGGAGTCTACTGTAATAGTTAAGTTAAGCCTTTATTTGTCATATATGCAGTACATTACAGCACAGTGAAATTCCTTCTTCGCATATCCCAGTGTAACTGGGGTCAGAGCGTAGGGTCAGGCATGATACAGCAGCCCTGGAGCAGATAGGGTTAAGGGCCTCGCTCAAGGGCCCAACAGTGGCAACCTGGTGGAACTGGGGAACGAACCGCCGATCTTAACTCAGTGCCTTAGCCCTCTGAGCCACCACTGCCCCCCTACTGTAATAGAGTATTACAGTACTGTAATAGTAACCAAAAACTTTGTAATAAAGTTTTGTATTACTGGTAATAGAAACACTGCTTTGTGTCAGAACACAATTTACTGATTGAATTCATTATTTTCACATAAAACACTTCTCAGGGAATTATTGTGGTAAATGCCTATAAAGGAAACTCTCTAATCTGGTGTCATCTTTCCATACAATGCTTAGAGAAATGCATTCAGAAATACGTCGCATATATAATTATTTGTGTAAATGCCATACATACAAAAAAAAGTTGTTTTTGGGTTTAAATTAGCAAATAATTTAAAAATTTGCAAATTATTCTTAATATGTTTCTACTAATAATATGTAACTGATACGGGTAGTAGAGCTGAGTGAAGTTCACCCCCGCATGATCAAAACTTTAACAAACCAATTTTTTTTTAATTGGTCAATTTTTTTATGCACTTGTTTTAAACTCATTCTGCATGTGGTTGCGTTGTTTGAGAATTCTGTTAATTTAAATTGAGTTGTTTTGCTATCGGTCTACTAAATGTATTTAACGTTGATGAATAAAATTTGTGAAGGTTTAAATCAACCTCTGATGACTTTGAGTGTGTCAAAGGCTGGCATTGTTAGCTGGTTTACAAGCCTCTTCACCACCATCTCAAACACGTTGTAGTCACTGAAACCAGGCAGCTCTCGTCCTCTGTGCTTCAGATCATATTCATCCACCACCTCCTGGACAATGTTGTGGACTGGATTGGGTCACAAAAAATTTACCAAAGTTTAACTCCCCCTCAGTTTCCAGTTGAATGCTTATTCAAACTGCTCTACACCAATCGTAGCTAAAGTTTATTAAAAGTATAAAAAGCATATGCACTGTGTACTCACATGTTCCCTTTGTGTTGTCAAGATGGTCGTTCCACTTTTTGAATTCAAACCGAAGCAGTACAAACAGGTTGTCGCTGTTGATCACCTCGCCAGATGCCAAGCGGTTGATCTTATCATTAAATTTTGTCAAGGTCTGAAAGAACAAGCAATCATGAACAAGATTTTGGTGGGCTAGTATAGAGCTCTGTACATAAAAAACAATGAATAAAGAATGTAACACACATCAATAAAGAAGGCTTTTCTCTTCAGCGGGTCCAGTGGTGGGCCGGCTTCACAATGACTCAGCTCTTTTCTCAAGCTCCACAGTTGCTTTTTGATCTCTTCTGAGATTAGAGGTAATGATTTCTAAAAACAAACAAACAAACAATCAAGCAAACGAAAAAGACTATAAAAAATTTACTATAAAAAAACTATAACTAATATGGTAACATATAACATAACTATAACATATTGTGTCCCATGGCCTTTGACAAGTATGTCTTTGCAGTCAAATTCAAAATCAAATCAAATTAAAATTTTATTTGTCACACACCCAGTCATACAGAGTACGATATGAAGTGAAATGCTTACACCATGTACTGTAGCTTTTTTCAACTTTTTTCTTTCTTTTCTTTTTTTTTTCCTTTTTTTTTTTTAGCTCAGATTGTCATGTTGTGGCAGTGCCCCTATACGCAAAATTAATTTGGACATTAGATTTTTCACCGTCTTCATTGACACAACTATTTCTTCATCAGCATGATTTAGTATACACACATGAACAGTCACTGGTGTAATGAACATACATGAAGTAAAGTAGTTACTTTCTTATCCTAGCAATAGACTTCTATAGCATCAATAAAATAAACAGCTGTAGCCTTTGCATCATAGCAACCTTTCCATGACAAATTCATGACTGCCTTTTCAGATTTTTTTTTTTTTTTTTAACTTATGCCAAACTGGTCTTACATTGAAACACATGAAACACATTAAGGTGTAAAAGTTTGAAAAGGTTAAAAAAAAAAAAAACATACTTTGATGTGATCTACCAGGTCTTGGGTCAGTTTGGTGGCAAGGCACTGAATAGTTGCTTTCTCTTCATATAACAGGCAACTGACAGTACAAAAACTCATAGTAAGTTCCCAGTTATCACAGATGAGTCAAGTGTTATGAATAATGAATTTTTAATGAGTTGATTACCTGAAGAATTCATGACGTCTGAAGAATTCCCTCTCTACTCGAGTCGCCTCAGTCAGAGAGATATTGTCATCAATTTGCTTTTGTCCTCGGCACTTGACGATGACGTATCCTTTACTTAAAGGGATCACCTGATTTCGTACTATTTCCAAGACGCTTTTCTCTGTTCCCCTGTCGATAAGGTCTGGCTTTGTAAGAATAGCTGTAAGAATAAAATAAATACATCAACATGTGAATAATAACAATAATAATAATTAGTGGTATTATGGCTATTAGAGGTCAACTATTTTAAAATTAAAGGAAAACGATAAAAAATTTAAACAATCATCTTTAATTTCTAAAGAGATATACTGTAGAAAATTGGATGACTATGTCAAGTCAGCTGAAATATGGCCTCACCTACAGTATCTGGTGCTTCCTATCTTTGCAATGAAATGTTTGTTCATTAAAGTATGGTAGACAAAAAGTGCAGAACAAATTAATAAAACACAAAACAAAATAACAAATTAAAAAACAAAATAACAAAACCTAAAACAAAATAGCAAAACTGAAAACAAAATAACAAAACCCCAAACAAACAACAAAACCCAATGTTTTCGGTTTTGTTAATTTGTTTTGCACTTCTTAACCATTCAGATAAAAAATGAAAAAGGTAGATATAGTTTGCAAATTAAATTCTTATCGCTGATTGGACGAGACATCTGTCACTCAAGATATACATCCGTCATCTTGAGTACTTCCTGTATATCTTGAGTGACAGATATCATGTCCAATAAGCGATAAGAATTTTATTCGCAAACTATACCTACCTTTTCCGGTGAATCTGAATGGTACCAAGAGGTACGAAACAAATTAACAAAAGTGAAAACATAATAACAATTTCAATAACAAAATACCCAAAACAAAATAACAAAACCGAAAAAAAAAGACTGAAATGATTCAAATTTCACAAAGGCTAGACAACATTTCTAAGTGAGAAATTAGCTAAAATTGTACAATAGTCAACTTTCTGATTTACAAAATGCAGCTCAACTGTAATAAAGTTAAATGTCTGTGCTTTTATCTGATTTCCTCTCTCAACACAAACTGACAATAGGCTTCCATAATCCCTGCCATGTAGAAAGAAAAGTGCTTTTTTTGGACATATTAAAAAAAAAAAGGTCTGGTGAGGAGATGGTCTCAAAGCAAACGGCTGTAAGCACTTAATTATCATATTACAAGAACGGTGCAGACAGGAAAGATTGGATACTTTTCTGACTAAGTTGTTTTTTTGGGATGTTCTCAAAATGACCTCTTCAGGCTTGTGCTATGACCATGGTCGGTCCATGCAACATGGTAGAAGACACTTTTTTACATTTCATTCCTCTAATGCTTACCACGTTCATAGCATGCATGCAACAGGTTATCAGTCCAACTCCTCACACCATCACTTCATATTAAAGCACTGTCGTGGTATTCACACATTTGCCAGGTACAACACAGTAAGCAAGTGACAAGCATCAGGTAAGACTAAGGTGTGACCTGATCTGACAGAATACTGTATATACAGTAATAACTTGGTTTGTTCTCATTGGACCTGGGAAGAACGTGATCATGTGCATGATAGGAACTTTGGGACAACAAAATGAACAGGGACATGGCTAGGAAGCAGGTTGATCTTGATTAAGGCACTTTTTTCTTATTGTGACCCAATTCCCAAAGTATATATTTTTTCTGTTGTAAATGTATCTCCAAGCCATGCTTAGGGTTGATAATCACTGAAATTAAGCCAAAGTGATATTTTCATGCCATAATGCATTATATTTAGCTCCTAAAATAAAGCTGCCATTATTAGAAAAAAAAGGTTTGCAATAACAAGTTACTTTGGCATTAATTAAATAAAATATTAATGAAGACATGTTTATCATTGTAATCCAGAAAATCCCCGGTATTCTTTCCTGGAAATATGAGTACAATTACTTGGTTACTTTGGCATATTTGCAATAACTTGACCTCTGAAGTTTGGATATTTTTTTTTCCCAAAAAAAATATTTCTTTAATGCTTTATATAGATTTTGCTGTCAATAACAAGTAATTAAATGAAGAATGTATGTGCCATGTTGAAACAGTGAGGTAGCCATGTGGGTCCATGTCTTTTATAATGAATAGACAGCAGTGTCTATGGTGAGTGTGATATAAAATAAAATACATTTGATAATATAAATCAAATGAATAATTAATGCTTTTAATAAATGTCATTAGTTAATGAAAAATATTTATCCATTTACTTTTATTTATTGTATGATCACTTTTGCACTTTGCCAAACTCAGTGAACAGCTCTACTGCTGATCTACCCTACTTTTTTTTAAATCTATAAGTTATTGTTTGGGAAAATCTCCAATAGATAAATATTAGTAAACTTAAAAGATAGAACAATATTATGATTAATGAATACGTTATTACACAGAGGCTTTATTTATTTATAGTGTCATTTTCAGTGTTGGATGTAATGTGTTACAAAGTAACGCGTTAGAGTACTTGGATTACTTTTTTGATGTAACAAGTAATCTAATGCATTAGGTCCGCCATTTGAGGACTCAGTTAATAAGTTATATTGTCAAAAATCTGTTATTCAGACAATTCATGTAATCCATGAGCCGGACAGCAGTGATTCACAATCCGTTAGTGTGTGTGTGTGTGTGTGTGTGTGTGTGTGTGTAGGTCGTCCTATTAGCCCCGCCCCCGATAACCCGCCGCCCTCTGTTATTCCTGCTGTTATACCCCTATCTCACCTATGCGGTTTGATTATGCGAGGACCGAGGCGCAGAAAGATGGAAACCTAATCACAGCGCCAAAACTCGCAGTAAATTATGATGAATTATAATTTAAACAGATTATGGGCCAAACTTGTGATGATGGTAGAATAATTATAAAGGTCTTGACGAAAACAACATGCATGAGGAATCACAAAGGAGTTTTCATTTTCTGCAATGGAAAAGTACTCTAACTAGTTACTTTTATCAGAAAGTAACGCTGTAACGTAACTGATTACTTTATAAAGACAGTAATTTTGTAATGTAATTAGTTACTTTAAAAAGTAACGTCCCCCAACACTGGTCATATTAAATACTCCATGAGAGTTAATTACAAGATACTAAATTATATTAATGTTTAATTTACAAGAAACTGTATGTGTAGGTGTGTTAACTAACACTAACAATGTGCAGGTCTGTTAAAACTTCGTTAATCTTTCAATTTTAAAACAATTTACAAATTCAAGCAGGGAGGTTATTATTATTATTATTATTATTATTTTATTAGTAGTATTATTAGTATTATTATGGTTGTTGTTGTTGTTAATTAATTTACTTTATACTTTACCCAGAGTCCTTTTCCCTTCAGGATCCACTTCCTGTGCCATTTTAAGAGCTTCTGTTGTTGCTATGTCAACATTACATGGGACCACCACTAAATTTATAGTTTGATCCTTCTCTATATATTTTCCTATGAGATTTTTGATCTAGACAACAATAAGACAATAAAATTTAATTTAAAAAGGCATCTTTTTTATGTAAAAAGAGACAGCCAGTAATTTACACTAACCTGATATCCAATGTCCTCAGGTTGACCTTTTACAGGAACTCGGGCAATCCCAGGAAGATCGATCAGTGTGAGGTCACACACATCAGGAGCCATGATCTCCAGAGAGATGAGTTCATCACAAATTCCAACACCTTCTCCAGCCAGCTCATTCTGGGCTGTTAGAAAGATGTAATAAGTATTATTAAGTGAAGCCTATTATCTTGTTGAAGCTTTATAAGACATTATTATGGTTGTGGAGTATTTTGTTACACAATTATAAAGAATTGTACACATATTTTTATTTTTACACCCTAAGAAATAAATTTTGTGAAGTTTGTGTTTTATATTTTTATTATTCTGTGGACTTTTGCCAACCTTCCGCCACGTAACGCTCAACAAGTGATGGGTCTTCAAACTCAATTATCTCTTCTTTATAAGAAATGACAGCTTTCCACTGAACACCACACTTAATCTTCCGTAGCTTTAGCTCCAGTGGACATCGCGTGACAATACCTAAAGTGGAAAAAAACAACAACAACACTTTTTACCTCAGCTTCTGTTTTCCTACTTCTCTAAATTATCCGAGACAAAGTTTACCCATTGTGCATGTGTTTAAAAAAAAAAGAAGTAAGAATATTGTCAAATGCTGGAAAAAGCAAACAACTTAAATGTAATAAATGATAATATGTGTAATGTAATATATTTATTACTCTGTGAGAAAAATAGGAAAAACACCCACCGCTCCCGCGAGGCAATGCTACTCCAGATAGTGCTTCCAACACAGAGCTTTTCCCAGAACTCTGATCTCCAATTACAGCTATAGTTGGCAGAGCCAAATCTTCTTCAATACCAATCAGTCTCAAAGAGTCGATTAGATCAAGATAAGGACGAACCTTCTCCTCTAAATGGCTATGAAACACCCCTTCCATTGGCTTACTGTGAATAAATAAAAAAAGATCAAGATTTACATGCAAAAATCTAATTAATGACTGATTGATCATAATACATTTATACTGACCTGCTTTCACCAGTATAAGGAATGTCTTCATAACTATCTTGTTCAGACTCCATCATCTAGGAAACCAAGTCCTCTGATTAGCTATTGTAATTTTCTTTTCATTTATCTTACCTTTTGATACTATTGTAACAATAAATGTAAACCTTAAGTATAAATGTGTTATAGAAATTAAGATATTTTACTTACCCAGCTATGTACAGCAAAGTGAATGCAATGAAAGTGAGTATGTGGTTCTATATGCAACACAAACAGGCACTCTTATACCACTCCTCTGGTGGTGGATGTGGCTGGAGAACTGTGATAAAAACTGCCCACACTTATGCAATAACATAAGGAATAAAAAAGGGAAACAATTGAAAGTCTATGTTTTATAATTTTTCCTGCTTGCAATAACAAGTCAGTTCCTGTTATCAGATTCTAACCTTTATATCATTCTAAACTTGCATCTGCTTCTTTTGAAGTTAATAAGATAAACTTACAGGTTCTGAATACTGTCCTGTT
This sequence comes from Platyallabes tihoni, assembly GCA_030068045.1. Lineage (NCBI taxonomy): Eukaryota > Metazoa > Chordata > Actinopteri > Siluriformes > Clariidae > Platyallabes > Platyallabes tihoni. The sequence continues at coordinate 14,170,322 of JAQQZS010000010.1, read as the reverse complement.
TCAGAAAACATAGTTATTATTTTTTTTTTTAAATAATATGCAGAAACAGATTTTGTCATACAAGCCCCAATATAATATGTCGCATAGATACAATAACACAATAGAGTGAATGCATTAATATAAACCTGTGGTATGTGTTACAGTCAGCACTACTGTACACAGTTGTAGAAAATTTATCAATACCTTCTGACCAGATAGGAAAATTTAGCAATTAATATGATACAGTAATTTCTGACTGAGTAATCTGATTGGACGAAAGGCATTCTATGAATGGTGATAACAGACAGTTACATCACAGGTGTTCTAACAATCGTTAATTACCTGAGGTTGATAGCATGAGTGAAAGTACTGGAAAGGGCCTGCTAAAATTCACATTCAAAACCAGTCACTGAAGCTCAAAAAAACACATGTAATAATGTTAAGCCACCTTAAACAACACTTTATCTCCTTAGCAACTACGTTTAAGTCGTTCCAAATTGCCAATTAATCATCTGTAATGTTTTATTTATGCTGAAGGCGAGCTAAAAGCTAGCTTATAACTCTTACTCTTACTCTTTAACCTCTGATCAAGGGCACTATTTGATGTGTGGAAGTAGTACATAGTCCACATCATTGATGATTATGGACTGTGCACCCTACATAGAGCACTAGCTTTCTATGATATTTGGCATCCATCCCCAAAACCCAAAAAGTTAGCTGATTCTAAAGCAGAATTAAAAATAGTAACTAGATCTTGAAAATTTCTTGAAATGACTGTTCATAACTTCCATGGTTTAGTACTAGTAAGAATTTAACATTATTTTCACCAAAGCTGCTAACTCTCACGCACTGAGCATGAGACTCACGCAATCAGTCATCTTCACATGCTCTCACACCACACTTCCACTTTCACATGCTTTCATATTCAAAATAATTGTATATGGAAGACACAAGCAAAATCATTGAAATCCAGCCTCCTTCTGACAAGTCAGCTGTAAACGGCTTTTATTTTAAAGTCAAATAGCTACATTGTGCCCTTGGTACAAAGGTGTATTATGGCTGGAGCACACCGGCATGAGGCTCCACCACTTTGTTATCTGGGTTGAAATGAACACATATTTACAGCTTTGGTGAAGGCATCAATCATACACAGATGAATGTATAATAATTGGAGTAGCCATTATAATGCTGAACATATCAACAATCTAATAAAATAGATCAGCATTCAAATGCATTTCCAGACTGCAGGAAACAGTGATATAATATTATCCAAAGATGGAAATCCATCTATTGATTCATCTAGGAAACTCTGTAGTCCAACTAGGGACTGTAGAGGCCAATAGTCACCATTGTATTCCCATTTGTATAACCTTGATAGAACCTCTGGTCAACATTTAGACTAGCACACTATGGGCAATTTGGAAATACCAATTAGCCTAATATGCATGTTTCTGGACTGTGGGAGGAAACCGGAGAACCCAGAAGAAACCCACCAAGCACAGGGAGAACATTCAAACTCCATGCTCACAGACCCAATGCGGGAGAATTGAACCCAGGACCTGAAGGTGCAGGGCGACAGTGCTGACCATTAAGCCACCATACCGCCAAAGAGGGAAATACAGTACATGTCAATATTTACAGTGACATTAAAATATTTGCATTGAGTTTAGTCATGTAACACTTTTTATATTTATAAGACCCCTCCAAGGATAGGCTCCAGGTCCCCCGCGACCCTGAACACAGGATTAAGCGGTATAGAAAATGAATGAATGAATGAAGAACCCTCCAAGGCTAACAACCTTAATTAGGAGACAATAATGTGCATGAGTTTGTGTGTGTGTGTGTGTGTGAGAGAGAGAGAGAGAGAGAGAGAGAGAGAGAGAATCACAAGCAAACATCATAGCCACTTTATATTTGATATATTTTTTCTCTTAATCTTTTTCTTCCCTTCTTTTGTATCATTAATGATTATTCTTTGACTTTTTTTTTACTTTTTCCATTGTTGTTATTATTATTATTATTATTATTATTGATAATACTTTTTGCTTTTCTTTTTTTTCAGTAGTTTTTATCACTAGTATCACTTTCTTCTTAAAAATGAATGCATGTGTGTGACCAGTTTATTTTAGCTGTTTTTGTGTGACTTGATTCTAAGCTTCAGCAATATGAATGTTTATATTTGTCAGGCAAATAAAGCACCTTTGAATCTCTCTCTCTCTCTCTCTCTCTCCCTCAGGACCAGTGGCTGATCCCCTATTCTGTCCTACAATTTATAATATCTTGATTTTCCTCTTTTTCATGTGTTACTGCACGGCCCAAGTTTTCTCGCTGCCCTCATTCATTCTCGTTGTTCCCGGCTCCTGCATGAGTGCTGCATTTCACATAATTTTGCGTTTGTTATGTTTTACTCTCTTAATCAAGAGCCTTTTGTGTGTTCTTTTGAAAATAATTTTTAAAAACAAAAATAAAATGTTTTTTGTGTGATTAAACTCTATGTAAATATTGTAATTTTCTCAGTCCTAGGTGTAAATAACTTTACTTTACTGGAAGGAAGTTGGACCACAAAATGATGGGAAGGCCTTTGTAATTCTAGAATGAAATATGAGAGATCAAGGAAGGAAGCGGCTCCAGTAAAACTGCATATATATTGGGCCCACAGTTCTGTATTACACCCCTGCTACCCTACTGGAGAGTATGTAAGTTTAATGGTAAATACAGTCATTTTAACACTGTAATGCTAAAATATACAGAACAGAGCCATGTGAGAACAAAATGGCTGGCCATGCCATGATTTTCAGAATCTCACTCCAAACCAACAAAGTTGGCAGCTCTGCTTTAACCACTGTTAATTCGACTGTTCAGTCACCAGCTCCATCTGTTTTGGTTAGATAATTTTGCCAGTTGTGAAAGGATATGCGTTGGTGAAGCAAAATAATTGGTTAAATAATCAAAACAAACCATAAACTTAAAATTAATATCACACTCGAGGTCATGCAGTTGTGCTATGCGACCAAGCCATGAGGACGTAGTCTGTATTTATTTAAACCCTTTTATGTAAATACAGACAGTGCCTTCATGCCTAGGGCTCTGTGAATCAGTAAGACTAATGTTTAACCACTGTGGAGTTGAATGAATCACCGTTGGGTTTTTTTTGTTTGGCAGAGTTTCTGTTTCAGTTTGTTGCAGGGAATCACATGCATTTAAAATAAATTGTTTTTTTTTTTTTTTAGTTCATTCACCCTTCATTGTCTGATCTGGTCCTAGGGGGAGTGGGGGGAGGGGGGGGGGCAACAAAATGTTAAAAATATGACTGAACAGAAAAGTAAGCATTAAGCCTGTACTTTAAAACAGATGTTTTATTTAGTCAAAATTAATAACGTTATGTCATCTTAAACAACACTTTGCTCACAAGATGCAGTACATTTAAAATTAGACTGTCACATTCATCAACTAATCATGAGAAAATTCTTTATACAGTACGCTTCAAAATAGGGGAAAGTCATTTTGCAAGGCATTGTGTATATGTATGGTTAAGAACTGTACATCTAACAGCCTTGAGATTCTCTGGTCTGTGGTCAGGTGTAATTACAAAATGTTATCAGACCCCTCCCACAGTGTGCCAAAGTATTTCTACCCTGCAGGCACTTTAACTCTCACTTCACATATTAAGGGGTAATAGTGCATCTAAAGCCCTGGAATACTAGGAAGGGGAGTTGCCAACTGGTGGATTATATACTGGTGTGTGCGTGTGCGTACACATGCACACACCAGTATATAAATATATATTTTTACAGTATATGTGGTTGTGGATGAGTGAGTTTACTGTTTACTGGGGTTTTTTGCATGGTGGTACAGAGAATCACATGCATTTAAGAAATTACCGAACTGAAATCAGCTCATCTGGTTTCACTGATGTATTTTTCAGGTTTCAAATACGTACTGCAAAAAAAAAAATGCAATTAGTGCATTCACCCTTCCTTATCTAAACTGATTTCTTACCATTCAAGAACTGGTGGATTTTATATATATAAAATCCACCAGTATAAATAAACAAATACACCAGTAACAATAAACAGATCTTTCCTAAGATGTACAATTTGATATACTTTGAATAATATTGAAATACTAATTACCGCTTTGAGTCATCAGTGATTTAATACATAATTTTAAATCACTCTCAGGACTTTCAAATAAGCATGGAAAGTTACTACTTATCTACTTACCTCCTTACATACATTCCAACCACTTATCTGCTTACATGGAGGACTGACAAGGCTATAACAGGGTTATATATGTGGGGACTATAACTAACCATACTAAATGATTGCAAAATATGTCAAATTTCTGAAGAACAGTTAACAAAATTTAAATATGGACATGCAATTGTCAAAACTATCATTTGATCCCTTCCATGGCTTTCATCTGGGGAGGATTATAAGAGTACAATAGAAAGCTATATAAACATTAGTAATGAAATAATTAAATTCAATAGTAATGTAGTTTTGTATGTCTCTTTCTCTCACACACACGCACACACACAAATAATCAAATTACTATTATGGCAATTAAAAAAAGATTCTTTACACTTTTTGGATTCAAACATATAGGTGAAGACACAAAGTCTAATGAAAAAACAAAGCCTCTTCTTTAAATTGAGAATGAAATTACACAAACTGAGTAAAGAACTCATCTTTTAAAATCATTAAAGCTGTCAGTCATTTCAAAAACTCCCATGTTAAACTAAATGCTTCGTTTTCATCAAGAGGATTTGTGCATATGTATCATACCTTTGGTTTTTTTCTTTTTGAAACATGTCAAAAGCTGTGCTTGAATTGTTCTCTTGGCCATTGCGAAAATGCGAACAGTGCAAAAAATTATGCAAACTTGCGTGAGCTTGTGGGCAACGGGTTACAATATTGAATTCTGAATGGCTAATCCCTGATATTAGTTCAAAGATGATCATACATAGAGAGTTTTAATATTTTATTTTAATTGCAAATATTACATAATACTCATCATTATTAATCTTAAGTGAACAGTAGGGGCGATGGCGGTTGATTTTACAGAGGGGATGACTTTTGTAATTTTTTTCAATGCATCCCACCTCAAATCGAGCCCTGGCTATATATAGATTAAGCCCAATATTGTGTACATTCTTCTTGTGCTGCGAGAGCAGCTCTGACCCTTCAGGGCATGACTCCAAGACCTCTGGGGGTGTGCTCTGGTGTCTGGCAATGAGTTGCTAGTGGAAGCTTGTTTGGGACATATGGGTTACGGGGTGGGGTCTCCATGGATCATCTTATTTGTCGGGTGTATTAAGTTTGTTGATCTGGAGAATTTTGAGGCTAGATAAACAAGCCTTGAATTCTTTGCCTGCTTAGCAACAGGCTGTGATGCACTGGGTGTTCTACTACCTTTCTATCATGGCCAGCATTGATGTTCTTCAGCAATTTTTGCTACATTGGCCTTCCTGGGTAATCAGACAAAACTGGCTGGCCTTTGGTCCCCACAGGCATAAATGAGCCTTGGGTGTTCTTGATCCTGTCACCAGTTTACTGGTATATAATTGATAATCACTGTTCATTCACCTGGTGGTTAGTATTGTGGCTGAATTGTGTTTATGCCACTTCAAACTGGCAGAGACAGAGATGTCACAGTTATTTATATCAAAAGATTGAGATTGAACAAAAATCTAAATATAAATGTAAAAATCTTAACATTTTTGATATTAACATAAGAGCTACAATTAAGATTTTCAGACACCCAGGGTCATGTTCATGAATCATGGAGCATGATATTTTTTCCTGAGTTAAATTAAAGTATTTTTGTAGATGGCAACATTCATTTAGTCAATCCACAACAGCCCAGAGAACAGCATTTACATCTAATCTTGATTAAGGGATAAGGGGACAATCTGAAAAAATGAGTATTAGTTCAAACAAAGTTGCTGAGTTTCTCTTGAGCAAGGGTAAGACGGTCCATGCGATTTTGGAGGTTGATGCGGTGTCTACTGACATCCGACTCTTCACGCAAGGCATCATCAACATTGGCACCATCCATTAAAACCAGCATCTCACTGCACAGCATCTGGGCAGATTCCTTAAGCATGAAGTATTGAATTAGCATGGGCACCTGGTCAGCCAAACGCTGCACCACAATCTGTTAGAAGAGGAAAAGATGCTGTAAAGATCACTGCTGTAAAGGAAAAATAAAACAAATTAACCTGCACTTTACCTTTGGAAAGAATCGCGACAGAGCAGTGTTTCCATGAAAGAGAGAGTGTGTGTGTGTGTGTGTGTGTGTGTGTGTGTGTGTGTGACAGGGCACAGCGTCCAATATCAAAGTGCAGGCTGATACAGAGAGGGAGAGAGAAAAGGGATCTTTAACCTCTCTAACAAGACTTCTTTTTCTTTACACTCGCACAGACGTGTGTTATAATAAACAGTACACATGTGCTGTACACACACACATACAAACACAAAATAAAAGATGTTTTACGCACACACACGTGGTCACAGTGTTATAGTAAACAGTACACACGCGCACGGATGTTGATTATACCAGTGAGAGACCAAGCAGGGGAGACGATTACCCACAATTCCGCAGCGCAAGAGAGAGAAAAACCATTGGCTCAATTGTGATGTACTCATAAACCAAGACTTATTTGTTTTCCAGGTCAAAATTTATTACAAATCTTAGCTCTTGCGGAACGCTCACAAACCACGATCCGAGGTTTCACTGTATATACAATTCCCTCAGATGTGGCTCATAGATACCCTGGCTCTCTATCTTCTTTGTCTTTCGGCTAATCCCTTTCAGGGGTCGCCACAGCGAATCATCTGCCTCCATCTAAACCTATCCTCTGCATCCTCTTCTCTCACACCAACTAACTTCATGTCCTCTCTCACTGCATCCATAAATCTCCTCTTTG
>JAQQZS010000010.1:14127307-14142118 GCA_030068045.1 Platyallabes tihoni | reverse complement strand
TATTAAATATTTTCAATATAATTGATTGAATATTACAATATTATAAATATTAATTGGACTTAATTGGCACTAACCCTAACCCTAGGTTGTAATTCTTTTAAATGAATTATGCTAGACACTGTGTATATGTATACAAGACCAGAAATTACCCCTAACAGTCTTCAGGGTCTCTACAGCTGGCATTCTGAGATTATTTACATGCGTCTGAATCAGTGCTTCGTATACACAGTAGTCACTGAATGTTATCAGCTCTCTCCCACGATGTGCCTCGTAGTTTTCTATCATCTCCCGCACTTTATCCCTAACTTTATTTAGACAAAAGACAAAGTATGACTCGGTTAGTGTGAAACTTTATACATATATATATATATATATATATATATATATAGACATAACTACTCATAAAAAATACTTTCATTTTATAAAAAAAAAAAGTATGTATAACATTTAATATTAATTAAGATTATCTTAAATGGTAGAGAAAGTGTTCAAATAGATGCTCCCTCTACCCGGGAACACCAAAGCGAAATGCAAATATATTGTAAATATGATACTATAAATATGAACCTGTTAGTTTACCTTGATAACATATTTTAAATTTAAAACATTCATAAATTCTGTTAATTTGTGTAAATCCTTCACAACAATTTCACAGAGCACTCAACTATGGCACTCTAGATACACTCTAGAGCACTCAGTATATCTTGCCAAAACATCTGGTTCTCCATTATGACAAACTTTTATTATGTTATCATGTTACCTTAAGACACTATAATGTATTAGTATGCTCTTTGTCAAATTTTGTCCTTTCCTGATTTTTCCTTACCACACATTTTATATTAATATTACACCAATCAACCATAACATCATAAGCACTGACATGGGAGGTGATTAATATTAATCACCAATTATACACCAGCAAACTGGTGACAGGATCATGAGCTCCCAAGCCTGACTCATGCCCTCGTAGACCAAAGAAAAGCCAGTGCAGCACAAATCACAGAAAAGAGAAATTCTGACCACGATGGAAAAGTATCAGAACAGCCAGTGCACCACATCCTGCCGTGCACAGGGCCCATCAGACAAAGAGCCCAAGTCTGCCAACCCGGGCTCCCAAATCCACAGATCTCAATCTGAACAAGCACCAAAGAGTCAAGCCTAACTAACAGGGCCCCATCCGGAGGATCAGCTGCCAAGGATCACCACAGCACACCCCCAGAGGCCCTGCGCAGCCAACCCTCAAGGGCCCTGGAGCTGCCCCGGGGACACAAAGGGAACCCAAATCAAAGTGTTTATTTATTTATTTATTTATTTATTTATTTAATGTTAATGGTTTTAATACTATGACTGAGTAGTGTATTTTCCTTGCTGTTATGTATAATAATCACCTTGTTATGTATCACATATAACCTTTTTTTATGTTACATATTTATGCGTAAGAAATTGGTGTACATTCTGCTTTGGAGATTCTCAGATGGGATTCCCATTGATTAAACACAGGTCGCAGGAGAGAATAAATGTTTCCCTCTCCTGTTGAACTGGCCCGACACAGCTCACTAATTTGATCGCTGAACTCCAGGATTTTCTGTACAAATAAAATAAGAAATGTGTCTTATTTTCTCATAAACTAAATCTTTACTTTATCCTCTGCAGAACATCTGAAGGACTTACCCTACTCAAATAAGCGCCCATCTTCTCTGGTTCTAACGGAGGCCCTTGACCGTAATTTTTGAGTTCCAACCTAACAGCAGACAAGCGGATCTGAATCTGCTCTGTCAGGGACGGTAATGATGCCTGTGAATGAGCAAGAACATCTGATAAGAATTTGGCTACATTGTAATGTGACCACGTATACATCCTTTAACAGTGTTTTAAAACTTGCCCTGATATGGTTAACCAGCTCTTTGGTGAGTTTGGTAGCAAGGCAGCGTGTTGTGGCTTTTTGTTCTTCAAGAAGAAAGCTGGAGGAGTAAGGACAATATTATCAATGGTACATTATTTTATGTATTGTTTTTACTTTCCATTAAGGACATTTTTCTACCTAAATTGACTGTGGCTCCTGAAGAATTCTGTCTCCAGTTTTGTGGCCTCACTCAAGGAGAGATTTTCATTAATATCACTCTGTCCCCTACATCGCACCATTATGTAACCTTTTTTGAGAGGAACAACTTTACCCTGCATGACCTGCAAAATGTCAGCTTCTGCTCCTTTATCCACCAAATCAGGCTTTGTAAGAATTGCTGTGGAAATAAAGAGCGCAATGAAAAATTGTTCTAACTAAAAGTATTCAAGCCTAAACATTTGCAATGTTCTAAAAGTGAACAAGTTGCAAAATGCCCTTGAAAATAGGCATCAGAAGTTGTACCTAAAGTTCTCGCTCCATGAGCATCCACACCCTGTGCCATCCGCAGTGCCTCAGTTGTTGCTATGTCCACATTGCAGGGTACAACAACCAAATTAATGGTTTCTCTCTTCTCTATAAATTTCAATATAAGTCGTCTAATCTGAAAACCAAAAGGTGAACAATTAAAAAAAAAAACATTTCCAAAATCCTGCATTGATGTTTCATTGTTCTTGTAACTTGTCTACACACCTGATCTCCAATATCCTCAGGTTGTCCTTTCACAGGTACTCTAGTTATACCAGGTAAATCTATCAGGGTGAGGTCACATACATCAGGGGACGTGATCTCTAAACTGATGAGTTCATCACAGATCCCAACACCATCTCCAGCAAGAACATTTTGGGCTACAGACAGACAGACAGACAGACAGACAAATAAAACATTTTAAAAACAGAGTTTCTTAAACTGCTAAAAATATATATAATTAAAAAAAAATTAAATATATAATTTCCCAATTATTCATACCTCTTCTGACATGACCCTCAACTTGTGAAGGATCCATGAATGTCTCTTGTACATCTCGGTAAGAGATGACAGCCGTCCAACTTGAGCCCGTATGCAGCTTCCGCAGTTTCAGCTCCAGTGGACATCGAGTAACGATACCTGATATGGAACCAAAATAATTTAGCTCTTCATTTTATTAGCCCTATAATACTATTGATTATACCATTTTTTATTGACTATGAAAAAAAAACTTTTCTACTTTGAAATTAATATGAAACAAAAATGCACAAATTCCTCTCTCCTTTATGCTTTCATGTGTGTTAAAATGTAAAGAAATCATGATAATAAAAAAAGCTATCTAAATTTATCTAAAACATAACAGTGATACACCTGATTATTAAAATCCATTTATGTCGTGTTCACTATACAGTACATATCTCTGTTTATGTTCTTACTGCAGAAACATTAAAATATTAGAATATTAGAGCAGATTAATATGAACTTTGCAGCTACAACTAAAGTAGAGTCAGACAATAGATAAAATATCAACCTAAATAAATGGTGTCAGATCCTTTTTTTCAACAAAATTTAATTGTAAAGGGAATGTAAGACAAAAACTTATAATATCCTGGTTGCATAGGATTACAAATCATTTTATCATGGGGTACAAATCAAGCATTTCTCATAGTCTTACTCATAGAAAATATCTTATCAATTTGTGTCCTGATTTCATTTTTAAATAATAGAATTCTAACAATATTTTTTTTTTTACATCTACTACCAATTCTTTGCCACATTAAATGGTTAACTGTGTCAGATTGAGATCTCCATTCAGCTGCAATGAGAATTCTAAGCGTTTGAAACTAGATTTTCTTATTACCCTTGGACATTTAAAATTCTGAATAAGTTAATTACTAGTAAGTTAATGTGATTGCCTCGTGTGATTTTCTTGTCTTTGGTACCATGTCAATAAGATTAATCTTTCCTTAGCAAATAGAAAATTCAGGATGTATAAAAAACAATTCTTCTCTTACCGCTGCCTCTAGGTAATGCCACGCCAGACAGTGCTTCTAAAACAGAGCTTTTTCCAGAACTCTGGTCTCCAACAACTGCAATGGAGGGCAGTGCAAGATCCTTCTCAATGCCGATATGCCGTAGGTAGTCGATCATTTCAATAAAAGGGCGCACTTGAGATTCCCATTGCTTGAGGAACACTCCAGTCCTTTCTTCAACTGGCTGATTTTCCACTCTTTTTTTTAAAAAAGCATCATATTACAATATTACAATATATTTAGAACTCATGTAATTTACAAGTTATCTGTGATAAATATATACTTACTGAATACTTTCATGGGATTCATAATCCAATATTTCCAGTGAAGCATCCATGGATAAACTGTTCTAATAAACGAAGTTTACCTTGTATTTTAATATGGTAAAGCCAAGGAAAGCATTTTTTTTCATAATAATCCACAAATAAAAGCATACCCATTTTTAACAATAAATAAATAAATACATACATACATACATAGAGAAATAAATAGAATAAAATAAAGACAATAATGGATTTTTTTTTTTAAAGAAAAAAACAAAATATAACAAAACCATCAAACTGAACTATGTACTAAACAGCAGGCCTCATGGTACCTACCTCTAGTGTATGATTGGGTATCTGAACACCAGACTAGGTTGTTAGCTATATACAGTAGGTTTGTGAACAAATTAACACAATGAATGAGGTGAAGCTTTAAATATATAAAGTGTCTTTTTATAGCATTTGATGTGGTACATGCAGCCCAGGGGATTTCCACTTGTAACAATAATAGCATTGGAAAACCATTAGGTTTGGTATGCAGATAACACACATTTACATAACAGCACACATGTCCTTGATTTGAATAAAGTTGAAGGAAGTCTAGGAGAAAATGCATGCATAAGCATAAGTAGTTTTTGGGAAATTAAATGAAAATATTGTATGTGCACATCTGTTTTATGCCAAAATCCATGTTTAAAAAAAAAAAAGATTTTAAAAGATCTAGTTTTATTAAAAATAGATTTTTAAAGATCTAAAACCACAATAATCGAAATAATTGCATAATAACTCAACATTGTGCAATCAATGTAAGAATTGCAGTCTTTGCATTTAAATTAATATTATTTTCATCAAACACAATTTGTTAATACAGTGTTGGATTGAAACTGTTCTTTGAAGATTGAATTACAAAACTTCAAGAAGTTTATACTAGAAGTTTATTAAGACAGTCAAGAAGATATACTAAATATACTAAATGGCAAGTGGCACTGTGGCTAAGTGGTTATCACTGACATCCGGGTTCGATTCGTGCCAGGTCTGTGAGCATGGAGTTTGAATGTTCTCATTGTACTGGGTAGATTTTCTCCGGGTACTTTGGTTGTAAAATAGGAATAAATACAATGGTCCTATAGTTGGACTACAAAAGTTTCTAGATGTATGGATGGATGTTTACTATAAGGTAATATTGGTACCATATAGCAAGACCAATTATTTTTGCTTTAGCTATATCGTCAAGATGTTCGAAGTCAAAACACAAACATGAGAAAACAGATCAGAGTTTCAGTCTGATTGTATATAGCTTTCATTTCCTAATATTTACACCAACGCAGCTGAATAGAATAAGAATATTGCACCCAGTTTAAATGATCAGTAACATTGAAACATGTGACTAACATGTGTTTCTTGTTGCCCAGATTGTTAGTGCCCTATTATGTTGATGGTTCGAACAGTTAATAGTGCTGAATATCTGGGATGAGCCCAGGGTTGTGCCTAGAACATGAAGACCAGAAGGCTATCTATAGGAGTAAAGAAAAACATTTTAAAGCACTTGGCATAACCAATACAATAATATAGAACAAACATATTGTACATTAATGTCTTGAAAAGTTAAGAAACCATTTGTGTACTAACAAGCAGAGACTTAACAGGTCAACCAAGGAAAGAAAAGCATTTGAAAACTGAAAACAAGACATCACACGAAGGTATCACAATCCATAATTTGAAGGAGGTTTGGAAAAGCAGAACTATAGATTGCAAAGCAACTAATATCCCATTTATACAACTGATATTTGAGGGGTATGGGTTTTGCTCAATGAATCAGCAGTAGCAGCAGTTTGGCACTGTTTGTTTTAAAGTCACAAGCTTCCTACTGTAATAGACCTTACTGTAGATGTCTTCAACACTAACCCACTACTACTACTGTATGTCCTGTCTGATAAGATTTCCTGGTAGGACACTCTGGCAGTTTCAATAAATTAGAACAGTACTATAAGTTTTATTTTCTAAAATACAGGACAGCCAAAATCTTTTTTACCAAATATTGAGACTAGGGAATGACATGATATTGCAGCCCAAACCATCAATGATCCACCCAATGCTTCACTCTGGGCATGCAACAGTCTGGGTGGTACGCTTCTTTGGGGTTTTTCCACACCGTAACTCTCCCAGATGTGAGAAAGACAGTGAATGTGGACTCATCAGAGAACAATACATGTTTCACAATGATTTTTCGCTGCTCGCACCATTGAAACCGAGGTTTGGTATTGGCACAAGTGACCAAAGGTTTGGCTATAGCAGCCCGCCCATTTACATTGACCCTGTGTAGCTTCCGATGAACAGTTTTGGTGGAAATAGGAGAGTTGAGGCGCACATTGAATTCTGTTGTGAGTTGGGCAGCTTTGGTTTTATGCTTTCTGGATACAATCAGGGTTAGCATCCAGACATCCCTTTCAGACAGCTTCCTTTTGCGTCCACAGTTCCTCCTGTTGATGTGGTTCATCCTTCTTGGTTGTATGCTGACATTACCCTGGATACCGTGGTACATACCCTGGATACCTCTTGATACATTACAAAGACTGTATCAAGAAGTCACAGATGCGCCAGCGAGGCTCGCACCAAAAATTTTAACTCTATGTAACCCATAATGTTTGCATTGCAATATTTTAAGCAAAACTTTGCTATTACTCTGCTAATTTAAACCTCCACACTCAGGACCTTCTTGTCTCTCACAAGGTCCAATGTTATCAGGTTGGGAGTGCTCTGAAAGTCTTAACTAATATACTATACACTGCCTGAAATATGACAGAACAGTAAAAAGTGACAACAATAATGATTTATTTTGGTCTTTATGACTGGAAAAAATAAACTCAAGTTTAAAAACTGGTGGAATGTTCAGTCAATGAAGATTGACTGGTCACCAGGCTAGTCAAATTTAGCCATGATAACTCCAACACTAAATTGGCCAGTGTTTCAGTTTCATTTTCCAACCCCTGAACAATCAATGAATACAAGAGTGTTAAACACTGTATTATAACCAATGTTATTATATACAGAGAGGCTTTCCACTTCTCACTCATCTTCTATACCGCTTTATCCTGTATTCAGAGCCTATCCCAGGAGGCTTAGGGCACGAGGCAGGGTACACCCTGGACAGGGTGGCTTTCCACTTTTATTGCAATAAACTATTGTTTTCAGATCACCCTGAGAATTGGGCATTGGTGGCTCAGTGGTAGGTTTATTGCATGACATGTGGAAAACCCCCAGACCCCAGCTGCTGGATGCAGTGCCGGTCCCCAGCCTGGATAAAATGGGAGTATTTTGTCAGGGATTGGCATCCCGGGTAAAACCTGTGCTAAGTTGTGTGCAGATCAGATGGTCTACTGTGGCGGCCCATCGATGGGAGCAGCCAAAAGACAAACTGCAGATCAACCTGAGGAAAAGTATCATTTGATGTTCTATTGTTAGTTTCAAAGTCACATTGTGGCTGAAATTAAAAGAAAAATTTCAAATTTCATATAAGTGCAATAGACTGAGTGCAATTTAGACTTTTGGACCAGGCTATATGAGCTTAAACGTAAATATTGCATTTTGTTTGGCAAACTTTATCCTTAGAATTACTCTGCAGAGTAACTAATGCTTAGAAACTAGTGCTTATATAAGCAAAAGAAAGCTACATTATGATTACTGCCTATGCAGCTTATTTACTAAAATAACACTAAACACTAAAATATGCCTACAGTAAATACACATGTATGGTAGACTTAGACAACATTCAGAATATCCTCATTAATTTGAAAACTGCCTGATGCATCTGCTCATTTGTGCAGTTGGGGTGGTGGTGGCTCAGTGTGTTAAGGTTCTGAGTTACTGATCGGGATGTCAGCAGTTCGAGCTCTGCCAGGTCGCCGCTGTTTGTAACCCTGTCTGCCCCAGTGTTGCCATATAATAGCTGAGCAGTAGACCTTCTCCCACAAGGTCCAATGTTATCAGGTTGGGAGTGTGCTCAAAGTCTTAACTAATATACTATACACTGCCTGAAATATGGCACAACAGTAAAAAAGCGACAGCAATAATGATTTATTTTGGTCTTTATCATTGGAAAAAATAAACTCAAGTTTAATGGCAACATAAATCAGAAATGAGTTATGATTTACAAACATCAGAGGTTGGTGCCACTACACACCCTGTGCTAGAGGTTAGCCGAAATGCTTTATGAGCAGACTAATATAACAATGAAGCTTTAAAATTTTATAGCATTTAATGTTGCTATATATTATATAACATAAGGGGATTTCCGCATATAACAATAATAGCCTTGGAGAAATCATTATGCTCTGTATTCATGCACCACAAATTTAGACAAAATCACATATGGTCTTAGTTTGAATAAAGTTAACGGAAGTCTAAAATTTTATGGTTTTTGAAAAAAAAATGCTTGCATGCAAATTGGTTCTGGTTGTTTATTGTAATCATGTCTGAGAAACTGGAAATAATTCAACATCTGTTTTAACATTGCATATTTTATGTAGCTTTTTTTTTTTTTTACCTTAAATCTAAACAATGTATTGCTTATTTCATTAAAATTATCTTTTCTTTTTTTTTTTTTTATCAAACTCAACTGGTTAAAACAATATACTGTAGTATTGATGAAATTGTAAAATTAATGAATTTTATGCCTTTTTGTGCTGTAACCTACATTTTACCCAAAAACTATGTTTGTGCATGCATTCAAAGGTAAAATACACACATGACTTCAGTCAAAACAGCTTAAAATGTAATGTTTTAGAAAGATTTAGGAAGTCCCATTCAGTGGACAAAGTCATATGACAGATCTATCTATCTATCTATCTATCTGTCTGTCTGTCTGGACTAAAGCACTGCCAGGTGTAGTCAGCAGCAAGTAAATATTTCTTAACGCTGATGTGTTAGAATAGAATTAGCAAGCTCAAGTACTGTATCTGTGTGACTCCGATAAGAGCCAAATTTTGATGACTAAACTACTGGGTTATAAGAGACACATGACTTTCAAAACAGCTAACAATGCAGTGTTAGTTTAGGAAGCCTCATTCTGCAGATAAAGTCATATGACAGACACAAAAGGCTTTATTGTTGAGATAATTAAATCAAGAGTTGTTTTAGCTCATAAATGACAACTTATATTTCTGCTTCAGTATAATTTTAAATCAGGCAACACTTTTAGAGTAATTAATGGGGTTTTAGCAAAAATTAATTTCAGACTTTTGACATTTAGTCATTCCTAGTAGATTTGAATGTATATCTAAAAATGTCTTATTGCAACTTATATATAGTATGGTTCAAATTTGGACACGCCTACTCATTGAAAGGTTTTTCCACATTTGTGGAAGCATGAAATTATGCAGATAGAACAGTGCAAATAAATTTTTATTTTAGATTAATCAAGGGATCCATCTCTGTGTGGATGACAGCTTTGCACACTTGGCATTTTCTCAACCAGCCGCATAAGGTAGTTAGTTACCTGGAACCCTGAAAGGAGCTCCCAGTTTAAGGCATTTAACAAAAATGTTGCATGAACTGTTTAGGAATAAATGTTTATTTATTTATTTATTTATTTATCTCCATTTTCACATACTTTAAAGGATTTAAGACATTAATTAATACATTTTAATTAAGATTTTAATACCTTGAGGCAAAAACTGTGCAATGGCTTCCTATAGTCTGGAACCAATGGACTTCACCAGATGCTAAGGTCTGGCTGCTTTGCCAGGCCTTTACTGCAGTCACCTTTAGTTGATGCTTGTTTGTGAATCTTTCCACCATAGTTTTTTCTTTAGTAAATGAAATGCAGCTCAACTGGGTTGGGAGCAGATTACTTATTTTGCTTTTTAAAGATGCTACATTTATTTGGTATGAGTTGCTTTTACAGAATGCTTTGGGCCATTATCCATCTGTTCTATTCTCAGCTATACATGCCCATGCATGGCTTATAAGTGCTACCAAGGGTTTGTATTTTGAGTTAAGTCTGTGACTCTGAGAATGATACACATCAAGCATGTGGTCAGGAGTAGGTCAGTGGTTAAGACATTAGACTACAGTTTAGAAAGTCCCGGGTTCAAACCCCATGACCACCATGTTGGGCCCTTGAGCAAGGCCCTTAACCTTCAGGTGTATAATAGGATAAAAATGTAAGTTGCTCTGGATAGGGGTGCCTGTAAAGTGTTCTTGATGTTTCTTAATATTATAAAGGGGTCTTACTTTCCTATTAAGAAACAAATTATGCAGTCATCCACTTGTGTGGCCTTCAAGACCATTCAGTGTTAGTGCAATGTGTTTTGTTTTGTGTTTATTTTGTATAGAACTTTATATTTCAAGTTATTGTTACTGGATGTTCAAGTCAATCTGGGACTTGTGATGAAATTTCTTGTGAAGGTGTAAAACTGATTGACATTTCTGGGAGACTTGAAGCACAACATGATGATGAGACTTAGCCGCAGTAAAACATTTAAATGGTGTACGCATTTTGAAGAAGTCATTACCGTAAACATTCTGGGGGTGAAATGCTCTCAGGAAAAAAAAAAAAAAAAACATCCTGACTTGATCACCAAAGGCACTCTGGTCTTGCAGAACAATGCATCAACTCATGTTGCCCACTGCGTGACTTGCACTTTAAAGGAACTCAGCTGCAAGTTATTATTGCCACATCCCCTATATAGTCCTGACCTCATGTCAGTGATTTCCACATTTTTGGGTCATTAAAGAAAACTTCCTACCTTCATAGTATCCAAGTAGTAGTGAAAGGTTGGGACAAGTGCATTAGTATAACTGGGTAATATATTTCTTATAAGTGTGCCCTGTTATTTTGCACAATCAAAAGTCCCAGTTTAACTTTAATGTCCCTAGTATATATTATCATGTAGTGGTCAGTTTGTGTACATTGCTCCATACACTAATGCCAATTTTTTAAAAATATATCCTAATATTGAAGATCAATTCCTGCTTCTTGTTTCACCCAAATGAGAATGGGTTCCCTGTTGAGTCTGGTTCCTCTCAAGGTTTCTTCCTATTACCATCTGGGGGAGTTTTTCCTTGCCACTGTCGCCCTCGGCTTGCTCATCAGGGACAATCTGATCAATCTGAATCATACACATTCACATTCCATACAAACTTAAATAATTCTTTTGATTGTGTAAAGCTGCTTTGCGACAATGACAATTGTTAAGAGGGCTATACAAATAAAATTTAAAAAAAGAAAGAAAGAAAGAAAGAAAGATGAACACTGTGGTCTGATTATGATTCCACAACCCATTTAAACCTAATAAAACACAATAATCAATAGTATGCATGAGTAAGTACCCTTTCTATTTATGTCATACTTTTGACTTACTGTACAATAAACAGATTTTGACACAAAAGCCTAATAAGAGTTGTGTGTTAGATCATTCGTCATTAGATAACGCCCCCTGGTGGGACAGACTGGGAGTCTTGATATGTTTGAACACTGCTGTAATCTGAACTTTAAATAGAAGATGAAAAAGATATTTTTAATTCTAAATTTATATTTGTATGCAGTTGGTGGAGATGTTAGATGGGTGTTATAATGTCTATTAGTATTTTGGAATTACCAGGTGACCATCAACACTGTTTATAGAAACCTGGCTACTACAGTAGAAGGGGACCATGAGATGGTTTACTGTCTTATTCTGCAATAAAGCCATAGCCAAAAGGCTATAATGCTTTATGCATTTTAAATGTTTTTACTGTTGCTATTTGGCACCAGCAAATGAATAGTTTTGCTTGAGTGTGCTGCTTTACTCTTCATTTAATAATACAGAAAGTATGATAGGATAATGTGACACCTGGCTAGAGTAAATGACCATTGATTATTTTCAATTGGTTGACAGCATGTCTCAGGGTCTGGACTATTCCAGGGAAATGCCTGAGGGGAACCCCCACAGTGCTTGATCTTTCCCACTTCCTGTTTCTTCCCATCTCAAAGAAGGCTCCACCCCACAAGCAAGACTCACATATCTCAAACTTTCCCTTCAAAAAATGTCCCTGAAATTAATGTGTTGCTTCCACACTATAATTTACTGTAAGTCCTGGAAATGTACATTGGTGGGCAATAGGAAAGGACACCGGGTTTCCACAGGGTTTCCCAGCAAAATTCTGCCCAGAGCTTTAAACTGCATTGTTGCCTTGAAGCTTCCTATAGTACATTCTGGTGCCATCTCTTTCTCAGATAACGTGATGCACATGCACCTGGATGTCCACAAAAGACATGTGCTAGTAAGCTCCATTTCAGGTGGGAACTGTTGTTTTATTGGTGAACCCACATTGGCTCAGACGCTTTGGCTTGAAGGTAAAGCAATGGCTAGGGTTTGTCAACCAAGGTGAAGCATACTGTAAACACAAAACATACACCAGACCTGTAAGCCAGGTCACCAGGCTGCCGGCAGTACCTACTGTAGATGGCACGGAATGGCTTAAAGCTATAATTTTAAGGACCCCATTGGCATACCACATTGCACATCTTTATTTCAGCTCGTGTTGGAGCTTTTACGTGCATGGACTTTGCTTAGCTGACAGCTATTGTAATTATTTTAGTGGGCAATAATTACTCAGAAGAGGGTGTGCATAAATCACAGTGTAAAACTTTTCCATGAGGCTTCAAATTTGCCAGTGTCTTGGATTTTCTGTTTTTTCTTTAATGAGTTATACTTGAAAATTTTGAGAATTGCACCTCTAATTAAATATGAAATACCAAATAAATAAATATATGAAATATTACTGAAAGTTATTGCAGTATGTTTACATAATTGCTTTGTAAACTTTGCAACTGTTATAAAAAAGTTATCAGCTGTATTAACAATAGTATTTGTTATTTTAAAAAAAAAGTTAAAATGTTTATTAACATATCCTTCTGCTTTTGGAAATCTTTTGACTGCTTGTCTCCATTTTTCATTTCCAGGAATCGTTTGAATAAATGATTATTTTAAAAAATATATTAGTTAAACAAATTATTAGCCTAGCAGGGGATTACATAAAGAAATAAAGGGAATTTTTACTCACATGACTGCGTACTGTTAATCTGCACATTCAAAAGTTCCAGTATGACTTGGATGCACCCTGTATTTTGTTGTATTTTTCAATTTCAAATTCTGTTGCATTTTAATTTTAAGTGCTTTTGTTTTGTGTCTAAAGACACAAAGCAAGTGGAGACCTCCACTCAGGGTAAATCTAAATTAATCAGACAGCAGGGTGAATTGGTGGCGACTAGAGAGTGAATAGCGAATGAGTGAGTGAGTGAGTTAGTGAGTGACCAGAATATTTTACTCTCCTTCAAGAGACTGAATGACTTTCACTCACAGACGTTTTCTCTTCATACTCCAGTTTCCTCTCAAAGTCCAAAGACATGTAGACTTGATTTGGCTTGCTATTCCCAAATCCCCCCGAAAAACCTGTAGCGTGTGTGTGTATGTGTGTGTCCTGCAACGGATTGGAACCCGTCCAGGGTGTACCCCGCCCTGTGCACTAAGTCTTCTGGGATAGGCTCCAGGCTTCCTCGGAGCCCTGTATACAGAAATAAGTGGTATAGACAATGAATGAGTGAGTAAGAAAGTGAGTGAGTGAGTGCATTTCCACACACACAAATCGACAAGTGCTTATAGGATTAGGACTAAACAGCTGTGTGGCCATAAGAAACCCCACTTGTTAGTAAGCCTAATGAGAACAAAGGGCTTTAGTTTGATAAGGAGCATAAGATAAAAAAAAAAATAGGTCATGTGGTCTGATGTATCCAGATTAACCCTATTCCAGACCCATGGTCACATCAGGGTAAGAAGGAAAGGGCATGAAGCGATGCACCCATCATGCATAGTGAACGCTGTACAAGCCTCTAGAGGCAGTGTTATAAACTGGGGTTACTAAGGTACAGTATGTGGCAATTAAATTGTATGCTGTGTAATTATATGTGGCGGGCCACGGGTCTAAGTTCACTATGAATACCCAGAGCGTTAAGAAATATATGTTAATGCTGATTACGCCACCCCTTTACAATAAGGGGAACTAAATACTGAATCGACTCAGGCACACAAGTTCGTTACCATGGATGGCAGAGACATGGAATCAGTATGCAAAATGTTTATTAAAATTACATTGACCAGATAGACACTTAAAAGACCAGATAAAATATAGCTTGGATGAGCTAAACAGCATAATACCCCACTAATTATGACACCAAGGCTTAGGCTGGTAGGCTAGCTGTAAACTAATTCTTCCTACACCACACACACACGCACGCACACAGTGAGGTGAGTGATCACAACCAATCCACACTCCGTGCTCTGACACTACGGAACTAGAACAGCTAGCCTGAGTAGCAAGACAGAGTAGCAGCAAAGTAGCAAGACAGAGTAGCAATAAAGTAGCAAGACAGAGTAGCAGCAAAACAGCGCCACCGGTCTCCTGTTCTGTATTTTAAAAAAATACAATGAACTCCCAATGAACTGATTTGTCCTGCAGGTATTGGTCACCGGGCCCTCCAAGTCAAACAGTTGCTCACAGCCAAAATCTCTTCAGTACAGTCGTGGCCAAAGGTTTTGAGAATGACACAAATATTAGTTTTCACAAAGTTTGCTGCTAAACTGCTTTTAGATCTTTGTTTCAGTTGTTT
>JAQQZS010000010.1:14090786-14109568 GCA_030068045.1 Platyallabes tihoni | reverse complement strand
GTGAAAACCTTGTGAAGACTTACAGAAAACTTTGACCTCTGTCATTGCCAACAAAGGGTATATAACAAAGTATTGAGTACGAACTTTTGTTATTGACCAAATACTTATTTTCCACCATAATTTGCAAATAAATTATTTTTTTTCCTTTTCAAATTTCCTTATTTTGTCTCTCATAGTTGAGGTATACCTACTGTATGATGAAAATTACAGGCCTCTCTCATCCTTTTAAGTGGGAGAATTTGCACAATTGGTGGCTGACTTTTTTGCCCCACTGTAGTATCAGTTAAAGTCTTTCCACCACATAGACTATTCTATTGTCTGTCTTTACACAATCTACTGTATATGGTCCTTACCACAACTTTTAAATTAAAAGTTAGTTAATTGGTAAGATAATAATATAACATAAATCTGTTGTCATTGCACTTCACTGTATTTCTTGAATTTAATATTATAATAATCAAAAAATAAATAATGCACAGCAGACAATTACAGTTGCTTTGCTTCTCACTAAGCCCCATTAAAACTTTAAAATCATGTGAAAAATGTAATTTACTGAATGACCAAAAACAATAAGCATGCACAACATGCCATATTCACTATTTAAAGACCTAATAAGACAATTAGACCAAACGTATTGACAGCCTTTAAATATGGGTAATAAAAGGTCATTCCCACCCCTCCCCTCGCCCCCCTTAAATACATTTTCAGCATTATTACTTTCTGTGCATTGCATACTTGGACTTGTGTCACTAAGACATCTCCTGTAGACAGAGGTGAATACACAGCAAGCACTATGAACACAATCCAAAATACAGAATCTCTACATACTTGAAGATTCTAGCTCATAACACATGTTTTCAAATGGCTGTAGGTCAGGAACTGGGATAGCCTGGTCAAATTCTTTAATCTTTGGCCTTTGAGCTAGTTTTGTGTGTATTTTGAGGTATGTTTCTGATCCAAGCGTGACCTACGTGTACATAGGTTTCTGGGAAAAGCAGTCAGATTTTCATTTTCAGTCTCCTGGTACTTCATGATGATGTATCAGGATCAAAAACAGCTCCAATCAGCGTTCCAGTGCAACATACAAAAACTCCAGGCACTTACTTTTGTGGTCAGATGAAAGAAATGTTTTTTTCTTTTGGCATGCCTTCCCAATGGTTAGTTGGCATGGAGGTGGTGTCTAATTGTAGATTTGGAGACTTGGTGACTCCAAAATACAGCTGTCTCCTGCAAATCTCCAACTGTGATCCGTTTTAGGATCTCTAACCTCACTCTGCTTAGGGCAAAACATCCATGCAATCTCTTCCAGCCAGGTTCATTAAATCTAATCATCGCTCTAACGTGGACATTTCGGGCATGCAGTCATTTTAATAGCCATTGCCTGTTTTATGAAGACCAACTTACACATTATTGTCATTTGGCCCCCATTATCACCTCATGTTTATACCCCAATGAAACAGGAAGTCATGGATGACTTTATGACCATTTATACCCATATTTATCAAAGGCAGCAATTGTTCTGGAGTAGTATTTAGGGCTGTGTCATCTGAATCTAGTTCTAAAATACCCTGCACAGTTTATATCTCTTCCCAATTATCTAACATATAATATATATTTACCATTGAACAAATATAGATAATCAGGTGTTCAGACCAGGGATAGCTATGATTGAACTAAAAGGGAAATACTGCATTAGAACCCAGGAACTTAGACGTAAGACTCCTCTGAAAAAATCATTTTTTCAAAGTCTTCTAGCTGTGTGTCACTGCACCTCCTTCTCCATTCCCGCTTGCCATGGACAACAGCCAGTGCCACTTCCTGACTCTTCTTTAGATTAGTCTGGGTATCTTCACCTCCTTGCCAAAAGAAGTAGTTCCTCACAGCCTTTGTGGCAGCAGGTGACAAGCCAAACTCGGGTTTACTATACTTATCATCTTGCTCCACGTCAGACACTTTAGGTCCATGAGGCTGGTTGTTAGAATATGTGTCTTGTCTTCCAACGGCCTGCCTGTGGATATGCTCCAGACTCTTTGCTGTCTCCCTATCCAGTCCCACACAAATCTCTCCAGGTTCAGATGCTCGGCGCTGAAAGGAAGGACGTACAAGAGACTTCCCCTCGACAGGGACGAGAGAGTAAGATTTCTTTCTGTTCAAAGCCAAGCGGCGAACACTTTGGCCATAGAACACAGCCTGTGGCAAACTGCTGGTATTCCCTCCTAATGTGCTTTTCTGAGAGTACTTCTGTACTGGGCTTTGCTTACTCAGTGAACACGTCTGGTTGTGAATATCTCTCAGTTCTTTCACTGTTAAAGTGCTTTCCAAGGCAGGGGAATTTAATGACCTGCAAGGCTGTGTTTCAAGCATGGGTTCTTCAGAGCAGAGAGGGCTGGTAGATCCTTTTCGAGCAGGAAGGATATCTGGTTCCTGAGCTCTCCCCTCCTTGTCATTTCTTGATTTAGAGCAATCCTCAGAAAGCAGTAATAGGTCACCAGTGTCCTTGTCATCCAGCTCTCCTTTGTCTTTGGATAAGGAAAGTCTGTGATCTTTCTTAAGCCAGGTATTTGGATGTAAACCATGACTGCTCCTGAAGTGGCTCCAGTCTAATTTCTCTTTAGGTGGATAATCCTTAGCCAAATGTATGGCTGAACCAGGCAAAATTTCAGACACAATGCCATGGAACTTTGTAGAAGATCTTACTGAAGCCTTGAAGCTCCCCATTATATGAGAGCAATGTTTGCTGTAGTCAGCAGAGTGCTGAGAGGAAGCACTCTCTAGAGAGCTCACTGAAGAATGTACTGGTGAAGCCCCAGGGGAGGACAGACTTGCGCAGCTGGTATCTAAATGCAGAGGTGATGGTTTTGGTTGATCTTTTGATGGTTGGGAGAAATTTCTCTCATTCTGGACCGTCTGACTACGATCACACTGCTTCTCCAGCCTCAAAGTGTTTAAGTCAACTTCAAGGTCTATATCACTTACGCCTTGGCTTCTCACGCATTCGTAACTACCCTTTCTTTGTTCCCTACATTGTAGATATTTGGTTAGGGATGAGGATGAATTCCAAATGGCAGGCTCAGAAGAACGTCTCAGCTGTCGAATACCCTTAGGAAAATAAGATTCCTTACAAGGAGAATGCAGGTGAGGAGTGGATGGACTCACAACCTGGGATGTTTTTACCGGGGAGGCTAGTGAAGGGAGTAAAACGTGTTTGTTTGTGGTCAGGTCTGGATCAGTTTCAGTTTGATCCAGATCACAGTCACTAAGTGTAAACACTGAGTCGTAACTGCGACTGTCTGTCTTGGTTCGTGGTCTCTGCATGGTTTGAAAAAGTGGTCCGGAGTCATCATTCAACTCGTTCTCAAGGCTGTCATAGGATGAGTCAGTCATCTGATAAGAGGACACATCTGTGTGGGAAGGGGAAGAGTTTAGTCTGACAGAATCAGTTTGCACAAAGCAGATATCATAAGAATGAGGTTTCTTTACCTGATCCATGACTGCAGCTCTGAGGAAAACCATCAAATAATGTCATCACATCTTCTCCCATTATTGCCATGCAATTTTCAATCATTACCCGTGCCAAGTCACAGACCTGAAACAGGGATTGAATGGATAAATGAAATATTCATGCATCTTTCATGACTGCTTTGCCCCTGGTCATAGTGCCAGTGGATCTGGAAATTATCAGGAAGAATTGAACAAGAGCCAGAAATACACAACGGATGGAACAAGGGCGCACACATTTTTCACACTCATTCAAAGCAAGGGTGATTTAAGGTAATCCACCAAGCCATGAATCTACGTAGTGATTAATTTAATTTAAAGTACCTTTATGAAATCTCCACTGAAAATTATTAAAATGATGTGCTAGTAATAAAGGAAAATGACATCTCATCTTCTATAACTAGATCTAACCTACTTTTTACTTGTCCTGCATTCACTCTCCTGCACTCTGTCACCTCAATATACAGAGAAATCAGAGAATATACACTACATGTCCTCAATACGATCAAAGTGTAGCTACAGCTGCTTTTCAAACAAAAGTGGCTAAATCACGATTCGTCTGATTAATCCTGTTTTTCACATTTAATCCTTTAGCACCTGGTAGCCAAAGAAATGTAAGAGGGGCGTAAAAAATATATAAGAAAAAAACTTGTCCTTTAATTGCATACAACTTACAAAAGGTAAAACACTGACTCATTTCTCACTTCAACCCTTTAGGAGAAGATTTCCACCAGAGTGTGTCGTAACATTTTTACATGCTGTAGTTTTTCAAGCATTTTCATATATCAATGCAATCCTTAAATCCCAACCTTCAAGAACATGCACAGAACAGCCATAACACTATAACAACCCATCTTATATTGAGTAGGTCCCCCTTTGCCAGCAAAACAGTAATGACCAGTGTGTTCTAATACCTTTCTATTGGAATCAGCATTAACCTTTTCCTCAATTTCTTCTATTGGCTCAGACTACACCGGCCAGCCTTCGCTCCCCATGTACATCAGTAAGATTTGGCCACCCATGACCCTGTTTCACCGGTTTTCCTTTCTTGTATCACTTTCGGTATGTCCTGACCACTGCAGACTGGGAACATCCCAAGAGTTCTGGAGTTGCTCTGACCCAGTTGTCTAGCCTTTACAATTTGGCCCCTCTCATAGTAGCTACATTTTCTAATATCTCGTTTATCTCATTACAATGGTGGCTGGAAATGGGTGGGTTATACAGTATTAGGCAGCAAGGGAACCTTTTTTCCTGAAGTTGATGTGTTGGAAGCAGAAAAAATGGGCAAGATAAGGATTTAAGTGACTTTGACAAGGGCCAAATTGTGATGGCTAGAAGATCCAAAACTGCAACTCTTGTGGGAAGTTCCCAGTCTGCAGTGGTCATACCAAAAGTTATCCAAGGAAGGAAAACCGGTGAATTGGCAACAGGCTCACTGAAGCACAAGGCTGGCCCATGTAGTCCGATCCAATAGAAGCGCTAGTGTAGATCAAACTGATAAAAAGGTTGATGCTGGTTGTGATAGAAAGGTGTCAGAACACACAGGGCATCACTGTTATGGTGGTATAAGGGGGGCCCTATTAATGTTAGGCAGGTGGTCATAATGTTACGGCATGGCTGTTCGCTGTATATGTAATAAATGTCAATTAACTAGATAAATTGCTTAAAAGTGTAATAAACCACTAAAAGTATATCTTTTTTTAATTTTTCCTATATATTTTCCTAAATAGAGAGGCACCACAAATGTCAAACTTGCACTGTAAAAAAAAAAAAACCTTCCAGAAAATACTTTAGAACACCATAACATTTATTTGCTCCATCTACGTCAATTAGTTTGTAAGATATACTGTACTAATTTTTTTTATAAACAGTGTGTTAAGTGTGTTATGTGACCAATGAACAAACATACACAAAATGAACAAACAGCATGCAATGAAGTGGTGAAATAAAAAATCCAAGAAGGCACAAATCTCGCACTGCATACTTTTTTTTTTTTTGCAAGTGGCCGTGCATCTACAGTATATGCCGCTGCTTAGGTGAGGATAGTTTCATTATATATATACATGCAAAATTGTAAGTGTGTGTGAGGGTGCGAGTGTGTGTGCGTGTGCGTGTGTGTGTGTGTGTGTGTGAGAGAGAGAGAGAGAGAGAGAGAGAGCAGGCAAGACTGCTGTGATGAAGACAGCAAAGAATAAAACGCTATGGATTATTAATTAACTAAAGAAACTAAAGAAAGTCGAATGTCACATGAGGCCGCCGAATGCAGGCCCGCCGAATGAAGGGTTGTTATCAACATGGAAAGTTTCTGATTTAGTATCCACAAAGTGTTTTTACTGATTATTATGTTTTTTAGTTATGATCCTATTGGCACTTAAATGGAGATATGCAAATGGGATCACCGGCTTTTAAAGGTTAGAAATATGATTTAAGGCCGGCCTTCATCCTCTTGGTTTCTAACAAAAAATAGGCAGAATTCTTGCAACCAATCATATCAAAGAAGGGTTTTTTTTTTTACATCACGCAAGCTTGCTAATAGAAGCTGGCTTACAGTTTTGCAATCTTTCTTTTTAATTATTTCAAGAACTATCATCATATTTATAAATCACTTAATTATGTTATATTAAATGTGGTTTAGGCTGACACTGAGATTTGCTAATTAAAAAACGTGTTCAAAACTAGGCTGAAAAGACAACGACTTTGTGCTCTAGGATTCTATCCAATCATTCTTTTTAATTATGTGTCAATATACTTTGCACAGAAATAAATAAAAACATACGTACTTGAATAAGAGACCTGTTATTTCTCTTTTGTATTTTTGTCTACACTGATTAATAATGACTCGACTGACTTTTAATGAACTTCATTACAGCACAATTATGGCCAGTAATTGAGATAATGTTCGCAAAAGGTGGATGTAATGAGTGAAGTGATGCATAATTAAAGGATTTAGGATTACTAAAAATGTCTTTGATGCACAGGGGACCTTCACCCAGTGTGCACCTCTGCCAGTACTCCACTGTCTTTATGTATAGTATGTATGATAATCAGACTGAAGTGGAACTGGAAAATATTCCCCTTGGCTTGAATGAGACAAAATGTATTACTATTGTTTAATTTTGATACACAAAGATGAATAACTCCCAAGAATCAATCAAGGAGCTCAATAAAGTAATTAAATTTGGGATTCCAACTTATGATTCTACATAATAATAGTAATGCAGAACAAAGCGGATACTAACTTTGTTTATTTATTATTTATTTACAATTTTCCAGTTCATTAAAACAAAATTTACAGTAAACACATTTTAAGCCGTAAGAGCAATAAAGGATGTTTTATTTGTGATTTTTCAGGTTTCTACCAAAGTGTCAATGTTAAAAACTGTCCGTAAAAATGTATCCTTTGTTAATATGTCATATACAAACTATGCAATACAATGTCATATCTAATTATGACATTTTACACTACACTGCCAAAAGTATCCGCTCGCCTGCCTTCCCATGCATATGAACTTGAGTGACATCCAATTCTTAATTCATAGGGTTTAATATGATGCAGCTATAACAGCTTCAACTCTTCTGAGAAGGCTTTCCACAAAGTTTAGGAGTGTGTTTATGGGAATTTTTGACCACTGTTCCAGAAGCGCATTTGTGAGGTCATACGATGTTGGACGAGAAGGCCTGACTCGCAGTCTCCACTCTAATTCATCCCAAAGGTGTTCTATCGGGTTGAGGTCAGGCCAGTCAAGTTCTTCCACACCAAACTCGCTCATCCATGTCTTTATGGACCTTGCTTTGTGCACTGTTCCCACAAAGTTGGGAGCATGAAATGTCTAAAATGTCTTGGTATGCTGAAGCATTAAGAGTTCCTTTCACTGGAACTAAGGGGCCACGCCCAACTCCTGAAAAACAACCCCACACCAGTTTCAACATGACTGTGCACCAATGCACAAAGCAACGTCCATAAAGACACGGATGAGCGAGTTTGGCGAGGAAGAACTTGACTGACCTGACAAGAGTCCTGACCTCAACCAGATAGGAAACCTTTGGGATGAGTGGATACTTTTGGCAATATACAGTAGTGTATTAGAGGTGCTAGTGAAATAGACCTAACCAATCCATTATATGTACAATATCTGTCTGCAGCTTTGATTGATAATTACGTTAAGTTTATACAAAGAGTCAATATTTGCAGTGTTGCCCCTTCTTTTTCAAGACCTCTGCAATTCGCCCTGGCATGCTGTCAGTCAACTTCTTGGCCACATCCTGACTGACGGAGGCCCATTCTTGCATAATTAATGCCTGGAGTTTGTCAGAATTTGTGGGTTTTTGGTCGTCCACCCGTCTCTCTTGATGATTGACCACAAGTTCTCAAAGGGATTAAGGTCTGAGGAGTTTCCTGGCCATGGACCCAAAATTGCGATGTTTTGTTCCCTGAGCCACTTAGTTATCACACACAATAGCATTCTATCTTAAAAACAGTGAACAAACTTATTTCACAAACATCTAGACACATATTTAACACTCACTTGTAATTGTCCACAAAAGCAACAGGGACAGAGAAGAACTGCAGGGTAAAAAATCAAGGTTCTCATTATCCCCTCAAACGAAAAACATTACTACTACAATAAAACCTACACAAACAAATTCTGTTTAGTTTGTGATTGCGATGGTTTACTTTGGCCGCCTTGAAGCCAACACTGACAAGATCAGTGTTGCTAGAGAATGTTGAAATCTACATTTTTGGGGCGTGTATGGTAGCACACAGTCTGCCGCAAGCATATCCAAACAAACTGCATGAGCTGAAAGCTCCATCATAGTGAGATAATGAGAGAACGACGCTGACCTCAAGATTGTAAAGGAAATGCTTGAAATATTTCCCATTGAACTCAAAAACATCTCCCAAACAAAAACAAAATGTGCTAACCTCACATAAGAGATATAAGAGACTATGATTGACGCATTATATAACATTAATGGTCTACCCATTGGACAGAATTAAAGGACCATGGACATGACTACTGTTGTATATTTTATAACCGCAAATACAGTACAATCCAATAAGAAATCCAATAACTAAATGATAATACAATAAGAAACTACAAACTACGAACCTCTTTTTAAAAAATCCATTTTGTTGTTCACATTGATTTTCAGGAATAGACCCTTACGCCAATCAGTCATAACATTACAACTCAAATATTATGTCCGATATTGTGTAGTTTCCCCTCTTGTCACTGGGGCCCAGGGATCCAGCCCCTCAGATCCAGTCCACAAGACCTCTTGGGTGTGCTGTGGTGTCTGGCACCAGGACATTGCGTGCTATGGGTTGCAGGGTGGGGTCAGAGTTGTTTGTCTGGCACATTCTGTAGGTGTTTTATTTAGGATGTGGGGAGATTGAAAGCCAAGATTGTGCCCTTGGGCTCTTTGTCTGCCAAACCCCATGAACGGTGAGCTATGGTGCATTAAGTGTTCTGGTGCCTATCTATCATGGACTGTATTGACTTTTTTTGGTGAGTTGTGCTGAATTGGATTTTTTCGTGGGATCGGACGAGACAGGCTATCCTTTGATCCCTACAGGCATAAATGAGTCTTGGTTGCCCATGATCCTGTCACCAGTTTACTGCTACAGTATACAGTATAATTGATAATCAGTGTTAATCTTATGACTGATCATTGTATGTTAGGTAGAGTCTTAGGTTAACAATTACATGAATGGGTGAAACAAACCTTCTTGGTACCTTCTCCTTCAGTCTCAGGGGTGCTGGGACCTTGGGACCAGAGCAAGCTGGGAGAAATGCATATGGCCAAGTTAAATGCATTCATCTGGTTGTCTTCGGCATGGAGCTGAATGTTGTAGAGCACTGCCAAAACATGCTTTAGGAGCAGGATATTCTCATACGGAAGAGACATCACCACACTGAAAAATAGGATAAAAAAGATCAATAAGCTTACAGGCACTGTCATTTAAATCCTGGACTGAGAAATCAGGTGTAGTAATATTTACCCCTGAATGGCCTTTAATTTACTGTCCTCTGCTTCAGACAAATCCATGGTGGACATCCACTTCTCATAGAGGTCTGACAACAGCAGGCTCCCTGGGATGCTGCGCAGGAAGTCCTACGTGCACAAGAACAAATTGTGGTACATCTATAACATTAGATTATATCTGATTATATAATCAATCAGAGTGAGGTGGTCTTGGTCCAGTTCCATGACTAGTGTGAGTGCAATGGAAAATGCATTTGATTCTGAATCTATCCAAACACAGGATTTTAACCATGACATGGTACTTCGGGTTGCGGGCAGCATTTTTCTAAGTTGGTGGTCTGGACATTTCAACCAATAAACAAACAGTCTAAAACATGTAAAATGATTTTTCTTGCATATCCCAGGAAGCTGGGGTTAGAGCGCAGGTTCATCCAGAATACAGCGCCCCTGGAGCAGATAGGGTTAAGGGCCTTCCTCAAGGGCCCAACAGTGGCAACTTGCTGGGATTTGAACCCCCCAACTTCCGTAACCCAGTAATATTTTAATATTTGTCTAACATTGTGACACCAAAAGTCAATTATTGTTTATTAATCAACTAAATTACAAAATATTAAATATTTTGAATAATCCATGGGGCCCCTGTCTAATTTCTATTATGCAATCCTATCATGGACCATTCCTCAGCTTGAACTAATGCTCAAACTCCGCTGCCAAAATTGCTGCACTAAAACATACAGTATGAATCATCTGCTGTATGACAGATGACTTATTCCAAGAACACAGATCCACTGAGCCACTGTCTCAGGGCTCAGACATTGCTGCTAATTTGCAGCAATCTAAATACTAACTTTATAGAAAAAAACTGAATAAAAGCAGCAGGGCAGAAAAATGTAAATAACAAAATTGTTTACGCAAATACTAATCAACCACCTGCCTAATATTGTGTAGGTCCACTTTTGTATCACTAAAAGCAACAGAAAAGTTGCCTAGAGCTTATAGTGCATCCTGGTGCCATCTATTACCCAGGTAATTTATCAGACAGAGGCACCTTCTTTCATTGCTCCTGCCTGTTCTGAAATCTTTCTATCATAGTCAGCATTAAAGGGCCTAAATATACTCTATCTTTAACAAGGTATCATAAGTTCCAAAATGTATGTGTTAATGCACCTGCTTAGATACCTCTCAGATAATGCATTCTTAAAGGGTTAAACAGTTGTTCATTTACTGAAATGCTGAAACAGTTAGAAATGTAAGAAAGTGAAACAAGGGGGAAATTAAGATATGAAAAAAATCCATTATCTGAGCTGTATTTAAGCAGAGCTGAGCAACAAGTTGGAGGAGGGAATCTTCTTCCTATATGAGGTCACAATAGGGGGGAACTCTGATTGGCTTGTTTTAACCCTGGCCAATAAAAAAAATAGAAAAAGGGGAAAAAAAACAAAATCCCCCCTTTTTAAGTGAATTTTGCCTAATAGGTCCCCATTTGACACCTTTAACATTTTCAGTAATTCATTCTACCTAAAAAGCTCTTCTGTAAGATCAGACCAGACGGGCCAGCCTTCGCTCCCCATGCACACCAGTGTTCCTTGGGCACCCATGACCCTCCCTCCTGTCAGGTCCCCAGATTGTGTGCATACACAATGGCAAGCGACAAGCCGACATACTGTACACAGACGTCAAATAATCAAGAGAGTATGACTAGGAGCCATGGCGCAAAATAAAACCAATCTGCCCAAGCAGTCTGAAAAGATCTAGAAGTTACGCAACACTGCGTAAAACTTACCTTCAATACAGCAGCAATCACAAAGATAGACTGTCGGCTCATCGGAACAACCTGGATTCCTGTGTCCAGTTTATCTCTCAGCTCCCTGCAGGCTTTGGCCCCAGCAGAGCGCCGGAAAATTCCCCTTGTGAATGGCCCCTCTTGGAACAGAAACACTAGCATGTCCTGTAGAGCGCGAGACAGAGAGAGCGAGAGAGAGAAAATAAAGTCTGATATACATTATGGACTACATTACAGTACTGAAAATTCCAGATGTGGAAAGGAATGCCTGTTAACTTGGCCTTGAAAGTGTCGTTCAAGCCACTATACATCAAATCAAAATCAATGGTCACATTCATGTCTCCTTAACGGTCCTAACATTCCGAGCATTCTTAACGCTCATTCAGTAGAGGTATAACTCGAGGATACTTGTAAAAGATGCCCTTCCACTAGAGAAAGATTAAAGTATGTTAAGTGCAGTTATATAGTCTTTTTTTTTTTTAAGTCAATACTGTTCAAATGAATATCTTTTAAAAAACCAACCAAAATGTTATCAATTTTATTATTCCAGAGAATTTATTATTGCTAAGAATACATTTTACTTGTAAAAGTGGGTCCTTACCATAGTAAAACGTATTACTGTTGATTCATTATTTTTTGTTAAAAGAGGCATTTATTTAACAAGACTTATGAAAGGAGTCTCAGTTTTGAGTGCTTCGCAACAGTCAAAGTTTCCCAGCTCAGGAAAGTCTTCTGGATGGAGAAGTTTTTGCTTTCCGTTTTCCCAGGAATTTTTTTTTTTTTTTTTTTGGAGGGAGAGTGTGAGAGACAGAGACAGAGAAAAGGGGGGGATGTTGAGGGAATGATTGTTTATTGAGTTACTGTATAAGTAAGGTGATAAGAGCAAGTAACTTGTCTTTATGATGTTCCACAACATGAAATCATCTAACTGTAAACCAGTAAAATGTGACGTGTTTGTTAATAACTTAAAATTATAATTATTATTAATTATTGCACCCTCACAATATTATTATATAACAGTACAATCTATTGTGTGTTAATCCCTATGTACAGTAGTAGCATGGTTCGAACAGTAGTTCTGGTTTTAATTCACCCGAGCGATAAATCAATTGTTCTAATATGAAATCGCTCCTATTATTAGAGACTCGTCTATTATTATTAGAGACTGTAATCATTACTACAGACTCGTTCCACAGATATTAATCTAAGCCTAATGCGAAAATATGCATTATCATTGAACAAAAACATATACTGTACAACTGTCTAAAAGGCTTCAGGACAGAGCATTACCTCTTGAGATTTCTTGTTAATATGACTTTGTTTCTGTTTTTGCTACTTGTTTTTATAATCATGTGAGGAACAAAAAAAACTGAGGCTGGTGAGTTAACCAAGGTGGTATTTATTGGCTTTTATTAGTGCTGTCACCTTGTACCTCCAGGGTCTGGGTTCGATTCCCGCCTTGGTGTCTGGTACTCCGGTTTCCTCCCACAGTCCAGATTAGGCTAATTGGCATTCCCAAAATTGTCCGTAGTGTGTGAATGAGCATTAGAGTATGTGTGTATGTTCCCTAAGATGTACTGGCACCCTGGCCAGGGTGTACCCCGCCTCATGCCCTAAGTCTCCTGGGATAGGCTCCAGGCCTCCCACAACAGGATAAAGCAGTATAGACTCTGTTTAAAACTGAGGGGAAAGCAGTTGTTTAGAGGACTTTTCAAATCATGTACACAACACATTCCACAATACATTCCACAAAATGTAAATATGAATATTTCAAAACGATGATGTGTCATTCTTCAGGATTGCAAATGTAACATGACAGTGTGTTGAGTCCTACTCATAGACAAAAGAACCGTTGCACTATAAAAAACTTTGTACTCTTACGAAACCTGAAATCTAATTCATAATTTAGTTTGCCTTGTTACATTAACTTCACTAAGGCTACTGACCTACACTGGCTTAAAGTTCAATAAAGTTGACTAATTTTACCCATCAGCATAAAAGCATTTCTCACAGTTAACGCTACTGTGCTTCACTTCTTAGTATTGTTTTTTTTTTTTATATGATGAACCAAGTCTATACGCATGTAAACATACACAACCTATTAGTGTGTTTAAATACTATTAAAAAGTGCTTTGAAATTACATAATTTTGTATTTGAATGCATTTGAAAAATAATTGAACTATAACTTTAAACAGTCAAATTCATAATTAATATTAGATGCAGCAAATATTTTCATCAACCATGAAATTACATGTAAAATATTTTTTGTTTCTTAAACAGGAAAATCATAAAGTGGCAGTATCATATATGACACAGTGCAAAAGTCTTGATCCCCCTCATTTCCTCATACTTTGCTTCCAAAGAGACAGACTTTCTTGTAGGTTTTCTTCAGGTTTCCTGAAGGAGTCTCATTTTGAGTCCAGTCCCTGTACCTGACCAGTTTCAGAGAAATGTGTTTTGCTTGTTAAGCCACACAATGACATCTGAATGATTCAAGCATAAAAAACATCTAACTTGAGGCATGAACCTGACACAAACAGGTGCAGATGATGACAGATGATCAGGCCGGTGATTAGTATACTGGTGATACTGAATGCTGAGTGGTTGGAACAGACGAGAGGGGAAATGAGGTCGCTGCTGAGTTTGTTACATAAACAGCCAATTTTTAAATTGTATCATTGCCCACTTTGCAGTTTGTTCCAGTAAAACATTTAGTGCCATTTTTTAAGCCACACAATAAAATTTAATAGGACATAAAGTAATAAAGACTTTTGCACAGTACTGTATTATTATAAACTGTTTTAAAAAGGTTTAAATGTAAAAATACATTCCATTTTACAATCCAACTACTAAATAACAGGTACACTCTAAATCCATACTGTAAATCTGGCTAAATGTATGAGTATGACTTTTGTGTGTCTGAACATTGTGACTGATTCTTACACTCACCATGATGGGTTTGGGAAGGCTGTTATCCTTGCATACTACGCTGAGGGGCAGGTCGAAGAGCTTCTCTGTTGGGGATAAATGGGGTGATAAAGGAGGATCATCCAGTTGATTGGAGGAGCCACGCCAAAAAGCCCAGTTGATGAGTGACCGTCGTCTTTTGAATGGCTTCTGGTCTGGATCAACTGAAAATGTTGTTATTAAGCAGTTTCCATGTATTTTTATGTAAGCATACGTTCATGTGGTGGTTAAATGAAGCATTTATTGAGCATGCTTTATATGAATTATTATTTTTTTAAAGTAAGGAGACATTTACCAACAAAGGAGTGGCCCACAGCAACTCGACTTGGCCTCAGAATGAACTGGCACTGATTATCTGACTGTAACTGCTCATAGAGTATCTCTATTTGTCTTTCAGGTAGAATGGCTTCATCAGTTTTTTCACCATTTTCATCCAAAGGGTCTCGTAAATGGCTCATCTGTATACTGAAAGGAAACTCATGACCTGTAAACATCGGCAGGAAGTAACAGTACAGTACAGTTAGCCTGGTGTTAAAGTATTTGTACCCTACATAAGTTTTTTTTTTCTTCCACATATTTTTTACTTTTTAGTATTACATTTCAAAAGGAAAATCTGGAATTCTGCTCACTAACTTAACAAATATCATTACATTTCTCGATGCAATGTTACCTCAGCATACAAACGTCCCACCTTAAGAACTGAAATTCTGCAAGCATATGAAGCATTTTCGGCATATGAGTGACTGAACTGAGCGCCGGCTAAGTTCCACGTACGTCTGGGAGCCGTTCAAACCTTTTTTGCACTAGCGGAAAGCCAAGCAAAGCGAGTTTATGTATTTTTTGTGGGATTGTTTGCATTTTCTGCAAGATTTAGTGAAGACATTAGCGCCATGGTTTCCAAAAATGACAGCAGGAAGAAAACGGAGCCACTTTCAGTTTTGTTTTTAAGCCGGTGCGCCAAGAGGAATAATAAATTAAAGTTAAGTGAGGTTTAACATCTATTTATTTCATACTTTACTACTTGATTGGTTTTATATCCAAAACTATGATAACAGTCTTACAAATTGGTAACATTGGTAATATTTTTGAGTGGTTGGAATGAATTATCTGCATTTACATTATTTCTTATGGAAAAATACA
This sequence comes from Platyallabes tihoni, assembly GCA_030068045.1. Classification (NCBI taxonomy): domain Eukaryota; kingdom Metazoa; phylum Chordata; class Actinopteri; order Siluriformes; family Clariidae; genus Platyallabes; species Platyallabes tihoni. The sequence goes on along the minus strand of JAQQZS010000010.1, from coordinate 14,094,191 downwards.
TTTTGCAATGCAAAATTTCACCTTAAGAACTCTGAAAATTATGAAATTCATATAATGTAGTCATGTATCTGTTAAGAAATTTGCCCTTTATTAAAATGACTGCTCAAAAAACAATATCAGTCTAACTAGATCATGTGAGTACAGATCACACCATTGTCAAAATATCACTATTACAATAATCCAATGGCTTAGAAAAGATACAGGATAACAACAGCACTCACTCAACCATCCATACTGCTATTTTACTGTACGATTGTTTGTACATTCATCTTATTTGCGTTTGGTTATTTGTATTTGCTGTAGCAGTGCAATTTACAGTACCTTATGGATTCAATAAAGGAAATACTACAATATATACAGTATATTTATGTATGCAGTATTTAATTCATCTACACTCACCAGCCACTTAAAAAGGAACATCTGTACACTGGCTCATCCGTGCATTAATGAATTAATTTAAGCATGTGTCAGCATTTAGAGCATAAAACCATGCATATACTGTACATGCAAAGAGCTTCACTTACAGTAAAAATAAACATAAGTTTATGGAAGAATGTGTCTCCATGATTGGTCAGACTGGTTTGAGCACCTCAATACCTCAATAATCACTCATGACAATGGTGGCGAGCAGAAAAGCATCTCAAAATACAGACCGAACCTTGAGGTCTATGAGCTACAACAGCAGGAGACCACATGGGGTTTCAGCCCCGTCAGCCATGAAGCGCAATGTGTCTTAGAATTGGCTGATTGGATAATCTCATCAATGAGCAGGTGTACAAATTAAGTGGCCAGTGAGTTGTATTTGGTGTCCAAAGTTTGAAGTTTTTTTGCAGGATTAATAGCAAACTCACCAATAAGAGGGTAAGGAGCATTGTCCTTTCTGGAACTCACCCACAGTTGGAAGTCCTTCACAGAACCCTGTATGCCAAAGACAAGCACATTCAGAGAAATGTTGTGCACCATGTTCCACTACTAATCTATAGAAAGAACCATATGAGGACATGTCTTGTCTTTGGGGTTGTCTCTAAATAAAATTAAATGTCAAATTATAAATATAATAAAATCAAATACTGTTACAAGTGTATTGAGAGAACATACATTGCTTTTACTTCTCTGGATGGCTTTACGCACAATATAGGATATATTCCAGAATATTAAGAAGAAAATTAATGTATTGATATATTTGAATAAAATCATTGAAATCAAGGAAAATGCATGAGCTTGATTCTAAAGATGGTAAAGAAACTAACCACAATCCCAAACTGCTGCAGTGCGAGACGGATCACTTCGTTGGCACTGTCGGAATTGCTCACAGCAATTGTTTTCTAAATAAACAGAGCATCAGACGGTGATTTGCGACGCACTCAAATACCAAAATGATATTTGTAAGAGAACTTACATACGAAAGGTTCCCCATGTCCTTGGCGTGCACTTTAAGAGGAATTGTTTTTGGATTATCTTTCTCCTTCTCCTCTTTTATTCGACTGTAGGGATGGAGAACATTGACACAATGATTAAAACAGAAATGTATAATAAAAATGTTAATGGTTGAACTAATCAAGTGTGCATTCTACCTTTTTATAAGGGAAAGCCATCTTTCCTTCAGTTCAACTGAACTATAAAGGGAAGAATAAAAATATTTTCAGCAAAAAAATGTGCTTGCATGTTTTATAAATGGTCATAATTCCTCTAAATTATGGAAGTCAAGGGTAGTTCAGTGGTTAGGGCATTGGACTATGGTTCGAAAGGTTCCTGGTTGAAACCCAATGACCTCCAAGTTGCCATTGGTAGGCCCTTGAGCAAGGCCATTTAACCCTCAACTACCCAGATGTATTGTAGAATGATATAAAATGTAAGTTGCTCTGGATAAGGGTGTCTGTTAAATGCCATAAATGTAAATAAACCATTAAGGATTTCCTTGGCGAAGCAAATTAGAAATGCTTAACATTTACATTTACGGCATTTGGCAGACACACTTATCCAGACCGACTTACCTGTTCTAAATGCTTAGAATAATTTTCAATAAAATAAATATATCCTAATAATTTATAAGCCTTATAGCTTATAATTTTACCCCTTTTATTCAATTCACTCACTCACATTGTTTCTCTATACTGCTTATCCTGCAGGAGACAGGAAAGCATATACCCATAGCAATATTGAATACTTCCAGTGCTTGTATCCATTATAAACATGTAAATGAAGGAGTGTTCAAGTCAAACCGAAATTTCTTATAAAAGTCTTTAAGCACGATACAGTGATGCGACTCTAAGCCACAGTAAAACATTTGAATAGTGCAAACTTTATAAAGAAGTCCATATGTCCATGAATAAGGATTTGTGGCTCAGAGCACATTGCATTCTTCCCTGTGCACATTCAGCGTGGAACGCCTGATCCTTGAAAATTGACAAATAACTTGTTCCCGGTTTGGGGAAGAGATGCATCTGTCTGTGGACACAATCATTGACAAACACCACTTGTACAGGAATTCGCCTTGGAGTTATTACCACATCCCCTGTACAGTCCTGACCTCGCTCCTAGCCATTTCATACTGTAGCCACACATGCTCGGGCCATTAAAGGAGTTCCTGGGAGGCCAAAGTTTCAGACGTGAAGCAGGCAGTTCAATCATGGCTGTGCCGTCTACCTTGATGGTATCCAGTTCAAAAGGTTCCTGGTTGAAACCACTAGTGAAACACTGGGGTAAGTGCAGGGGTTTATATATAGAGAAAAATAATCTCATAACCATGTTCTGTTATTCTGCACAATCAACTTGAACACCCCTGAAAAATAACTACTCAAGCATGGCATTAAAACCATCTGCTTAATATTGTGTACAGTCTATATGGTGTACAGCCATTTCTAAATCAAACAAAAGTTTTTTCACCATGACATTATTTATTTATTTAATAAAAAATAAAGCTAATACGAATTATTGATTAATTGATCATCATCAGCTATGAGGACTTCTATAAAAGCAGATGTTTTGGCAGTTTGCTGGTCTGGCGCATTCAGGTGCGTGTTAGCATAATGCCAAGAGGGAAAGACATAAGGAATGGTCTTAGCGAAGCAATTATTGCTGGACACAAATCTGCAACGGATTATAGAACCAGTTCCAAACAATTTGGAGTTCAACTTTTTACAGTAAGAAAGATTAAATGCGGAAAGCATTCAATACAGGTGCAAATCTTCTCAGAAGTGGACGTCTTAGCACAACTTCCCCAAGGTCAGAAATTGCAATGCTCCAAGAAATCCCCCCCAAAAAACCAACATTTCAGACACTACAGGCAGGAGCGCTGTAAAGGGAGGGTAAACGATGAAGATTCACTGGGCCCATGACTGAGAGGGGGCCCAGAGAAGCCCCCAATAAAATTGTGGTGCTGATAGTAAAAATTATTAACTTAAA
>JAQQZS010000010.1:14057608-14081954 GCA_030068045.1 Platyallabes tihoni | reverse complement strand
TGGAGCCTATCCCAGGAGACTTTCGGGCACGAGGCAGGGTACACCCTGGACAGGGTGCCAATCCATCGCAGGGCAATTTATTTAGTTTATTTTATTTTATTTTATCTGGCTTTTATGTTACCAAACTTCAAATCTCATATCAGACACCTCTCCTCAAGAAAAATCTAGCACCATCAGAGGCATGAACTACGAGCAAGTAATTTTCGCAATCTGAAAGAGCTGCCCAGAAAATCAACTTAAGCACAAACACAGTCCGACTCTCTCTACATGAGGGACTTTCCTTGTGTAAATATTGACATAGCCTTTGAACTTAAGCTGCCAACTTCGCATAAGCCACACAGATTCCATACCTGGATATTGTTCTGGATCTTGTAAGTGCTTTGCTGATGACCAAGGAAGGAGCAGACTGCCTGCGACAAGACAGGGCCTTTGTCCTCTATGAAAACAGAAAAATGACAGTTACAAAGTAGGACCATATAAACTGATCATTTGTAACAAACTAATTACAATATATGGACCAAAAACTGAGTAGGCTATTTCCTACTCAGACAATAGTAGCGTTTTTTCGGACTTTATTCATCTGATAAACAATGAAATGGACCTAAAAATTCTAAAAAACATTCATCCAAACATTACAACGATAAACATTTTGCCCGATATTGTGTAGGTTGCCCTTGTGCCTCTCTCGCCATGACTCTAAAAGACGTCTGGAGACTGGCACCAGGATGTTAGTGCTGGCTCCTTTGGGTGCTGTGGGTTGTGGTGGGGTCTCTGTGGATCAGACGTTTTGTTTGTCCGGCACATTCCATGAATGCCTGGTCGGCTTGAGATTTGGGGAATTTGGAAGCCGGATCAACAACCCTGAACTCTTGGCCTGCTAAGCCCCAGACACGGCAAGCAGTGTTGCACTGGGGGTTTTGGTACCTTTCTATCCTGGATGGCATTGACTTTTTTGACACGTTGTGCTGCATCGGCAAAAGCCTTCGCTGCCAACAGGCTTAAAAGAGCATTGCATGCCCATGATCTTGTCACTAGTTATACTGTACACAAGGTAAATAATTGATAATCAGTGTTACTTTAGGATTAGTATACTCCTTCAGCTCAATTGCTGTATTAAATTATACAAAGAAACTCTTTTATTAAAGAAAACAAAGGTGAATCGCATCTATTCTTTAGTATGATTTCTAGTGAACTTTGGACTGCTCCCGGCAAGGGGTCGCCACAGTGAATCATCCGATCTGTATACATGATAGGCTCAGGTTATACACCGGATGCCCTTCCTTATACAGCCCTCCCACTTTTATCCAGGCTTGGGCTTGGGATCTGCATCCAGTGGCTGGGGATCGAACCCAGGCCTTCCGCATGGCAGGTGAGAAACCTACCACTGAGACACCAATGCCAACAATTTATCAGTTAATTTATTGAGATATTGGATGCATTTGTGCTACTGTATATTGATGTGTGATTGCTGGAATACACTCTTTCATTGGTATCGCACCTATTAGTCACCATTCACCAAATTATTCACCAAATGTAAATACTTTTTGACACTGAATATGGTTGACATTAAACTGGCACTTGGTTGGCATATTAGGGCTAAAATGTAATACCTACTGTATCAACAGCTTGGCCAAGATCATAATGAGGTCAACTATTAACCAAACCCATGCTTTAAGGCACACAGTGCTGTTTTTCTATGCTTAGCCGAGCTACATTCGTTTTCTTCTCCACTCTCCAGAAGCATTTAGGAGGAAAAGATTAAACAACTACAGTAATAAACCATTTTTATGATCATCTTTTACATGCACTTCTCACTCATGATCATAATATATTAGGGATGAATCCGTGAAGCGGGCATGACATGATTGTCACTGCCAATGTCTGGCCTCTTTTTTGTAAGCAAACTGAAATGTGCACATATATTATTTTAAAAAATGTGCACATTATTATATATGTACATAATGTTAAATCTGTGCATATTTTCCATTTACAGAACAAATGTAACCCCCTGTAATGAAGTTCGAATCAACCTGCACAGACCTCGTATTAGAGTAAGTATTTCTGGAAAATGCCTACAAGTGGACTCAGGATAAGAAAGCTGTAATTCACTGAGGAAATACTGACAGCAGTGCTCCTGATGATGATGAAAAGATAACAGTCTATGGTAAAGTCAAGTGCTCTAATCAGTTTAAATGATCACGCTCTGATAGCTTTAGCAACCATGGCTGAAAAAAATGTACTTCAAAAGAAGTTGTGCAATTCCCTCTTTTGGTTTCGTTTGCTTTAGTTACCACAAATATTACCACTTAGTCATTTATTTATCCAAAACCTCATTAATCATTGAACTGATTAAATCAGCTGCATACTGCATACAGATAAGTTTACTGTATATCGAACTTATATATCAGAAAGCAAATGCATCCATACTGTAGGTTATACTGTGGCGTAGTGTTTAGCACTGTCGCCTCGCACCTCCAGCTCTGAGTTTGATTCCCGACACCAGGTTTTTGCTGATATACAGTATATACTTCTGTTCTTTGATTTTGAGTTTCAGTGCAGCGTTGCTATATAATAAAAACAGTTCAATCTTTCTTTCACATGCAGCTGTACCGAAAAAGATAAAACTGTGACAGTTGTTACTTGTGAACAACCCGATCATTTGGCAGTTCACATACTCAAAATACAGTAGGTGCATTTATTTGTGTATTTACGTACAATTTGCATATTGTCCTTGTGCTCATATGCTGTAGAGCAATAAAATGTATTTAAACACCATTTCCAAACAATGCTCTATTGTTTGCACTTTGGAATAAAAAATAAAAAAAACAAGTACAATATTCCCATGAGCATACTTTACCAGCTCTTTAGGTTTTACGGCTCCACTCCATAAAACTTTATGAGAAATTGTTACGATACTGCTTTCTTGCAAACTACAGGACTTCAAAACTATTGTATACAGCAGATAACAGGAGCTACTCAAATCTCCGCAACAACCCTTAACTGATCTGCACACATTGTGCTTTGGCTAAATAATAATAATAATGATAATAATGATAATAATAATTTACAAAGTAATAAATAAAAAAACAAAGTTTAAAAAAAAAATTCCCCCAATAGTGTCTTCAAAAAAGAGATAAAGTCAGGACTAAAGTCCTTGGAACATATCAGGAAGTGTACCACATTCCAGCATCTGAATATGAGAAACAAACAATTTCCATTATCCACAGGAAACCTGCAGCAGTTTAAGTGATACACTGTCCATGTGTTAACATGTCAAGCTTAAAAAAAAAAAAAAAAATGCCTTTGTGTATGTCCACTATGTCACTTAAGGCAGGGTTGGTCACAGTGAAAGACATCTGGCACAACACTGTTCTGTGGTCTGTCAAAGACTAACTTAAGTAACGCGGAATTCAAATATAGTCCTAAGAAAGTGTTGCAAGACCAGGATCATGATAAATGAAGAAAAAAAAATCAAGCCACAACCACACACACACATACACACATTTGTGCAATAAGGCAAAAGTCAGCAAAATATGAGGGTTGTTTTAAGTGCTCATAGTCATGATTGGTGTAAACACTAAACCAATGAAACTACAAGTATACAGTCAACACAGTAAGCTAATGTAATACCAACATTAATCAGTACATAGGTTCTTAAGTTCATTTTAAAGTGCCTCCGTCAACAACATTTCTGGCTCATACCATGCTGCCTTAGCTGTCAAGCAAAAAGAGGAACAGGTACTTCTTGAGCCAGACAAACTAATCCATAGAACTTGACCAAAGCTAAAAAGCAACGCTTCTGCTCTACCAAGAAAAACGGAGAGAGAGAGAGAGAGAGAGAGAGAGAGAGAGAAAGAAAAATCTACACATAGGGTATTTTGAAGTGAGACAAATCACATAGGGAAATCCAAACACACGAAACCAACCGAGGATGACAAACAGGATGGTCTAACCACTGGCATCCCGGGCTGGAGAGGGTTCCCTGAAATAACTCCGCATAAACATGGAATTACTGCTAACTTCAGCGCCGTGCAGACGCCAGCTCTGAGACCATGGAGCATGACTTTTCCACCTCTTTATGACTTACTTATACAAACTAAAAGTATACAAAATAATTTGTAAACATTTTTTTAAAAGAGTGGCAAATTAGTATTAGTAGAGTATGTGAAATTTTATACATTATTATATTGTATTATCAAGCATTCATTAAGTGAATCATATTTCTAGTATTCTGTACTTATCCTATTCTATTTCTAATATTCCACTCATTACGTTTTCGCATATTGCACAATTAAATGATGCTGTAATTACAAAAATAAATACTAGATGCATGTGAGGGAATTTTTGTTAGCAGAAAAAAAAAATACATATTTCTGGATTTCTGCGCAACTTACTGTAACAAACTCATGGCGTATTTTGTACTAAACAAGACATTTTGCAATCTGAGGGGTGTCTAATGTTTTAGGTGTTTTTTTTTTTACATTAAAACTGCAAATAACCAACCAAAGTACATCATAATATAATATCCATGTGCTGAAATAATTCATAATAATACTCTTGTATGGATATAAGTGCCAATTGAACTTGACAGCTTCTTCCTGTGCAGAAAGCAAGATCAGCAATCTTGAACAAACTGTAATAGAAATATATATAGAAAGTCTTTTCCCCCTCTCAACAACCCATAATAAAAATTAATTATAGTACATACAAGATTGTAGTTCAGCAATCAGAACTAGAAGGTGCATAATCAGACCTGAGAACACTGTATCCTTATGATCTATAAATGTCCTAGAAGTAATAACACCAATAATAATAATTATTATTATTATTATAAAAAGTATTCTCAGGACCAGATCAGAAATAATCCAGAATAAATCACAGACATGCAGCAGCATCCTTGTTTGCGATGTGGAATAAAGCAGAAGTTTTTCCGCATACCCGCTTGTTATCCAGATGCGCACACATCCTTCTCTCCTCTGTGAGTGATGAACAGCGGCTCTGGCTGATGTTTACGTGCTGCTGCGGTGACATACTTTCCATTCAGATGCTTACAGGTGGTTGGACCGATCCAAGACAAGTGAAAGCCTTGTGCACAAAGTTCCAAAGTCGTGCGCAAAGTTATGCGACTTTTATGAGTCCACGTCGCGGATCGCACAGAACACATAACCTCAACTCAGACTACATCAGTCAGTCAGTCAGTCAGTCATGTTACTGTACACTGACACGAATAAACGGTAAACGTGTGATGAGTATATAATCCAGAACGGGTGATATCCGCGGAAAGGGGCACGCGCCCTGCGCCGCGAGCTCACGGCCTGAATCAAGAAAAACGTTTTATTCAGCTCGGCTCAGCGCATTGAGCTGAACACATGAGCCGCGCCCCCGGGTCCTAAACCCCACGGCTTCCATTCCACTGCTGGGGAAAAAGCTCATTCACTTTCAGCTCGTGACGATGTTCTGATGTTCTAGCAATACAACCTGAATGCTACAGAGTTATTCATTCACACACACATTTACATATTAGGACAATTTATTGTAGCCAGTCAATCTTTTAGCCGCACAGTGCCTTAATGTGTCCAGGGTCAGGGTTCAATTTCCACTTAGGGGTCTGTGTGCATGGAGTTCGCATCTTCGGTGTCCTCTCCAGCCAAAAAAAAATGCAGATTAGGCTGATTGGCATTTTCAAAATTGCCCATAGTGTGTGAATAAGTGTGAGTGTTGACTGGAGGTCCTACCACTGGAGGTCATCCAAATGGGAATAAATACAATGGTCACCATTGGCCTCCCTGGGCCCTAGATGGACTACAAAGGTTCCCATATGGATGGATGTCCAAAGACATGCAGATTAAGTTCATTGGCTTTCCCAAATTGCCTTGAGTGAGTGAGTGTGTACCCGGCTTTTGGCGAAATGTCTCCTGAGATATTATCCAGGCCCCCCCTGCGACCCTGTACACCGAATAAGCAATATAGCGAATGAATAAATGAATGAATGAATTATTATTATTATTATTATTATTATACATGTGTGAAAACGATTCTTTCACAGCATGAATCTGATATATATTCCCGTGCCATCAGGGGGGAAAAACTCTACAGATGTGATACCTTTTTCATTTTTCAAGTACATTCAGGTCATCAGCTGACTTCATTTTATTGCCGCATTAAGTTGCAGAGCCTAGAACTGAACAACTGAAACAACCTCAGATCATAACACTGCCTCCAGAGGCTTGTACAGTGGCCACTATTCATGATGGGTGCATTGCTTCATTCACTTCCCTTCTTACTCTAAGACATACATCAAATGGGTCAATCTGGACTTTACAGTATATTGCTCTAAAGTCCGATCTTTATGCTATATAGTGAACTGAACCTTTTTTGTGATTATTTTCACCAAGAGTCCCAATCCTGTCCGTTCTCATCACACTGTGTGTGTGTGTGGAAAATTACTTTCACTATTAAACATATATATGATTTCTACTATAACCATGATTTTTTTGTTTGTTTCTGACACATTTCTTCCACAAAGTACTATCCTTCTAAGTCTTAATGATGCATTGTTTTAGTAATTTCAGCAATCTCCTTCGTTGTTTCCTTTGCTAGATGCAGGCTAATAATCTAATCTTTTTAAATCTGTTTTTGGCTAGGCAGTATATGATAGAGCAGAGACATCAGCAAACAGTGTTTCATCTAAGACTTATCTGGTGTAATATACAAATACTGAGACTTGGTGGTTAGCACGGTTCCGTCACATCTCCATGGTTCAAACCTTGCCCTCAGTCTTGCGTGTCTGAAGTTTGCATGTTCTCCCAGTGCTTGATGGTCTTCCTCTGGTTACATTGGTTTCCTCTCACAGTCCAGAGACTTGCAGTGTAGACTGATTTGCATTTCCAGATTACCCTTAGCATGTAAATTGATGTGTAACTGTGTGTGTTCTTGTGCACTGTGATGGGTTGGCACCCCATCCAGGGTGTAAACCACCTAAGTTCTTAGGGATCTGGCACAGGCCTACCATGGAGAGAATACAGTACACCTGGAGAGAGCCTCTGAGTGGCGCAGTGGTACAGTAAAGTGCTCGTCCTACCACCTGGAGATTGTGAGTTCGATTCCTGGGTGATGCTGTAACCTCTCACAGCCGGAGGTCTAGAGAGAGCTGATTGGCCGAGCCCTTTCAGAGGGGAGGGATGAGGAGAGGTACTTAGTGCTCCCAGATTAATCACAAGAATACACCTGGAGGAAACACACATGAACACCGAAAGAACATGAAAACTTGCCTTTTCACAGACTCTTATACAATATTACACTGGGGACTCTGATCAGTAACATGGCAGTAAGTTATTGTACCGCCCAAATAAAATACAGTTTTACAAAACTTCATTATGTCTTAAAAATATCTTCACTGTCAAAATAATAAAGATATTAACTTTATTTATTTATACTATTATATATTTATTCTTAAATGTAAACTGTACACTCTTTTCCAAAGTTTCCACAGTCACACTCTTATCTGTCTATTATAAAGGGAGGAAAAAGTATAAAAAGTAATAAGAACACCAATACATATTTTTGGACCGTCTCTGTTATTAGCTTTGTGTTACATCTAGAGGACAAATCTATTTAAAAAAATAATAATAATAAGTTTAGCACATGTGGGGCTGTAAATGATGTTAAAGTAGGGGAAAGTAGGACATAAACTATGGCACTCATAAATCTCAAATAATTAATAAGATAAATATAAATTCGTTCAACGAATTAGAGAAAGACTGCAACAGTGGGAACTCAGGGCCCGAGGCGACAACATGACTTTGCTTCATAAAAGTTGGAAACTTGATGCAGACTTGCAAAAAAAAAAAAAAAAAAGAAAAAGAAAAAAAGAAACACCCTTCCCCTTTTTGGGAAGTCACAATTATGGAATCACCCTTGAGGATGCAACTGACCCACCAATTTAATTCGGCTCATATAAAATAGAAAAACAAGCTCAAGTGAAGAGAGTTTATATCAGTTGATTGTTCATGCATATATATGCCTTGACACAAATTTGAGGATCTATACAATACATTATTATTTAATATTATGATTATGCAGTGATGGATGTAAAAACTCCTCCCTTTTTTGATCCCAGTGCTAAATATAGTCTCTCTTTTTCTGATAGCAATATCTGGAGTTAATCGAACATTTATTAAAAAGTAGAAGGCATCATTAAGAGAGAGATTAAGAGAATAACATTGATTTTCTCAATACAGTGGCATCTGGAAATGGGTGGGATATATTAGACAGGAAGTGAGCATTTTGTCCCTGAAGTTGACGTGTTGGATGCAGAAATATATAAGTATATATACAATTATTATATATACTATTACTATTATATTATATATAAGTATAGTAAGTGCAATGTCTTTATACAAGCTTAGAGCTTAACACTTCCCAAGTTGTACATACTGTACATCTACCATATAATTAAAAAATAAAATAGTCCTAAACACAGTCAACATTGTAAAAGTACTTTAACACAGAACATTTGTTTCTGGTTCTACGTTAAGCAACCAAGAAAGACCTCTTAAAAACTAAATCTTGGCAACTTTCTGTTGATGCAGTATTTTTCCTTTAAGAAAACTCTTTGAGACTAATTAGAAAAGAAGAAGAAGTGGGGGAAAAAGTTTTAGGAGCACGAGAGCCGTCCCCGCCCTCCACAACACGCTGGCAGAGGACAGAAATAGACCGAGCCGTAACCAGCAGTCTCAGCTTCCCTCCACGCACTACACTCTGTAATTTACTAGATTGGTTAATGGAATGAAAAAGAGTCCTTGGGTTAGTGGCAAAAGTGCTCTTTGTTTTTGTCCATCCTGTATTTCTCTATCATTATCTTTTTTTTTTCTTTTCTTGCAAGCCTGGCTTGAAAGGGAATTATGGATGCCACATGGTGTTTTATGGAAAGACTTGTTCAGCTATTCAAGCTTGTAATACAAAAACATGAGGCGACAACTAGTAGAGGGAACTTTTCTGGGCATCTTGCATTGAGTTTTCCTGCTAATGGTGAAGTTAGACCTGAAGAGTGTTTGGCAAAATCAAGTGTGAGCTAACAGCTATGATGGATTACTAGACCATAAATAACAGTATTCACAGAGAAAGCATAAAATTGTGAATGTGTTCTCCTTCTACAGCTGTAAAATCTCCAGATTTTCTGAAAAACAACGTGTAACAGTGTATGAGACAGGCCAACACATACTCGTCCTTATATCAGGTACACCTATCATATACAGTATACTGTACACAGGGGTGGAAAATATTAAATAACACATAATTGTGCTTTATACATTTCTTGTGCCAACATACAGTCCTGTCCAAATGTTTTAAGCCACTTCTCATTTCTTTATATTAAATTAAATTATGCAGATCAAACTAAAGTACAGTAATAGTCGCAAATGTTTTAATGCGACAGGCTACAAGGTGCCTAAAGATACTGTTTAAAAATTATTTGTTTAGATAACAACCTGAGAAGCAACCTCATTTCCGCTCTCGTCTGTTTCAACCACTCAGTGTTCAGCATCAACAGAAAACTAATCACCGGCCTGATCATCTGCTCTTGTTTCTTACTGGTTCATGTCTTAAAGTTAGATTTTTTTAAATGCTCGAATGACTCATAGGTCACATAGTGTGGCTTAACAAGCAAAAACATTATCTGAAACTGCTCAGGTACAGGGACTGGATGGAAAATGTGAGCCTTTCAAAAACAAAAAACAACAAAAAAAAGACCTTCAGGAAGCCTGGAGAACTATTCCTCAAGACTACATTAAACAAATACAAGAACGTCTGGCTCTTTGGAAGCCAAATATGATGAAATGTGGGTTGGCTCAAGACCTTTGCACATTACTGTACATATGTATGTACAAGACATCTACATAAATAACTAACAGTAATGCAGTTGCATTTCACATGATTTACCAAGTCATAAGCAAGATTGTCAATCAGGAATTCTAACAAGAGTTTTAAAGCTCAGTTTTATATAGAAGCACAGAGCAGACATGGGCTTGGAAAACAGAACAATGAACAACATGAACTAAAGTTTTATGCCCTGAAATACAAAATCTAAATCCAAAATTAGTTTAAATTTAATTTTTGAAGGTTTCATCCAGGTACTCTGGTTTCCTCCCACAGTCGAATGCAGATTAGACTAACTGATGTTCCAAAAATTGACCGTAAGGTGTGAATAAGCGTTTGCTTGTACAGTACGTGTGTATGCCCTGTGATGGATTGGCATCCCATCCAGGGTGTACCCCGCCTTGTGCTCCAAGTCTCATGCTATTGGCTCCAGGCTGCTCCAGTGACCCTGTATAAAAGATAAAGCAGTATAGACGATGAGTGAGTATTTTGGAGATGATGCTGGTAATGTAAATATCGATACAGTGTATATACTTGGCAAATGTTATAAGCACTGAGGCTTATGATGCTCCAAAGCATTTACTTTCTTCCTTCAGATTAAATCAGCAGCTCCATGTAATACCTTGTTACACTTCGCTCACAACATATAATCCATCTTTCATTTTTATCTGCAGCCATTAGAGTATAAGTGGTGCATTCATCAGTGGTATGAAAGGCAACCTCATGTAGTAAATGCAACTCTTCACTGGTGCACTGTTTATATAGCAAACTAATGTTTAGATAACATGACCAATTAAGGGCCAACATACTGTAAGCGTTCAGATTTTTTTTTTTGTTATAAAAAAATCTCAATACAGTAAATGCAAATAAAAACATTTATCCATCTTAAAATAGACACTTCATTTTTTTTCAAGGTTTCTTTACTGATATTGGTCACATTTACTTAAGTCACAGGGCTAAGATTTATATATATTCAAAAAATTATCTAAAAGTAATTGCATTGCTAATAATTTTTTCCAACCTTTAATATGTAAAATAAACTGTACTTTTAACGTGAACATCAGTCAACATGATTTGTTACATATGAAAATATAGAAAAAAAGAATGCGAGAATTCACTTTACTTCACAAGATCTTGATTCTGAATTCATTAACAAGATACAACTCCCCTAATTGTTCCATACAAAGTCTTTCACTATAGCCCAAAAATATATATAATAATTTACAGGAGTATTACAACTTTTGTGTGTGAACAGGTACTGATTTGCTCACTTCACATGTGGCATGAAATTATACCAAGGCAAAAAGTGTGACCTCACTTTATGAAATGTTTTCCTGTAAATAAAGATTTTACAATCAGAAATAAAAAAAGTATAAAATTGGAGCTTTTTTTCTGTTCGCTTGCAAAAGTTCCAAAGGGTGTTCAAACTATTTGTTCATGACCAGGCAACCTTTTTTTCCACCCTGAAGGCCCAGAGGGTCTTTGTTTAATCGTATAGTTCCAATCTGCCTATTATGTTATTTGTTTAAATGTGGTCTAAGACAGCCGTACTGGACAACTGCCATGCGCTGTTTCACAAAGTGCAGAGTAACATTAACTACACTGCGCTGTTCTTGTAAATAATTCGGTGCAATAAATGCCAAGTGATTAAAGGGGTTGAGATTAACGTTTGGCTTAATCCGTCCTAAGCAATTAGAGGAATTCTATAAATGGAGGTTTGGCCACTGCTGGCTGTATTAATGAACAAATTAATAATTATGCTTCATAATGACTTCCCAAATAAATTGTCAATGCAATGCACACCAGCAAGTATAATCTACTAAAAAACAAAATAAAAGAAAAAAACCCTAAATGATAACATTTGTGAGTATTACAATTTGCACACTACAGCAGAGACAACTGAAGAATGAAAGCATAAAAGTTTTGTGTAACACATTTTCACTTCCAGTTTGTAACAGAGTCTAGCTTGCTCAGTTTCTTTTGTAAGGATTGCAGAAAAAGGCCTTTTAGAGGGCAAAAATGCAAACAGGAACATTGTCATTGTAAGGCATCTACAGTTGAAACGTGCTTTGGTCAGATACCAAATGGAACTTTCTGAACATCTTTCTCATTGGCCTCTTTAATAAAATGATTATTATATCCAGTCAATAGTTTGGTGAATCTAAATCTTAAATCTAACTAACTAACCAACTAACTAAGTAACCAACTAACTAACTAATTACATACATCAAAATAAACAATGTTGGAGAAAACTAAATCAATGAGAGGGGAAAAAACTTGCTGAAAGGGACTTCATAATACAGTATATGAAAATATGTGAAAAACTATACTGATGAACACTTAAAAACCAATCAATGTCATACCAATAAATCCAAACTTCTAAAATGGGTTCAAAACTTCGCTGCCTGAAGCATCTTAAAATCGAATAGGTCATCATGACCCACTTACTTTATTTGTTACATGTTCTAAATTTCTGAACCCAATAATGAAAGAAAATGGGAAAAGCATGGATGATATTATAAGGCACGAACACCACCCTCACACTGACCTCAATTCCACTTTAAAATATAAAATGTATAAGAAAAAATAAATGGCCTAAAAATCTAGAATGACTTGTAATGATCTGATATAATTAACAAAATCAAAACACAATATACACATTTGGGACAAAAGAATGCAAACACAGAATGCACTCAAACTGTTGCAACATCTTCGCAAGTAAACCCCCCTCACATGGAAATGAGGGGCTTAAGTAAAAACTGGTGCAGCATGATGATACCCTTGCACTGAAATCAAGGTTCATTACACATTATTTGCAAAGGGTTGTTGTGGAAGACCTTAAGTGGCCTGAAAAGGAGATGAATTTGAACACCCAACTTGGACACTGTTGCCCCTTACATCTAGGGTCCTCAAGGTACTCTGGTTTCCTCCAACACTCCCCCAAAATACATGCAGATTGGGGTAATTGGTGTTTAAAAATTGGTCATAGTGTGAGTGTGTGCGCGCTTGTATCCACTGCAATAAATTGGCACCCTGTCCAGGGTGTACCCTGCCTTATGCCCTGAGTCCTCTGGGATAGGCTCCAAGCGATAAGCAGTATAGAGTGAGGGAGTGAATGAGTTTACATTCTAAACTACAATGTAAAGTCTTCCAGGACAAGTGGAGTCTGTACAGCAGAAAAGGGAGGACAAACTCTGGAACTGGATGCTCAACATGCACATATGAATGTAATGGTTGGGTTTACACATAATTCAAGTGGGATCATCAGAATTACTACTAATAAGTGAGCTACACAGCCAGATGTTTTTCCTAATTACTAGCTAATGTCTAAGTTGTGGTCTTACAAGAATGTCATAAATAAAGAACTTATTTCTTTACTCTCTTCTAGGCTTATACATATACACAACATTAATTTCAATGCTTATGGCTTACAGCCAAATATTAAATAATATTTCTTAGGAAATGTTAGAATATTGCCCAAGATGAATCAAAAATATTTACATACTTATTACTTGGCAGATGTTCCAGGCTCCTTGGGCATGTCATGACATGGATGCAATCAGCCTGTGGCACTGTTGAGGCGTTATTGAAGAACAGGTTTTTTTGAGAGCAGCCTTCACCTCATCTGTATTGTTGGACTGAGTGTTTCTCATCTTCCTCTCGACAATACCCTATAAATTATCTTCTTTATGGTTCAGGTCAGACGAGTTGTCTGGCCAATCAAGCACAGTAATATTATGGTCTGACTGTGGACAGGTGCCAAGTGCTGCTGTGTAAAATAAATAAATAATAATATCAATAATGGCATCTTCACACTGGACTTCAAATAACTTGGATTCTGTGCCTCTCCACTCTTCCTCCTCACTCTGGGAACTGGATTTCCAAATGAAATGGGCTTTTCAACACTGACTCTACCAGTACGTTTTTCTTTTTAAATAAAGAAAAATTTACTTTTTTGTTTGTTGTTGTTACTTTGTTGTTAGTCTTTCAGCTGGTCCCATTGAGGGGGCGTCGCTACAGTGGACCAACTGATCCACAAAACAAATTATCACAGGTTTTATGCTGGATGGCCTTTCTGACGCAACCCTCCCATTTTATCCGTGCTTGGGACTGGCACTGCATCCAGTGTGAGCATTGGGTGGAAATCAAACCCTTCCGTGTGGGAAACCTACCACTGAGCCACCAATGACCTTGATCGGAGGAACGGTGAATACAGAGTCAATAGCCCAATTAGTGCTACTACAACATTACTTAAATTAGTGTTTCTTGCCATAATATGGATTTGTAAAGAGACATTCCATCATTAGTTTAAAAAAAGGTCAGTCAATACAAAAAATCTCAAGGACTTTGAATGTATTCTCAAGTGCAGTCACCAAAATCATCAAACACTATGGTGAAACTGGCTCTCATGAAGGCTGATCAGTCCAAATTTTGTTTTTTGTTTTTTTTTGTCTTGGATCTTGCTAGATGTATAGAAGCTGAACAGTCGTTTCCTGAATATGTGGTTCCCGCTATGTCTCATGGAGGAGTTATGATGGTGTGGGGGTGCTTTGCTGACACTGCTGGTGCATTTTGCTGCGACACGCCATCCCATCTAGTTTGCACTTGCGGGACTGTCGTTTATTTTTCAACAGGAAAGTGACACCTAACACACACCTCTAGGTTATATTCAGTATAAGAGCTATTTGTCCAAGAAAGAGGGCAATGGAGTGTGACCTGGCCTCCACAATCACCCGATCTAAATCCAGTTGAGTTGGTTTGGGATGAGTTTGACCAGAGACTAAAGAAAAAGCAGACAAAAAGTACTCAAAACCTCTTGGAACTCCTTCAGGATTGTTGGAAAACCATTCCAGGTTGACGGAGATGCTCAGTGTTTGTAAAGCTGTCGTCAAAAAAAAAAAAAAAGTAGCTACTATGAAGAATCAAAAATATAAAACAAAACTTAAGACACTTTTGGTCACAATATATTTCCACCGTTATCATATTTAGCATCAATTACAGGATACAATGTGGTGACCAGTTCATGTGTGAAAATGATTACCATTCTACCAGAACCACTCTTTTACAGTTTGAATCCTGGAATAGGTCTGTGCCAT
Source organism: Platyallabes tihoni (assembly GCA_030068045.1). Lineage (NCBI taxonomy): Eukaryota > Metazoa > Chordata > Actinopteri > Siluriformes > Clariidae > Platyallabes > Platyallabes tihoni. The sequence continues at coordinate 14,066,982 of JAQQZS010000010.1, read as the reverse complement.
CCGGGAAGAAAAGCTCCTTTGATGTGATAACCTGGTCATTTCATTTCATTTTACTACCACATGACCTTTTTCCATTGCTCCAATCTTAATGCGCCCTACCAAATTCATGTCTTTCTAATTATTTTCTCATGACCACACAGCTGTTTAATCACAATCCTGTAAATTCTCCTCACAGTGCGTGTGTGTGTATGGAAATGCTCTTACTTTCACTATTAAACATAACTACGGTTTTTACTGTTGATTTTTTTTACCATGCAACTTCAAGTGTTTAAGTGATCTCCATTCATAATCTTCTGACTCCATTCAAGTGTTCTTAATCCAGTTCCTTGATGCATGCTCAATACATAGCATACTATTTGGCAAAACAAGAGGAAGGTTATATGCTGATACGTTCATCTGAATGCAACATCTTAAATGACTTTACATTTTGCCAAACTGAAACAGTTCCATGTGAAATGTAATGTCTAGTTATATTCACTGGCACTCATAAGGAAGCTGTTGTGAGTAATATACTCTGATTTATTAGTATCTATAAACTTCCAAGGCTTAGAAAGGTGTGTGCTGATTCTCACTTGTCATAAATGACTACAATTTGTTTTAAAATTCAATAAATAATTAGCTTGTGTCTCTAGCACCATTTGCCCAAGCGACTTTGTCATGACTTATTTGGAAAAACAACTTCGTACTTACTTAAAGAATTCTAAACAAAAAGCTTGGCGTGTTTGAAGATGCTGTACAAATGTTATTGTTTCTACATAGCATGTAGGTCAGGTCACTTCAATGTTTACATTCAATCTTAAAAATTAGGTCATTTAACTTAATTCTTCATTCAGGTTTGTCCATTTCTATTCTCTCACTTCCACATTCTGATAACCCACAACAACTGAGTGGGAGGTTCAGTTCATCTAGGGCCAATATACTCTTTTTATTACTTATCGGTAGAATCGTGTGACGTGTCACATCAGTTCATTGAAAAACAGGGGTTTAGTAGCTGTACATTATGAAGTATGTGTACAAGGTACAGTATGTAAATCTATTTGATAATGTATAGTAATGTAACACATGCACATGTCTAAGTTCTTGAAGTGAAACCAAAAAAGGGACATGACACCTTTGTTTTTGCCATCTGCTTTTTATTTTGTATAAACCACCATTTCTTTGGTGCACAGATGATAATAAACTGCACATATTTTTAGTTGCACATGCCATATATACATACACACAGTATATACACAATACCATCAATAGTTTGGGTACACCTTCTAATGTTTTTTCCCTGATTTTAATGTCTGTAAAACAATGCATTCAAAATATGCAATATTCTTCTTTGAATAGTTGACATTGAGATGTGTCTTCTACTGTACGTATGCTCTGTAAAGTCATCATAACGGCTCTAATCTGAAAAGCTGATCATTTTTATCATAGGAGTTGATGGGTTTTGGCAATGCACTGTTCAAAAAGTACTGTTCTTGCAAGAAAATTTCCACAAAAGCTGACCTTTATGTCTTAAAATAATAACTGACTGATGTTGTTGCTACTCAATTACCTAATTTCATGTGCGCATATATTTCATAGTTTTGGAAAACAAACAAACAAAAAATCTGTATTGTTCTAGAATGTAGAAAAAATCCAACTTGTGTCCAAACTTTTGACTGGTACTGTACAGTATATATAAACATACCCCCCACAAGCATATTAGCTTATACTAAACTAGACATTTATTCTTACCAGAAACATCTCAGAACTGATCTTAACACACCTTACTACTAATATGTCAGTACCTTTACTGTTATATAGTACACATGGTTAACATGTTTGTTCCTATGGCACCACCTAGTGGATATGAAATTGGTAAGAGGAAATTTATATTACTGGGCTCTACAATAGGCATGCACAAAAATACCTTTTAGTAATTTGGAAATATTACTTACCTCCTGGTTAAGTAAATAGAGAGAGAGAGAGAGAGAGAGAGAGAGAGAATGGCTGCAGTTGTCTGCATATTGCTTGACCGTGTAAGCATCTTCGGAGCTTCTCCATATACAGGCCTGCATCCATCTAGAGCAAAAGAAAACCAGCCAATCTATTACTAACCCAGTGTATTAAATAAAAAGGCAAATAAAAGGTTGTTTAAATGTAAACAACGTACACCAATAAGCCATAACATTAACTAAACCAACCTTAAACTGAACAACTTTGATCAATTATACACCAATAAACCACTGACAGGATCACAGGCACCCAAAGCTCACCATGGGTCCAAAGGCCATCAGCACAAATCACTGAAAAAGTCAGTGCTGGCCACAATAAAGATAAAAAACTGAACACCCAGTACCACAGTGAATGCGGCCCAGAAAGGAAAGAGCCCAAGACTGCTGACCCAGACTCCTAGATCACAATCCGACTGAGCACCCATAGGATGCACCTGACAAACGCTTTTACAGTTTTAATGAAAGTATTTCTTCCCCTCCAAACTCTACATGTTTTAAAAATTGCTTAAATTGCAGTTTCAAAATTATCGGTTCCCTGGCAATCATATGATGCCTACCCTGAAAAGTATAAAAGCACCTAGTCTCTCTGCAATACCTAGCAGGAATTGAGGGAAATTTAAGAGGTTTCTCAATCATGTTCTTGATGTACAATATACAATCCTTCATTTTCTTAGATACAGTAAGTGCATGAGAACCCCCCTCTTCAAATTGCCATTGGAAAATATATTTCTTTAACCAGTTATTGATCTACCATCTTGTTGAAAGCTCTAACAAATCTAAACTTCATGGTGGAAGCAGACATGTTTTAGGTTGAAACATTGAACTGAAGAAATTTCAATGTAATTTCAGATATTCCTAAGAGTCTCTAATTCAACAGCCAAAAACCACCCCAAAATATCACTGATCCACCACCATGTTTTAACAGGTATTAACCACATGTTGAGATTGTGCATGACCAAAAAGGTTTAGTTTATCTAATCGACACATGATCCCAATTGTAGTTCTAATGACATTTATTTAAGTTCAAGCATTTTCCAGATGCTTTCAGGAAGGGGTTTCAGTTTTGTAATGCTAACACATACAGACCATCATTATGAACATGGTGTTTAACTGTGGATTTTAAAAGCTTTTGTTATAGCCTTAATTGTGTTAAAAGGCATTTTAATTGCTTTTGGATTCTTAAAAATATCTATTGCTGCTTTTAGAAAGGTAAAAAGTTCACAGAGTGAAGAGTTTAAAAAAGTAAATTTTGCAATTATGAAAAATAACCCTTTGTTGCAAAAATGTTGCCACTTTTTATTTATTTATTTATTTATTTATTTATTTATTTATTTTTATAAGAGAGTACTTATAATGATAACTTTTTGTTAGAGAAAATAAACAGTTTTCCCTACTGATGGAATGAAAATCTGTTTAAAAAAATTATTCTTATTCAATTATACAGTGAACCACTGTAAATGACTATAACAATGTAGACTTCTGCTGTTCTAGCCCATAAGGTTCTTAGTTTTGTACATTTTTAAATCCCTTTGCTCTCACCACAGTTATAAATGGTGATCGCGTTACCATAGTCAAAAACTACATATGGATTTTTTTTCCTGCTTTAATTAAGCAAGACCACATTAGCAAAAGAGTGTTAATACTGAATAGCCTGCTGGCTATTGTCTTCAGCAAACCACACCAATGCCAATATTCAGTATAACTGAATATATTTAATGCAAACATAACAAATTTCTCTAAAGTATTGTTTTAAAATGATCGCTGATCAAAAGTAGATTTACTAGCTGACCACCCAAAAGAATTGATAACATGATGCAAGTAGAGTTGTGAAAAATTAAGACATCTCTTGTGTGTATCCTGACTTATTTTTGAGTGATTGGCACCGTTATGGTGCCAATAACTGCAATATAGCAAGCTTCACTTCACTTCACTGCACTTTCAACAAACACATTATGACAAAATATATGTTTTAATACATACAGATGGTTCTGTCAAATCAGACTTGAATGAGATTATAAATATCAAATACCTCACAATATCAAAATGTGCCTGGCTTAATTGTAGGGTTTCCCCACCCATGGAATTAAACAGAATTCATTTATTTATTTTTTATTGTTTTTAACTGACAGGGTTTGTTATAGCTTCTCCACAGAATGAGACATTCAAAGAACCATCAGGTGAAGTGCTATGCTTTATTTTACAATTGTACAGTTTCAAAGTCTCACAAGAAGTGCAACTATTTAATTGTATATATAGATGATGTGGTGATTTTATGATTTATTTGAAAAAAATAAAATAAAGAGTTCTGGTTAGCAAGAAAGGTAGAAATGTTTTCCTTCCTGCTTACTCAACTGTGATTTCATAAATTAAGACTGCATGCACTCGGTTGGGTTTTGGTAAATAGTTGTGACAGAATAAAATGGAAAAAATAATCTGCAAGAGTCTGTGCGGATATACATACGCATGCACTGCTGGGGGATAGGGGGATTACAAGCTTATTTTATTGCCAAAATGACAACTGCGCTATTTCTACAAGTTGTCATTGTTGTTATCGTACCATATTCATGCTTTATTGTTCAGTGTAGTATTTTAAATCAGCAGAAACAAAGTACATATTCACCAAACACTTCATTATGAATATCTGTTCTCTTATGCAATTTTTGTGGGACAGATTGATTTAAGTACTGTATCTGGAAAACATGTTGAGCTCTGGGGATTTTAACACTACAGTCTATAGATCTTGCACAGAATAGTGCAAAAACCAAATCAAGCAAGTGACTACAAGACTGTTTTGGTGTGACAGCAAGACTAAGGTAACTTAATCACTGGACGATATTAAAGTAAAAAAATTTATAAAAATTTCCAAATTCTCACCACACTTTAAACAAGACTGGGTACTGAAATTTCTAGACTAGAACAAATCTTGAGACCGTTCTCCTCTGAATCATTGAAAGTTTTCTTTGGTTTTCGCACAATTGTTAGTAAACTCTAAGATAAATCTGAGGACCAGTCACAGTGATAAACTCCCAAAACAACTCATTTGACAGAAACAATGCTACAGTCAGTGACACTTTTTTCCTCATTTTTATGATTAATGTGGACATACACTACCAGTCAAAAGTTTGGACACACTTTCTAATTCCATTGTCTTTCCCGGTTTTTTATTTCTTTCTACCATTTCAAACAATGTAAAACAAAATATGCAGTAATCTCCTCTGAACTACCTTTATAACGGCTCTAATCTGAGGTCCTGTTTGTTAATAGGTGATTTTTGAGGCTGGTAACTCTATATGAACTTCTCTGAAGCAGCTTTCCTAGGACATGAGAGTCAGGTTCATCATGGTGCTTTATTAGTTTTTCAACCACACTGTACACTACCGTTATTGCAAGAATGGTTCCAGAACAGCTGAACTATGTCTTAAAATAACAACAGACTCTTGTTTTTTTTTTTTTTGTTACTTATTCCCCTAATGCCATATGTGTTATTTCAATATTTTTTTGGGGAAAAAAAGGAGAGCATTTCTCAGGAATTCAGAAAATAAATCTAAACTTGTGTCCAAACTTTTGAAAGGTACTGTAAACTGAAGCTTATGAGCTGTGTCCGCATGATTTCTGCACTGTGTTGATGCAGAATAATTAGGATAATTGCAAAAACGAGAAAGTTTGCAAGTTTCTCTCCAAGATCTTGTATTGATGATGGGAGAGTCGGACAGCTGCGCAAAGTCTTCTCCACCACATCCCTATGATTCTCAGAGAAATTAATGTCTGGACTCTGTGGTGGTTGCTCCATGTGTGAAAATGATGTCTCATGCTCATGATGAAAAACGTGGTAATTCAGTGTATAAATGTAGTCAGCTGACCTTAACATAACATGTTGAACCTAGACCTGACCTACTGAAGCAACCCAATCATAACAATGCCCCACAGGCAAACCCAATGCTCCACAGTCCATTCTTATGCTTCCTAGCAAACAAACTTTTTGCCCCCTGGTTAGCCTCTTTGATAAGTAGTATGTTAAGGCTACAAAGTTTTGTCCCAATCCTTTCAGTTCTCACCTTATTGTCCATGTGCAAATGTTTTACTTTACTTTTGCTATTAAACACAGGTGTGATTTTATTCTTTTACAATTTTATTTCACTAAACAGTTGTGATCTCAAATTTTTTCCCGACCACATTTCTTAATCGCAAGATGAAACCTTCCAGGTTTTACTAATGCGTTGGACAGTTCTTATCCCAATTTTAGTAGTTGTTTCAGGATCTTTTCTTGATGCAGGCAAATAATTTGACACTTCTGTAACTGAGTAGAATCTTCATAATGACCCCAGGTTGTCTTCTGACATGGATGTTTAAGAAATGAGAAGTTAACTCACTGCCTAAGTTGGGTTTAAACAACTTGTTGCAGTTTCTGAAGTAATTATACATTGGAAGACTCTTAACTATTTGTTTGGTTAAATCCAGGTGGTGACCATTTTATTTTTGGCCAGACACTGAAAATAAATGACAAGAGCTACATGGACTTGTACAGGACAATTTTAGAAAGAGTATTGATTTAATGTATTGATTTATATAATTATTTATTTCATACGATCTAACCTAAAGCTTCATAGAACAAATGCCGGTCAGAGGTTCAAATCTCTGCAGTCAGTTTCCTTATTATATAACCTTATCTAAGCCAGATAAGGCTTAGATAATGCACATTGCAACTTTAACCAAGTAGGCTGTCTACGAAAAATAAGTGAGACAATACAACTGGCCTATTTTAATTCATCACCTGATTTTACACTATTAAGGCAAAAGCTAGCCACCTAAAACAATCATTATAACTTGCCATTTTTAACTATTACGTTATTTTTAAAACTTACAGCTTTTAAGGGACTTTTTCTATTGAGACCAGAAAGCCTTCAGTTAGTATTGTTCTGCATCAAGTAGAATTATGGTGAAAGGGCTTAAATTGTCTGGCTTAAACTATGTTCCTATTAAGTTAAAAAAAAAATAATAAAATAAAATATCCCAGCTGAGAATGTCTGCGTATAATATGGGATAAGCCCTTACAAAAATACACTGAAACAGACAGATTCTGAGTTGTTATTGGTCTTTCGGCTGCTCCCGGCAAGGGGTCGCCACAGTGGACCACCTGGTCCACACATACAAGCTTGGTACAGTTTTTTACACCGGATCCCCTCCCTGACACAACCCTGCCATAGTATCTGGGCTTGGAACCGGCATTGCACCCAGTGGCTGGGGTTTGAGCACTGGCTGGGAATCGAACCCGGGTCTTCCATATGGCAGGCGAAACACCTACCACTGAACCACCAGTGCCCTCAAACAGATGCTGGCATAATAATAATGATAATATCATTAAGACACTTGAGGTTGTGCATCCACAAAAGGACTTGGTGTTTCTCACTCTATACCAAAAGTACTCAAAAGTATGGAGCAAATACTGATAATATGCAGCTGGTCGTACTTTGCAGAAAGACAGATTATACCTTGGACAAAATGCAATATCTGGAAAACATCAAAGACCTTAAAGCAGATGTTTAATGTAAGTGAACAAAAATGTATAAAGCATGTGGATTGAAGTATTTCAGTAGGAACACAAATTCTAAATACAAGTTTTCCATTTTCAAAGGCCTCTTTATGTTCCTTCTTTATAGCACTTATTTTAGCCAGCCTACACATCTATCATCTCCAACTGGACTGAAATAGAAGTAAGTTTCCAAATATTCCCCAGTGTTTAATATTTAAGAACAAATAAAAATAAATAAATAAATAAAAAAGAAAAATGGCTGCGGACAGAAATAAAAGCAAAATAAATGCAAATGCAGAAATGTGTAAATGGTACACAACATATGTGCAAGCTTTGAGGATTCTTTTACATCCTATAGCAAATGTATCTTTCACTTATTATTCTGAAAAAAACTATTAGCTATAAGATTAAAACCCCTTAAAAGTTTAAGTGAATAAGTTTTTTTTTAAATCATAATTTATATTGTATGAATAGTAATTTACTTAAACTCAAAATGAAATATTCTGATAGTGAGATACTGGATTTTTGATTTACATGTTAGCCAGAATCATCTAAATTAAAGCAAAAAGGCTTGAAATATTTAACTTGACATATACTGAAACTAGAATATACCAGTTTCACTTTTTAAAATGACATTATGATTAAAAAAAATAATAAAGGTGTACTGTTTGTAGGTTTCAATTGTAAATTAATAAAAATAAAGTGCAATCGAAGGGGATTTACAATAAAGAAAAATTGTGTTGCTTTATGCATACTTTCGCACAAATTACTGCATCGTGGCATAGAGGTGATCAGCCTGTTGGAGCCTTGCTTCAATAGCAGCCTTCAGTTCGACCGTACTATGTTGTCGGGCATTTCTTATCTTCCTCTTGACAACAGATTATAAAGATTCGGGTCAGATGAGTTGGGACAGTAATAAGTATAGCAATAGGATGGGCAGCAAACCTGTTAATGGTAGTTTTGGCACTGTGGGCAAGTGCTAAATCCTGCTAGAAAAGGAGGAAAAAGAAATTGGCATCTACATAAACCTTGTCGGCATACTGGAGCACAAGTGCTTTAAAATGTCCTGGTAGACGGCTGTGTCTGAACTTGATAAAGTACAGTGGACCACCACCAGCAGATGGCATGGCACTCAATTTCCTCAACGACTGTGGAAACTTCCCAAGCAACCTGGATTCCGCACCTCTTCACTCTTCTCCCACTCTGGTAACCTTGTCTTCTAAATGAAATGCACATTTCACCTAAAATGATGACATTGGAACACTGATCAATGGTAGAGTTCTTTTTCTCCTTAGCCCAGGTTAGAAGCTTCGGACATTGTCTATTGTTCAGGAGTGGCTTCATACTAGGAACGCAACAGTTATAGGTTCTCCTAAAGTTTTGAATCAGCTTTGCATTACAATTTTCTTAAGGCTATGATGTCTTCCCTGTTGCTTGTTTTACACTTACACACACACAAATATTATATATATATATATATATATATAGAGTGGTTTTCAAAATAATAGCAGTGTGTTGAAAAAAGTGAGTAACGCTCCATATCCATGTAAAATGCATTGGACACCCTGCACATTCTGTTCTGAATCACAACATGAAGAAAAATGTGCTAAATATTATTAGTTTAATGCAAGTGAAGAAAAACTAGCAAAAAAAAATAGCAGTGTCATCCCTCATCTTTACAAAGTAATGAATTTACTGTTTAAACAAAAATGCTTGAAGTTTAATATTTATTGTGCATCTCTAAACTAATATTTAGTTATATAACCATGGTTTTTGAGTACTGCTTCACATCTGTGACAATTGTACTACACGCCACAATTCCTCTGCATTTCTTGGTTTTGCCTCAGAAACAGCAT
>JAQQZS010000010.1:14037147-14053099 GCA_030068045.1 Platyallabes tihoni | reverse complement strand
ATGGAAGAACAATGATTTCAAGCATCACCCTCCTTTTAACATGTCAAGTCTGCCATTCTAACCCAATCAGCCTGACAATGATCTCCAGCCTTGTGCTCGTCAACATTCTCACCTGAGTTAACAAGACGATTACTGAAATTATCTCAGCAGGTCCTTTAACGACAGCAATGAAATGCACTGGAAAGGTTTTTTTGGGATTAAGTTAATTTTCATGGCAAAGAAGGACTATGCAATTCATCTGATCACTCTTCATAGCATTCTGGAGTATATGCAAATTGTTATTCTAAAAACTTAAATATTGGAAATTGGAAAAGTTGCTGCTTATGTAATGCTCAAAACTTTTGGCCACGACTGTACAACCGGAGTGCCTTTTGAGCATGTTAAAACCTTCAAAAAGCCTAGGATTAACCCTAGGGATGCTGAGGTCATTGAGGTATTTTGCATCCTTAGTGTTTTGAGATCATCTGTGTGTGTGTGTTTAGTATGAGTAGTGTGTTTGGTGTGTGTGAAGCATAGTGTATATAATGTGTGTTGACTATGTGCATTTGCAAAATATAATTTTTTTTTTTTGACAAAAAGTATCTGAGCCAATGAAATGCATAGTGAAAATTGTTCAGCTCAATGAGATCTAGAAATGTACCGAGTTTGACATGTATACGTGCAAGTGTGTATAAGCTATGCAGAAAAATCTCCTGTGAAGGCCCTAAAACACACTTGGGGCCCAGACGCACAGGCATTCTAATGGCAGCAGATTCCAACCTGTGCGCTGATTTTTGAGCATGTTAAGACCTCTAAAAGAGCCGAATGATTGAAAATGGGTCATTTTATTTGGGCCCAAATAAATCAGACTGCCAAAGACCCATCAACCAAAAAAACAAAACAAAACAAAAAACTGTTGGTATGAATTTCACTTTATCTATATACATGGGCCAAATTAAGGAGAGGGAAGAGAAAAAAAATTAACGATTATTTACAAAATGAAGGTTGTCCTACCATAAAATTAGGTGGTCCTGATAAATCCACATATCCACCTGATACATTTTTTTCCACATATATTTTCAGCTTTTAGCAGGAAGGATAATATTTGGCAATCAAATTGTTTCTAATCTACATGTTGGTCTGAGTGAGGAAACAGCATTCGGTGTCTTTACATGAGCACAAAGTTTTTGGCAGGGAGAAAAATAAGGTTTTCCTATTCACCCAGAGTTTTCTCCCAGGAACTTGACTTCAGTTTTAATACCTCACAGTGGAGTAATATAAAATATATTATTCATAGTTGATTTTATATATAGACAACACCCAAGTGTATAATTATGATTGAAAATCATGTTTCGTCAAGAAAAGAAACTAAATATTCACTTTTGGCTCTTTGAGTCTCCTTTAAATTCTACACACGAACACCCACATCCACCCACTTTGCGATGTTGCATGCAGTCATTGGAATAAAGAAAAAAAAAAAGCTTAAAACAGTTCACCTAACATGTAATATAGCTAGAATGAGAGTTTCACTTTTTAATCTGAAAAAATACATGAATAATACATGAAGAAACAAGCTATAGATTTCAGCTCTATTATGCTCTTTAAAAGAGGCAAACAAAAAAAAGTTATACTTAAGTTTCAGGTTAAGTGCTCAGTAAGGGCCTAACCACTCACATTGGTACTAAGACACAAGATGTAACTACATACTGAAGCTCTATTGAGACATTTATGAATTGGTATGATATATTCAGACCAAAAAAAAGACAAACTATTAGAATGGATGTATTACATGAAGTGGATATACCTTAATGACAAGTTGTACTGGATAAAACTTTCAAGCAATGTGAATTAAAGTCTTTTTTAATACTGAAAATTGCAGTGCAGTACAACTAGGAATATTCATGCAGAAATACACAGTATAAAAGACTGTGATTAAATGATTATTTTAATGGTTGCCACCTAAGCCGTTTCACTTTATATTACTCTTTTTACCATTGATGTATCTCTGTGTGTGTGTGTGTGTGTGTGTGTGTGTGTGTGTGTGTGTGTGTGTGTGTGTGTAAGTCCCCGACTGTGTGTGTGCAAGTCCCCGACTTACGATTGATTTCCGTTCTGGGAGCATGTTCGTAAGTCTGACAAAGTGAGTCTTGTACACCTTTGACACAAATATACAATGTAGAGCATAAAAAATAAAAAAAAAAACGGGTTTGGTGTTTCGGTATTATTGTGCTCCTGGACTAATTCATTAAAACTGGTGAGGCTGACTCATTTCTCCCACACGCACACACTGGACACTGAATATACTGGACGTTTTATACATTCACTTGCAATTTTTGTATATGATTGTAAATACTGGTATTAGGTGTACTGCAGTGTCCATTTTATTATTTGTTCGCATCAACGAATGTTCATATAACCACAGTCCGTTCGTATCTGTGGAAATTCGTAACTCTAATGTCCGTAAGTCGGAGATGTACTGTGTGTGTGCGTATATATACACACGTCTATGTAAAAAGATGACAGTAAATACAAAATCCAGTTTTTAAATGATTTTATTTATTAAGAGAGAAAGCTGACCAAAGCTGCCTGGCCTGTATGGAAAAGTAAGAAAGAAAGAAATAAAAAAAAGAATAAGCAAAAATGGCCTCAACAGGAAAGTTCCCAGGGCCAGGCAGATTTGGACACTTTTTTTTCCTCCCTTAATAAACGAAATCATTTATTAAGGGAAAATATGATTTAAAAACTGCATTTTGTATTTACTCAGGTTATCTTTGTGAAATATAAAATGTGTTCGATGATCTGAATCATTTAAGTGTCACAAATATGCAAAAAAAAGGAAGGGGAAAAAAACGACAAACAAGGAAGGGGCAAGTACTTTTTCACGGCACTGTGTGTATACAGTATATGGCTAAGGAAAGAGGAAACCATTAGGGATTTTCCGTACTTGTTGATATGTAAATGACAAGGATAACACAGTACATAAAGATAATGCAAGATATGGCAAAGGATCACACTATGTAAAGATAATATAATGCTGCCTCTTAAATGCACAAAGAGGCTTAACTTGGATATTTAAAAACAACTACACAGTATCTCCTTTCTTGGTTCACATGGAAAGAACACCAAGAAAGGGAGATAAATTCAGCATGAGTTCTTTTGTTACAAACACAGCATGTGTGATGGTGAAGACAAGAAAGAGGAATATACTGTATGCACTTTGCCTGGCCGAGCCATGCCACACTCCACAGTGGAAAAGCGCTACAACACTTTATGCATGCACCATATCGTGTCATTGCTTGCATTCATCTGAGACTCTTGTGAAATTTTCTGATGTCATTGCTGAACACCATCACAGACAATGAGAACTACATATTGTTTGTTTAAAGGGCACAAATGCACAAAACTAACTTTTTAAGCAATTTTATTCAAGAACTGCCATTTCAGAAAAAGGAAAAACACGCAGACATTTATAATATTCACTAAAGTAAAAATGGCTTCTAAAAGGCATGCACATTCTACGTGACACACTATCACTATTACTAGAAGTAGTCTAAAACCCAAATCACAGTAAATCAGATGTACAAGTAGGAGACCCAAGCAACATGATCTTGAGAGAAAAAAGAAAAAAAAACATTTACCTAATAAGAGATTTAAAGTTAAAGTTATATGCAACTGATACTTAAAACCTCAAGGCAGGAAAGGGCATATAAAGCATGCTGTAAACAATACACTTTTAATAATTAGTGTATAGGTATTTTTTCTTCCACAGAAAAGAAAGATGACCTGAATTTAGCTTTTTGCAAATCCTAGGTTCTTATATAACCAGATTTCTCCTGATCAATTTCTTGGTTTCTGTTTAATACAGATATTGCCACTTTCACTGTGCATATACAGAAGCCAGGAAACCAAAAATCGCGGTATTGCTCTCATTCTGTTAATTATGTCTTGTCACATAGAATGGTCTGAATAGGAAGCGATGAACTACACAGAAGAAAAATCAAGTTTTCACATCCCATATAATCAGATGTGAATTTTTTTTAATTGGACCTATATATCATAGTTCAGCAAGATAGTCGTTAAGCAGATCTATTAAATTTAAGCTTTGAATGTTTTTATAACAAGACCCAAGGTGTAAAAGAAGACTAAGCAGAAGCACTGCAACATTTCTAAAGCTCTATCTGAAAAAAAATCGAAATTTCCCTACAGCATATGCACAGTTAAGGCAATGTCAGTCTCAAAACAGAGCCATGTTCATATTCCATGTTCAAAATTGGTTTAATGTTATGTGTCAGATAAATAGGACAAAAGTCAACACTGACAGTTGCCTGAGAGCCATTGGAAAGGACATGAAAATGAATATTATCCATAAACAAGAGGCTAGGTACTCTCGATCAGGGACTAGAATTCACTATGGTTAAAGAATAAATAAAAGCCTAGTATCTACGTCGCTTGTTGTTGGGCCCATCAAAGTTTCCCCCAACAGGATTTCCTCGCCCAAATCCACCTGGACCACCCATAGGAGGCACAGGTCCTGCGCCACCAATCACAGGTGACTGTTGCTGCTGGGGAGAATCAACACCTGGTCGAATACCCATGGAAGAACCCATCTGAGCAGGTGCTCCCTGAGAAAATCTTTCGTTACGCTACAGTATGATAGAAGAAGGAAGTATATGTATGATTGTGTAAAAGAAATTCCAGGAAGAATCGGCCAGTTTTGTTGCAGTGTTAAAAGTCCAAAAATTGTTACACAAATTTGTGTCAATGTTTGGAACATGACAACGCAGAATTCCCCCAAGTTGATATGATGAAAAGCAGCCCCGTCCAGGTACCAACAAAAAAAGAAACAAATACAAATTAGTAAGCATAAAAAAGAAGAATTGAGAGATAAAATAAATAAATAAATAAAATCAGGTATGCTTCTGAATAGTAGAATCATCAAACAACAAATACCACTGCATACAATGAAGAAAAAGGTCAAGAACATGCCAGAAAAGTTAACGGAGCAAAATAATGCATTGCAACAAATTAACACCCCCCCCTTCCCCCATAAATGTCTTGGATAAATTACAGAAAACTGGTTACTTTTCTGGAATGTTGGATGACCATTGAAAATGAAAGTCACTATATAATAAACCACTGCAGTAGACAACAGCCTTTCTATTTTCTGTAAAACATAAAATAAACCATTGTTGAATGCAGAGGCAAGTAATATTTTTAAAGTGTGCTTTCCATAGCAAGAAAAAAAGAAATTCCTCTGCAGTGACTAAATACCTTTAATAAGGCGCATTGAAATAATCCAAAAATCCAAATTTTTGTAAAAAATTTTTGTATGAAATTTTTGTACTGCATGTTTAAACTCCTATGTGCAATAATTTGAGAAAGAGTGGCAAGTAAAATGGTAGATGGTGCCACTACAATGGACATTATGTGGACAAAGTTTCCCTCTCTTTATTGGTACTTTGCATTCACATAGACTTTGCATGTAGAATATATTTATATATTCATGTGTTAATTTTAGCCAACTGTAGCAGTATGCAAATCTTGGAATTTGCACTTTTTAGCAGTAATAAGGTGTAAACTCACTTGTTTACACTGCCACGTATATAATGAGTTAACAATATTCTTGCAATAAACCACTTCTATTTGGTAGACCAGCATCTTAAGTCATTATTGAAAGAACATACTGCTCAAGTGATAGTTTAACAAAGGTGTGCGTTTGTATATGATTTTGATGTGTACTAGCAGTTACAAAGAAATAAAAGGTGTGATCAAATATCACTCCTTAAACCTAAACTTTGGAATGATGTTATTTTATGATTAGAATATGTACACTGTACAGATTTATTGGCACCCTCAGTAAAAATGGGTAAATAACTGTGGGTTAAAAAAATGTGCCTTTGTAGATACGTAGACTGAAAAATACAAAAAAGATTGCAAAAAAATCTAGTCCAAGATATAGTTCAGGTTATCACTATGTTTAAGAAATAGAAGTCGCTACTTGCTAGCAAAGAAGTGATGCCTAATTGTGAAAGATTTAAAAAGAGCTGTTGACCCCAAACGCCACCACCATTTGCAAATTTCTTTGGAAATAGGTTTTACCGCCAACTTTTGCAAGGAGGTAAAAATACACTTTTCTAGACATTCATTATAATGTGGAAATAGGTTTTTCAAGGATATAGCTGGTTTTATAGCCACTGCCTTGATAATTGTAAACATACTTATTTTCATTCTCTACTCTTCCCTATGTCAATGTACAAACAAAGGCAATTTGGTCATTGTGCCACATAATGTTTCCAGTGAGCATGTCCCCTCCCATTCTTACCAAGGATGTCAATAATTTTGGAGTTGCCTGTAATACACTGCCTGGTCAAGAAAAAGTCCCACACTTGTATTTTGTTGGAGAACCTTATGCAACTCTGCATCAAAATAAATGAATTAGAGTTGCATTAATATTTGGCTGAGATCTTGCATTATTCATGTGTAAGTTGGACCACTCAAGTCTTTTACTGCACATACCAAGACTTTCAACTAGGTTAAGGTCAGGACTCTGTGGTGCCCAATTTCAAGTGTAAAAAATATTCCTCATGCTCCTACTACGAATGACTATAACCTCTGTTCCCTGAGTAAAGGGAATGAGGTACAACACATAATGTATGGGATATCACGCCTTCGCGTGTCCTGGATGAAGACGCCAATATTCACGCTGTAAAAGCGGACAAACCTGTGGGGACATAACCCCGCCTATACATACAAGTCATCACCACGGTTGACGATCAGTTCGACAGCTGCTCTTCGCCGAGCTTGGCTGTGAGGCAGGGCAGTAATGTGTCGTACATTATTCCTCTCCCTCAACAGAGACTAAAGTCATAACCATTCGTTTCCTTTCAGTCCATTCACTCGGTACAACACATTGTACAGGACACAATCATACCCCGCTGAGCATCTATCAAAGTTTGGAACAAGAACCCTGATAGCTACACTCTACAATTGAGCCACATCAATTGGCTCAAATGGAGGATCACAGAGGGCCTCAAGCACTAACATTAAATCCCAAGATGGATCACTGGACCTTACAGTAGGTCGCAGATGACATACTCCTTCAAAAAAAAAAAAAAATGATCGCCAGCAGATAAGCACCCGGTGGCACTCCGTCAAAACCAACATGATAAGCTGATACAGCCGATATACAGTAGTATATGAAATAACACTTTAATAGCAGAGAAGGAAAGGACTTTCTCTAAGAGTTCCTGTAGAAAAGACAAAAACTCCACCATGGAGCACTGAAATGGAAGAACATTACATTCTTGACACCATCGTTCAAAAGCGTGCCACTTGGAAGCGTACAGAGGGGCATCGTAATCTGTTATAAAGAAGAATAATGGGCAGTGGGCATTCTCTCTGGAAGCAAAGAGATGCATTACTACACTGGTGAATCGCTCGCAGATCTGAGCCACTACCAAGGCAACCAGATGCAACCTCCATTCTCTCACAAGTGGGCCTCCCCTGGAAAGAGGGTCTGCTCCCAGGTTCAGATGCCCTGGAATATGAGTGGCACTAAGTGACAGAAAATAAACACTGGACCATAGCAACAGGGAATAAGACAATTTAAATGGGGGAAGCAAACCAGTTCCTCCTTGCCTGTATATGACACCACCATCAAGTCTGTTCTGATCAGAACATGATGGCCTGTCAAAATCAGACAAAAATGTCTCAGGGCCAAAAACAAAGCCTGGGTTTGTTCCTGTAACCATTGTGTTGACTACGGAAGAGAAATACAAATAGTTTTGTCCAAACCCTCAGGAGAAACCGGTTCATACAGGCAGATGGCCCGTCTCTGACTGGGATGTCAGCGCGTGAGCCATAGATGCCTCTGTGCCACCACTGCACTTGACATCCCCCTTGCTGAGGGAGAGAGCTATGCAACGGGACATGCGCAGAATGTAGTCTGTCGTGGTCCTGACCTCGGTAAGCAGTGCACATAACGGGCTCTCCTGCGGCACCATTGATCCGAGCTCTGGAAAATACATTGTCTGATGCGTCTGAAGCAACGTAACAGAATACTGCGCACAGATGGTGCCCGCTTGAGCACGTTTAATTTTCTTGAGCTGGGCAGAAGAAAATCTCAGTGTTTGGATGGAAGGACAATAGGACCAGACACTCCATTGTTATGCGAGGGTGCAAGAAAGCAGCCAAAGACAGCTCCATTGGCGGCGGGCTAATCAATTCCGCTTTTTCAGCTCCATCCAATTCTAAATATTGTTCCATAAACGATCACTGTGCCGCGGGTAGACAGCGGTGTGCCCCATGACGATGTTAGCCCGCAGATTAAGTCAGGGAACATGGGCAAGCAGTTTTTTAACCGTTGTCGGTTCAGGTGAGAGAAAAAAATCCCAAGAACCATGATTTCCTCTGAGCCGACTATGGGGCTCCAGTGTCCAGCACCGGAGCTCTGAGCAGACGGTAAAATCTCTTGCTTGTAGTCCGACAAGCCGTGCATATCCAGACCACCGTCAAGGACGTCATCATCCTGGAAAGCAAGCCGGTCATAGTCATGCTGCTGACTGGCACTGATGGGGAGCTCATGGTCCTCCAACCCCTCCAAATACTCCATTTGATCTGCCCAGCTAAGAGCAGGGACTTCTGCTGGAGCTGCTGATTTGGAGAGAAGGGGGTCCTGCTAAGCAACCGTGGATTTCCCGTACGCTCTCCGCGAACATGACCTGCCTTTCTAGCATCACACCAGAGCTAACAATTCTAAATATAATCTTGCTTTCTCAGCTTGCTCATTACGGACAATCTGACCATTGTTAAACGTGCTATTTAAATGAAACTGAACTGAATTTGAACCTCATTAATATAAGCACTGTCATTGTGCAATATACTAGTGCCATCAGGGAAGAAAAGATCAAATGATGTGATAACCTGGTCATTCAGTACAATTCAGGTCATCAACTGACTTGTCGAAGTTGTCACAATGTTGTTGAACCTAGACCTGACTAGCTGAAGCAACCCCAAATCATACTAGTGCCCACTGTACAAGCCTTTGGAAACAGTATGTGTTATGGGCACATCACGTGATTCCCTTCTTACTCTGACATACCCATCACCATCGAACAGGGTTAATCTGGACTCATCAAACCACATGACTTTTTTCCACATCCCAAATCCTCATGATCCCTAGCAAACTGAGGCCTTCTTTCCCGATTAGCCTCACTAAGTGGATTTCTTATAGACACACAACAGTTCAATCCCAATCATGTGAGTTCTTGTCAGACTGTGCATGCATATATGTTACTTTACATTATCATTCGAGGTCTTATTAATGTGCTGGACAGTTCTTAACCCAATTCCAGTAATTTTAGCAGTATCCTTAGTTGTGTTCTTTGCTGGGCTGTGTCGATGCAGGCCAGTAACTTGACCCTTATGAAACACAGTAACACATCATTTCCACTTTCGGGAGATACGTCTTCTGACGTGGTCATTTAACAAATAAGAAGTTATTCATTGCCGCAGTTAGGGTTAAGTAACTTGTTGCCAGCTAAACCATATTAATCATTGCATTAATTATAAAATCTAAGCAGTTTGGCCAGGCAGTGTTTGATTTAGATTTAGAACAAAAACTATGGTATTTTCAAGAACTGATAATATATACTCAAATTGTTTAAATGATTGTTATAAAAGTCACAGCATTATCTGCTTATTTTAATTTATTTACATACATTTTATCACAAATATTTGTGTATGTTTCATGGTAAAAAAAATAATATTAGATAGAGTGATAAAGTGCTGTTAGTTTTAGTTAAGGATGTCATTTTACAAAACAGTAAGTAGCAAACAATAGCACTGATACATTACCACATTTCCGTTATCCTGAATGAGGGGTGACCCCATATTTGACGATCCCTCTGGCCCCATGGCTCCACCCCGGCCTGACATGCCCATGCCCATCATTTGAGCAGGGCCCTGGTTACCACTAACAGCAGCGGCAGGATTAAAAGAATCTACACAAGACAATGCATGACCAATATTAACTAAGATGCCTTCATCCATCTTAGCACTAATCTAAACAATGAAGGCAATTTGGATGTGCAGTCCCATATTCCTCTAAAAAAAAAAAAATTAAAAAATTATTATTTTTTTTAAAAATCAGATTTTATGTGAAATTCCTACTTCTAAACTCTCCTTCGTATAAAAAGTATACTATGCATGGACTGCCACAAGTGAAACAGTGGAAAAATGGATAATTATATTTAGAAAACTCATTTTGTGTGAAACTGGAAGAAAGCCATTATCAGTTGATTTAACACCAATGAACCATAACATTATGACCACTCACAAGTGACGTGAATAACACAGATTATCTCGTTGCGATAACAGCAGAAAATGGGTGGGATAGGTTGGGCAGAAAGTTAACTCTTTTTTTATTTATTTTTTTCCATGAAACTGATCTGTAAGAAGAAAAACATGAGCAAGTGTAACAAGTAACTTTGACGAGTCACAGGTCAAGGTTTGACAAACTGCTGATCTTGTGGAAAGTTCCCAGTCTGCAGTGGTCAGTACCTACAAAAAGTAGTCCAAGGAAGCAAAGTCAGTAAACTGAAGACAGGGTCATGGCCGGCCATTGCACAATGATCCATGTGGGAAGTGACTACTGTAGCTCAAATTGCCAAAAACGTTAATGCTGATTTCTGGCAGAAAGGTGTAAGAAAGCAAATTGCTATTTTTTGTGAATGGGGTTACCGAACCACAGACCAGTCAGGGTGCCCATGTTGACCCATGTCCACTGCCAAAAGCACATACAATAGGCACATGAGCATCAGAACTGGACTACAGAGCTATGGAAGAAGGTGGTCTGGTCTGACAAATCACATTTTCTTTTACCTCATATGGATGGTTGGGTGTGTGCGCTGTACTTACCTGGAGGAAGAGATAGCACCAGAATGCTCTATGGGAAAAAGGCAAGCCAGCACAGACAGTGCAATGCTTTGGGAAATGTTCTGTTGGGGAAACTTCTGGTCCTGCCATTCATGTGGATGTTACTTTGACACATACTACCTACCTAAACACTGTTGTACACTACTTTGTGGGAAGCATATTCCCTAATGGCAATGGCTTCTTTCAGAAGGATAATGTGCCCTGGCACACTGCAAAAATGGTTTAAGAATGGAATTTTTGAAGAACAAAGCAATGAGTTTGAGGTATTGACATGGGCTCCAAGTTCTCCAGATCTCAAAAAAATAAAGAGTATCTGTGGAATGTGCTAGAACAACAAGTTAGATCCATGGAGGCCTCAAGTTGGAACGCATGTGGCTTAAAGGATCTGCTACTGATGGCCTGATGACAGATATAACAGAATATCTTCAAAGGTCTAGCGGAGACTGTGGCTCGATGGGCCAAGGCTGTTTTAGGGAGGCGGTCATAATGTTATGGCTGATTAGTGTAGTCCATAGTGCGCAAAAACACTAGTAAAATGGTCATTGTGTTTACATAGTCTGTAAAGAAATATTTTTTGTGGCACCAGACCAACATCATGGTTCTAAGATGAAGAATATAGATTCCCTATAGGGAAGTTACAAGGAATAATTTAGAGAGAATTTCCTAGAAATTGTCCTGGTCAAGTATTCAAGGGAAAAAGGGTCAAATTTGTTATCTCTCATTTAGACACATGTTAAACACTTATAAACAATCACTCCTCAGATCACAGACGTCACAGTATGACTGGATGTACAGTTTAAAAAAAAAAATAATAATAAAAAAAAAAACATTACATAACGGTGATGCACAGGACTAAGCAAACATTTTTTTAAAAACTTGGTCTGAGACTTATGACCGTACCTCCCATATTAATGGCTCCACGGGCACCCATTTCACTCATTCTCATATCCTGTTCTCTCTGAAAGTGAAGAAAAGTTATTAAACCGTAAGGCGCATGTTAAAATAGAATTTTTGGAAGTTCAAGTTTTAACGCACAAGACAGGATCCATAGAAATGTGAACAGCTGCATTCACAAATTTCTCGGAGAAGCATCAGAAGCCATTAACTACAGAAATATGAAATGAAAGAAAACAAAAATAACTATTAATTAAGCCATATAAGGACAGTCATTTAAATAAAGTTCAGTTTTCCACAGCATTTTCTTTAATGCTGTGCCACACTATTAGAGCCAGTATTAAGTGATGGTCAGAATGGCATTGTATCCTCTCCATTGCCATTTTATCTTAAGAGTTGCAAGAATGCTTTAAATTTAATAAATTCTTCTTCTTCATCCTCTTATAATTATTAACAACAAAAATGATGAGGCTGATGCTGCTTCTTTTCCTTATCACTGCATAGTGCTTGTAGTCCATGGTCAACTATATACAGCATTCCCCTCCCCCTCCATTGTCATCAAGCCATGTTTTTTATTTATTTTTCACATAATTTAACCTAATTGAACTTTTCCATACTTTCACTTCAGATTCTGACCTTAGAGGGGATCAAAATCAGGTGTGACGTGAACATGGCTGGTAAATTACAGGTGATGGACATCTGTCAGCATTTGCATGCAAGTAAAAATCTACATTTATGTAGCTTCTGTAAAGCCAGCAGAAGGTGTTAGTTTAGTCTAGCTTATTCAAGCATTTAATCACAAATTACTAATAAAGCACATAGCCATTTAACGCAACAGTGCCTTTTAGATTTAAAACAATAAATATATTTTGCACCGTAATATACATTAAAAATGGCCTTTCAGTTTTCAAGGACAGGCTTAAAAGTATATAAAATTATATATTATAGAAAATATTTATTTAGTTCAACTTGCAGTTCATTCAACAAACTGTTAAATCAAAAGTACAAACTATATTAAGTTGTATATGAACTTTTTAACCAAGTTCAACTGTAAAAACTTTGTAAATGTCACTTACTAATATAAAGTTAATTACTATTAATGTTACTAGTGTAGTCACTTACTAATATAAAGTTAATTACTATTAATGTTACTAGTGTAATGTTTTCTTGTTTAGTGAACAATAACAATAAAAAAAAACAGTATAGTAGAGTGAAGTAGTGTCTTCACTCACGCACACACAACATATTAAAATAAGGTAAAATGAATAACTGAGTGGAAAACAACAACATAGGAGTACTACATGATGCTATTAAACACTTATCTTGCTTTTAACACTAGATTATAAAAGGAAAAAGGATGAACAAATGAACAGCGTGAAATCAAAGAAAAACAGTGACTGTAGCTCTAAGCTCACATACAGGGATGAATACGTTACACACTATTTACTAAATGTCACAACAGATTTATACCTCCTCTACATAAACAAACAAACCAAAAAATACATCTAGCTTAAACATGAATGAACAAGCCCCGACAAAAACTTTACAAAACATTAAAGTCAAAGGATAATACATTCTATTGATGATAGAAGATCCATAATGGCATGGGGTTTAAAACTACACCATAAACCAATATACACTAATATGCACATGAATCCTATGGTGGAAAAATCCATTCCTTATTGATGTTGCTATAGATCATAAAAACATGCAAGAATTCAAGGTCTAAACTCCACTCATGTGTAAATAGTGTAAATGAGTGAGCATATTATGACCCTAGCAATAGATAATTTAGAAATTACTAAATTAATGAACAAATGGGAGGGGGGGGAGGGGGAATTGCCGCATACAGTCTATTATTCAGATGGTTTGATCAAAACTAGGATGAAGTCAAGCACTTTCCACAAGCTGACGTGTGATTTTTAACTAGTAGGTTAAGGACTGATTTTAAAGTATTAACATACATGACAGCACTATGACAAACTTCAAGTTTAAACCTATTTGCCTGTCAGGCAACTATTAATAATAATAATAAAAAAAAATAGCCTTAACATAAAAAAAAATTATGTGCCAGCCATAAGCGATTTGTCCATTCCTGACTTGTAGGACATTAGAA
The DNA here is from genome assembly GCA_030068045.1 of Platyallabes tihoni. NCBI lineage: Eukaryota > Metazoa > Chordata > Actinopteri > Siluriformes > Clariidae > Platyallabes > Platyallabes tihoni. The sequence continues at coordinate 14,039,175 of JAQQZS010000010.1, read as the reverse complement.
GAAGAATTAAGGTTCTGGGATTGAATCCTAGGTGTTTGTACAAATTTGATTTATGTTTAAATAAATTAATAAATCTGAACAAAATTAAAGGGCAAAATATTCCCATAAGAGGACATGTCAAACACCACACACACACCTAATGGAACAAAAGGTATGACGAATGTGTTGAATGTGTTGAAAATGGTAAACAGTTGGTTAAATAGTGATTACCTACAGAAATACAGGAACACAGCTCATTCCCATAAGTGTGCGCGCACACACTTTCATCACACAAGTGCATGCTCACCTCTCATTAGTACATTTGTGCCTCATCCCAAAATATGCAATTAAACATAATAGCCAGTTTGCCTTGTCTGGCCAGTACTAAATACCATGTAACATTAATAAATCTTCGAGCGTTACACAAACTATTTAGTAAACTAAAACTAAAGGATTAAGACTTAATAATTTAAAAAAATATTTTTTTGTACTTTCAATGCAATCATGATCATTCCGTCACCAAATGTTTGTTTCTCGTTAAAATAACATACCACAGCCCTGAAGAAATATAATCTACAGATTTATTTAAATGTTAGTCAAATATGTGTATAATGTCTATAATGATTTATATAAAACCAAATTAGAAATATGTAAATGAAATGTGAAGAGGTATAAGAGTGGGGCAAAGAGAGAGAGAGAGAGAGAGAGAGAGAGAGAGAGAGAGAGAGAGAGAGACTGCTGGTCTGTTCTTTGAAGGAGAGGTTAGAAGCACGCCCCGCTGTCTCCCACAACTCTATACGAGGTTTATACACAACAAAACATAGATTTCAGAATATTACAGTTAAAAACAGCTGTATGCCTGCATCACGAAACACATGAATACATATCAAATAAACGTACACACACAGCCACTTTCTACACACTATCAGGCCAAAAGTATATGGACACCTGACTGCCATAGCTAATATGTGAGCTTTCACCAAACATTTGGCACAAATCTTGAGGCACACAACAGTTTTTTTCTGTTTTCCTTCCACGTGAACTAAGGGGCCTAGCTCTTGGTCCATCAGGTCATTCCTGGGTGGCAGGAATCTTGGAATTCTGACATCCTTGGAATAGGAAGCGCAAGTCAGGCGTCCATATTACAAATGATCAAACTGTAATTGCATAAATAATGGTTACCTTTTTAAAGCCAAACATTGGAATAATTTTATCAAATGTTAAGCACACGCCCCTCACACGCCCCCTCGCACGCACACGCACACATGCCCCCTCGCACGCACACATGCACACACACACAGAGAGAGTCCTGCAGATCTTCTGCCTCTTGGGAATTTAACAAGAAAAAAAAAAAGAAATCATCACATTATTAATAAGCATCAAACAGATTTCACATACAACATATACATGTTAAATAAGCTGAACCATTTTATAAGGTGTTCAAATGTCAACCTATTTCCGGATGTGTCTACTGCAAAAAAATAAAATAAAAATAAAAACAGTTCAGTAGAATTGTGCTTCTACAGCTCTAGTCTTTAAATAGACAGTTGTCTGCATGTCCAATGTCCTGGACAATTTACTATAGAATGTACTGGGCCTCTGAGGTTCTGACAAAAGCTTACATTGATTAATATGGTGAAGAAGAAAAATGGCATTACACATCATTCTGAAACACTTCACAGTACTTGTTTTTGTTGCACTGTGCAGTGCGTGTCACGTCTTCAGAGTCATGTACAGTTAATTACTAAATTATTGCCATCTTTAATAAAATGCTGAACATTCAACAAGTGACTGCTGGACCAAACATATCTCAAACATTAAATTTTCAAAATGACTCGTAGCATGACTTTTTAATATTGAGTGAAGTCTTCTTTACAGAAAGCAACAATGCAAAATATTTTCTATACACGCACATGCATGCAGGCACAAATATCCATACAAGACTGTATGTGCATGATTTATTGCACTCAAAATCTTTAGAATATTCGCCTTGGGGGGGGGGGGGGGGGGGGGGGGGGGGGGGGGGGGGGGGGGGGGGGGGGGGGGGGG
>JAQQZS010000010.1:13975937-13987564 GCA_030068045.1 Platyallabes tihoni | reverse complement strand
TAAAATAATCGTGATTTCAATCATGACCAAAATAATCGTGATTATGATTTTTTCCATAATCGAGCAGCCCTAGTGTGAGAGTCATTCTACAGCAATGATGAAAGCTTAGCTACCATCCTCCTTTCTCCCACCTCCTGTACAGTTCCAAAGGAATCCCCAGACCTGAGCTGGCCTTCTTTATCAACTAGTCCAGTCTCTTTCTGTCAGCAGTAGAGATGCTGCTGCACCACCAGATCACTCCATAGAAGATGCCTGAGGCCACCACAGAGTCAAAAAAGGTCTTCAGCAGTGGTCCTTACACTTCAGAACACCTTAGTCTCCTCAGCAAAAAGAATCTGCTCTGTCTTATACTATAAATTGTGTTTGTGTTGTCTGTAAAGTCCAGTATGCTGTTCGGGTAACCTCGTGAGTGTTGATCACCCTGATTACCACCCAGGTCCACTCTCTCAATGTCCTATCCCTGAAAGTTTACCTGTGATAATGTTTGTGCCTGCGGAAATCCACCACCAGTTCCTTGGACTTACATGTATTTATCTGGAGGCACCTTCATTGGCACCAGTCCTGAATCAGTCATTTGTACACTCTGTCAGCTGAACATGAGGTCTGCTGTGTAGACAGTGAAGAAGAACGGACCCATGCCAGTTCCCTGCAGGGCTCCAGTGTTGCAGACAATTCACAGTCACGGGTGTTCATGGTCACGGTTTGTGAGGTAATCCAGTATCCAGGTAGATAGCTGATGGTCCCCTCCATGTACTCCAGCTTATCCCTCAGAAACGCAGGTTGGATTGTGTTAAAAGCACCAGAGAAGTCAAAAAACATGACTCTCACTGTGTTCCCAGCCTTTTCCAGGTGTAAAAAAGCCCTATTAAGGAGGAAGATGACAGCATCTTCTACTCCAGTGCCAGGCTGATAGACAAACTGAAGTGGATCCATTGATGGGTTCACCAAAGCACATAGATGGGTAAGCACCAGCCTCTCAAATGTCTCCATCAGGTGTGAGGTAGAGACACCACTTAAGATGTCTTCCACAGCTGTGGCACCATCCCCAGCTTCAGGCCAGCTGTTGCCGTCTGGGCTTGCAGTCTTCCTCACCTTGATCTTCCTGAACTCCATTCTCAACTATTCTCACATATGTTGTATTTTAGAAGCTGTCCTATGTGCTGTGCCTCCTGCATTTTTAACTTAATTCATAACATTTGTATCATGTGCTTTTTCTGGATTTTTGGTTGATATTCTGTCTCTATCCTGTACCATAAACCTATGATAAAAAATTATAGACCCTTCATTTCTTTGTAAGTGGGCAACCTTAGAAAATCTGTAGGGGATCAAATAATTATTTCCCCCCACTGTAGGTACAGTTAACTGAATAATGTGAACAAAATTGACAGTATAATTGTTTATGCAGAATGAGCACTAGACACTTTTATTAGTGTGTATAATAATATGTTATTGCCAGCATTTGGTGTGATGTCTGCTGCCTGATCATTGATTGAAAGCATAAGTGGTATGTTGCTAGCAGGCCTCGGATCTTTACGACCACCTGTGATTTGCTCTCTTGCGTCATGCTCCATCTCCATGGCAGCCAAAAGCCTCACTCTCTGAGTGATGGAAGAATAAAGACACAGCCAGTTACAGATACAAAAGACCTGTCCTCCGTAATAGAAAATGACAACAATATATGAGACAAAAATATTTCACATTCTGTATTATGACAGATCTTGGGTCAGCTATAACTACGTTGCTAAATTTATTTAGTATATTATAATATAAAATGGATCTCTGAGTCATTTTTTGGGTGTTGCATGTCCTAGGGGAGCCCCAGAATTTCAGTGAAAGAAAAAAAAACAACACCTATATACAAGAAACACACACATTTACTTGGATCACCTTTATCTGTGAATTGCAGCATGCAGTGTTGTTGTTAGTCTTTCAGCTTCTCCCACTGAGGTGTTGCCACAGCGGACCATCGGATCCGCACAGAACTTTGGCACAGGTTTTTAACACCGGATCCCCTTCGTGAAGCAACCCTCTCATTTTATCCGGACTTGGGGACGGCACTGCAGTGGCTGGGGTTTGGGCACTGGATGGGAATTGAACCTGTGCTTTTGGAATGGCATGTGAGAGACCTACCACTGAGCCACCAATGCAGTGTGGTTGCTAATTCATGAGTGGAAATGATTCCTTTTACAATACTAGTCCAGGAATTTGCCTGTGCAATCAGGGAAGAATCAAACCCATTGATGAGATAACCAGGTCATTCTAGTCGCAGTCGTGTAATTTCTCTTCTCACTGTGCATGTGGAAATGCTCTTACATTCACTATTAAACATAGCTGTGATTTTAGCTGTCAGATGCAACTTCACTAAGCAGTTTAGTGACCTCTAATCTTGGTCATTCACATTTTTTATGATCTCGTCTTTTCAGTTCAGGACTATCCTATATCGATGCATGGCCTAGTAATGAATTGACTATCACTGCTATCACACAATTACAGTCATGGGTTCGATTCTAAGGTTAGTTGGTTACGTGGATTTATTAGCAGTTACTAAAGACCTTATATATCTTGTTTTGTGATGCCTAATGTCAAAATGTATTTTAGGATATTCTCATATTGTCACATTTGAGATGCTTTATTTCTAATCTCGGTTCTGTGTTTAGCTAAGGTGCTAATGCTATGCTAGTAGCTCATTTCTGAACTCATAACTCTAGTCCATGGAATAGTTTTCAGTGACTATGTTTGTTAATAAAAGACTGTCTGTACCTGTCATTCTGCCTTCACTACTGTTAGTGATAGAAATTTCCAAAAAGCAACATTTGCCCCTTCTATAAGACTGTATCTGTTGCTTGTTGCTTGTTTCCACTACATTATATTTATTTATTTATTCATTTATTTATCTTTCAGAGGTCAAAAAATATACATTCCCTTATTAATAATTCTTGTTCTCTATTTGAAGCTATCAAGCTTTTTCACCCAGCAACCCCCTGATACTGTACGTTACTTTGATGTGCATGAGGAAATTATAAATGTGGAATGATGTTGTTTTTTCCAGCTTATGTACTGTAAACAAGCCACATTTTAATAAATGCATCCTACATCTGTTGAAAAATAATGGTTAATACATGCTCTTGGCCATGTTTTCTCAATTAGGGTAATAAAAGTTATGGATTCCAGACAGCTTGATGTCCAATACTCTCATGGGATATGAGTGACTAAAATGATGTGCAATAAAATCATGGTGTTGATGCTTACAGTGAATATCTTCGAACAACCTGACTTTGTTTCTTGTTGGCCCTCTGCCCAAGTTAGAATGATGAAACAAGTACATCCTGGTACTGATTGACTCTGTGACTAGTATTGATCATCAACGATGGTCATGAGTTTGTCCTATTTTTCAGAAAAAGGAGCTGCTCACAGACCAAGGTACTCCTTCTTCTTTTGGCTGCTCCCATTAGGCGTCGCCACAGCGGACCATTTGTCTCCATCTATCTCTGTCTTTCACATCTCCCATTGTCACTCCAACCTCCTCCATGGGGTCCTTCATCACATCCATAAACCTCCTCTTGGGCCTTCCTCTTTTTTTCTTGCCTAGCAGCTCCATCTGTAACATTCTCCTTCTGATACACCCCTCATCCCTCCTTTGCACATGTCCAAACCATCTGAATCTGGCCTCTCTAACTTTGTCCCCATACCGTCCTACCTGCACTGTGCCTTTAATATACTCAGTCCAAATCCTGGTTGCTCCCCAAGCAGCTTTGCCACATCCTGCTCTGCTTCCTGCCTTTTTGTCAGAAACGTCTCCAAACTTTCCTTTTCATTTTTGCCGATACCTTTTTGTTACACATCAAGCTACTTTTCTCCACCCGTTCCTCCCTGCCTGTACTCTTTTCTTCACTTTTCTACAGTAGCACATTAGCCATTGGATTTGGACAGTTTATCCTAAATATTTAAACTCCTCTACCTTCCCTATCTTTACTCTTTGCAACTGCACCTTTCCCCAACCCTCACTCTCATTTACATTCATGTACTCCCTCCTGCTCCTACTGATCTTCATGCTTCTTCTCTCTAGTGCATCCGTCCACCACTTTTTAACCAGCTCCCTACTCTCGCTGCTGATCACAATATCACCTGCAAACATTATAGTCCATGGGGAATATTGTCTAACCTCATGTGTCAGCCTGTCCATTACCATTGAAAAAAGGAAGGGACTAGGAGCAGATCCCTGCTGCACGGCTATATTCTCTATGGATGAGAGGCTACAGGTACTGGTAATAGGTGGGGTAGTTTCTTGCATGTTACTTGAACACATATTGTTGACATTTTGAATCAATATCTTCATGTGCATATTGTACAGTTTTTCAGAGCCTGCTTATGTTGCAAATCCTTTAATAACAATCAGATGTTCTATAGTAAGAATAGAGTAATGGTTTTGATACATAGTTTTTCGTTAATTTTAAGAAAGCTCACAGTTTTGATGGCTCCTTTTTTCCAGTGCCACCATTCCTCCAATGCCAGCTCCACCACAAAGGAGCTCTGGATTAGCAACATCATATTTTCTGTCAGTACATGGTCAGCTTCTTGGGGAAAATTCCTCAACAAATAGCTTGGAAGGGTCATGGTTCTTAATAATGGGGATGATATCAAAGCATCTTTGTGTCCTAAAGCTTGGATGGCAGTTGGGTTTTCTACCAGTTTTTCGCCCCCATTCTTAAGGAGCTATCTCAGTGTAAAAGTAATTGTGTTAGATAAAGTGGTGGTAAAACCAGTGTGCTCTCTGTCCCTCATATCTGGGGGTCAAGTGTTTGCATCCATGGAAACCGTAGGACGACAGGAAATTTGGTGATGACGGTGACCAAGAAGGTGTTCTCAAAATGGAGTGCATCGACTTGGAGCATGATGGCCTCTGTCTGGTGAATGACAGAGTCTCCACCCAAACATCAGGAATTGCAGCATCACCTTGAGCTTCTCAGTAATAACAGGGTCACCAATAACAACAATTGTATAAAATGTATTTGGGTGCTGTAGCATTACAATTTGTCTTCAATTAAACTATGTGGCCAAGCCCAATCGTGACGATACATCTGTGCACAAATGAAGGTCCATGAAGACATGATTTGCTAATGTTGGATTGGAAGAACTTGAGTGTCCCTGGCCTCAACCCCATTGAACACCTTAGGGATGAACTGGAATGACAACTGCACCCCAGGTGTTTGTATGCAACAGTACCTGACCCTCAGTAAACCCTTCAGCCTCCATCCCAGTAAAATCTAGTAAAATGTCTTCTTGAAAGAGTGGAGCTTATCATAGCAGCAAAATTGGTTTGCTAAAATAACATGCATGGTTGTGATCGTTAGATGTCCACACAGCTTTAGCCATAAGATGTAGATGATAAATACAAGAAATTAAATATGCAATCTAATGTATCTTCACAAGTTGCATGATTTAAAGTAGTGTGATCCAAACGCCATCACCAACTGTTGTGCTGTTGTATCCATGTATTAAAAAATCTGTAAAAAAATAAAAAATAATAATAATAAATAAATATAGGACATGCTTCCTAAAAACTTGTGAATTCATATAAATGTTTATTCAATATGTTATCTCTGTGTATACAATGGATTGACAAACTGTACACTGCAGACTCTTTTTGCATATATGTACTGTATGTAAAGTGGTACATATAAACAACATTATAATCACTGTCTTGATACACATAGCCTACAACATGCAGGTCTTCAGTCTTCTCCCTTTATTACCATGCAACAGGTAAAACATATGGTGAGTCAAGGAAGAAAACTTCAGAAAAGGACACGGATCAAGGAGGGGAACAAAAAAAAAAAAAACAGATATCGTCCTGCCGTCAATATTATCAACACACATAATAAAGACAAACAAAGAAAAGTCATTCTTAAGACTAACAGTCAACTTAAAATAAACATCCCCACAACATGGGAACGTACAAGTACAAATGGGAAAATGTGCATGAAATGGGGAAAAGGTACATCAAATGGAGATATATCAATGAGAAACAAGATTGTACACCTTGTAATTTTACAAAAATAAATCTAGTCTTCTATGGAACCAGTTAGAACTGGTCAGCATGGTGAAATATACAGTTTGGGAACCCAGAAAAAAAAGCACACTTTAGAAGCGTACAGGTAAAGGACATTCGAATGAAAAAGCAAAGGATAGACTGGAATAGTGCAATTTTCAGCCATTTTTTTTCTGGGTGACATTAAGAAACTTTTATTATTATTATTATTTGATTTTATTTCATTTGGACAACCTAAGACGTTGCATTAATAAAACAGTTGATAAACTAATGAAAAAGTAATTTTCATATGGTTGGTTATTATTGTTTGTATTTAGAAATTAGAAATAGCAGTCTCATTGGAAATCATTAAACATCAGCATGGTAGCATCCACAAATATATAATATATATAAAACAATTATCATAAACAAAATAAATAAATAAATAAATAAATAAATAAAACAAACAATGGAAAGGCATATTGAAATTTTCTAGACAAAGACTAATTAAGATGCAATACGTTTGGATATCATATATAATACTATATTTGTTGTTCATTTATTTGAATTAAGTATGAATATTATTCAATATCCTCTAAATGTCTAAGTCTTATAACAGCATTTACTGATGCACAGTGATATTTCCACATCCTTTCGTATTAAACGACCATAGGAGAAACCTAAACAAAAAAATCAGTGGAAAAGCTGAACAAGTTAACACAAATACTCAAAGACGGTACTTTCCGTTTATGGTATGTGATCACCCATTTCATGAGTGGAATGATAAATTAATCGATAAGCTAACGGAAAACGTAGTGTTTTTCAGCATAGTTTTAAAGCTAACATTAAAAATAGCATGATAATAATAAAATCAGCATTTCATTTATTTCCACCTACGTACCAACAGCATAGCACTTTTTGAAGTTTCAATCGCTCAAAATTCACAAATGCTACTATTATAAAAAGCGATGGGAAAAGCAATGCATTTTTATTTTTAATGCAGGCATGACCTGTGTGACAGCATCAACATACAGTACATTCAGTCATCGATGTTCACATAATCGTTACTCAAAAGTTGCTGTCATTGGTCGTGGGATTCAGGGCTCAGAATAGAAAAAACAACAACAACATAGAGGCCAATAACTACTATATGTTGACTATGATAACAAAATTCCTTTTTAAGGCTGTTATCTGAGAGTCAGGTAAGTGAGCTGAGGCATATTGAGGGTATTTGTGATATGTATACTCTTCCCCTCGGAGGAATGATGTCCACCCTGAATGCCTAGAGGCACGATTATCAATGATGTACCTTTTTTTAACCGTTTACTGCCATTCTGTCGGTCATTCTCATGAGCGATAATAATAACAAAATGGACAAATTAAACCAAACACCAGTTCATTAAATAATTTTGCAGCCCCACACCATCTTCCCCATTGTACTGTACCTTTAACACAGCAATCTCAAATGATATAAGACATTTTTTTTTATTGTCCCCATATTATACCCATTTCATTTTATTTCTACATGTAAAAATGTTCCAGAAAAAAAGAAATAATTGGGGGCAACAAAAATGACATCAACAATTTAACTTGCATCTGTACAGCAATCAATCAATATCAATCAATCAAGACAAATGCTGGTGCACGATGGTACAGTATTCTGTAAAACTACAATAACATGAAAGTTTCAAACTGAAAAACTGTAGGTAGCTCTCAGCAGGCAAAGCTACCAGACAAGGCAGAAAAAAATATGGCATTTTCACTGAGGATTGTCACAAGAATAAAGGTAGAACTGAAAGAAAATGGACTTTTGAAAAGATGTTTGATATCGCATAGGACATTGCAATGTCAGTCTCTTAATGCTGAGCGCTCAATGCCCAACCTCCCCCCCACCCCCTCCTCAGCTATCATCTCTACAATCTTTTTTTGAGCAACACACCCTTAATTTGTTTCACTGAATAAACTCAATAGGAGGGACATGTTTCTTAGATGTTTCTTCTCACAACCCAAAGACACGAAATGTGGGGATTATTATTTTTTTTTCATTAGCGAATGTAGAGAGACCCAAAGGGGAGATGAAGGGGAACAGGGCTATGTCTCCTTTTCAGGCTTGCTGACAGGCTTGCCACCATTCATGACCACTGGGTCTGTGCTTTTGCTGGGAGGAACTCCAGCCTTTGGGACTGCTTCGCCAACGTCATGCAAGGAGGGCTCACGATACATAGCGACTGGAGATGAGAGAACAGTATTGGTTGGGCAGAAAATGTAGATACAAGGAAAGCAACTTTTACTTTTGGGAAAATCAGGCTGTGTGGAATTGATCATTAAAGTATCAAAAAGTACAGTGGGACCTCGGCTTAAGAATTTTCACCTTAAGAACTGAAATCTTCCTTAGCATTCTTTGCATACGAGCGAACCAATCGAGCCAAACTGAACCGAACGCCGGCTAAGTTGTGCGTACAGTATGTCTGGGGGCTTTTAAAAACTTGTTTGTGTCATTGGAAACCCAAGTCTAGCAAGTATAAATTCCTACTGTGGGTTTTTTTGCATTTTGTGCAAGATTTAGTGAAGACATACTATAGCACCATGGGTCCAAGGACGGTAGCAAGAAGAAAACGGAGTCACTTTTAGTTTTGTTTTTAAAGCAGCCAATGCCAAGAGGAATCAATAAATTAAGGTTAAATCAGGTTTAATGTCTATTTATTTTATATTTTACTTAATTTACATGTTTTTTCTAAATGTTTTTTAATGTTTATATATGCAAAAATATGGTTACAGTGTTGGAAATTGGTAACATTGGTAATATTTTTTCGGTGCCTGGAATGGATTATCTACGTTTACATTATGTCCTATGGGAAAATGCGTTTCACAATACGAGTGATCGATACGAGGGATTCAATTTGTATACCGAGGTACCACTGTATGTCTAACGTGATCATTACAAATCATTTACACAGCTATTTCCAGTGCTGTTAATAACAATGTACTGTAGACCTCAGACTATTATATTTCATCAGTTTCATTTTAGGTTTAAGTTTGTTAAATCGTTAAGTACTCATGAGCAAACCTGATTAGACCAAAGCAATAAAACAATCCAAAACATACGTTTACCTTCTATGGGCTTGGGTAGAAAGTGTGCAGCTGGTTTTGTCTTTTTCACTCGGTTCCCCTTCATAGGCTGGCCTTCTTTATTTAGGCCCAGGAACCAGGCTCGACCTGACCCCTGCTGTCTGTACAGCATGGATGAATAAATGACGTAGTAGTTCTCAAAAACTGACTCTTTGAACTTGCATTCTGGTGTAAAAAGTTCCTGCGAGACAAAGAGAAAGATAAACAGAACACAAAATAAATGGATTAGGTATATATAATCCAACAACTGGATTAATTACTTACAGATTGAAGGGTCTTACAGTACGTGTGAATGAAGGTGACTGGACTGGATCTAATCTTAAAAACATTTTGCCAGTCAAATGAGATCTCTTTGACTGTCAAATGCCGTTACGTTTTCTTGCCACCACTGAAGAATTTAGTCACGTAAATGATAAAAACAAACAGACAAACCAAAAAAATGAAGAAAAAAAATCATGTTTAATACATAATAGGAGCCCACGGTAGCACAGTACCCGGTTTCAACATGGAAGTATATAGAAAGTCGTAACGCACAGAGCGAGAGTGGGGGTGGGGCTGTGTGAACAGTGTAGGAGGGGAGAGATGCAAACGCTGGCGCAGAGTCACAGCCGACATCGAACTATACAGTATCTATATAAATGGTAATGTTTTACCCAATCTCTTGTTACTGCTATACCTTAAAAAGTCATTATACTGTATCACCCCGGCCTAACAGGTAACCCGTCAGGTTTTCTTTTAAAAGCATGTGCGCATGCATGGTATAAAACTTGGCCATTAGTGTTAACTCCGGAAATAATTAAGTCTTAGGATCATAAACAGCTTTATTGCTGCAGATTACAGTGAAATCAGAACGGTCTTGATGTCAAAATATTGGTCAGTCATTACTGTATTTCTAAGCCTTTCTAATCGTATATGCAATTCCAAATCATAAAATATTATTAATAAAGAATTAATTCTTTCATGGACGTGTCTGCAGCAGATACTTTAATCATCAAATATCAACAAGTGCTGAGATTTCGTTTTATCTTGACCGTGCAAAAAAGAAAGAAAAGACCCGTATTTATCTCTGCCTAAAATGACAGCCAGATCCCCGCACAGTGCTCTGCTGAAGACGAAAGTCATTAGATAGACATTACTTTGATTGAGGATCAAAGCAAAAAACGATGTTTTGTTCAGCCCATGTCAGCTGTCCAACTATAAGCCGAAATCAATCATCCCCTTTATCTCAGGATTTTACAAAAATGTTGCAGTATAACAGCTTTGCTCAGGCCTGTATAGAAATAATATTCATTAAATATGATTTTTTTTTTTTTTTTACTTGTTAAAGTGGTGAATAAAACACTACTGGCCTCTGATTAGGGTTGTGTCTCCATGCTTTAGGGATGCATGATTGTTACTCAAATGTGAATCATGATTTTTCTCTATGGGAATTGAGATCACGATTCTCTTACACAATTATCATTTTTTTAACCAAAACATATATTGCATTTAAAAAAACAAAACAAAACAAGAAACCATGTGCAGTCGACACAGGACGCTTAACTTTTGTTAAAAAAAAAAAAGAAGAAGAAGAAGAAGTCTTAACATAAATACAGTGTTAAAAAGAATAAATAATAAAAACACACTTTTGGACTCTCCTATACCAACATCATCACATGTATTGATTTTTATTATTATTATTTTTATCAACATAAAGTAAATACCATAGATAAATGGTTTTTACAAGGTAAATGGTTTCTTTTCTCCTTGTTTCTCTCTGTCGAGCTACACATGACACTCCTGAGTTGCCAGTGATCCAAACCCTCTCTGCCCTCCAGACCCGTCTGACTTATCCTGATTGGAGATCTATCTCACCGCGTGAATGCCTTGTGTGTCTGCTCAGGATGCGTGTGATTCCACTTTACCATGAAGATGGTCATGGACTCGGCTGATGCAGGGCAGCTGTTCTCTGATGGCTCGTGACTGCAGTCACTCAACAGTTTAGGACTGAAATTCCTAAAAACAATTTTGTACCTCCAATAATGAAACTGGACTCCATATTAACTTAAACACATCTCCTGTTATGCTGAACTTCCAGCCTCATAACATACAGCATGTCTGCAGACCAATCCCTGCTATCTGATATCACCTTAATGAGGAGGGTTTCCCTGTTGAGTCTGGTTCCTCTTAAGGTTTCCTGTATTGGCCCAAACATGTGAAAAATGCATGAAGCGAGGGGAGGACAGTACTCCCTGTGGCAATAACTCCCAGCTGATTTTCTGTACGTTTGTTCGTGAATGATTATCTGTACAGTTCCCACAGACAGATTTTCAATGATCAGGTGTTCCACTAGTTGAGCGTAAATGTTTTTCATTACAGATCCCTATTTAACTTAGGGCAGTGGCGGCTCAGTAGGTTAAGGCTGTGGGTTACTGGGTTACTGATCGGAAGGTTGGGGGTTCGAACCCCAGCATTGCCAAGTTGCCACTGT
>JAQQZS010000010.1:13946904-13975837 GCA_030068045.1 Platyallabes tihoni | reverse complement strand
AATTGGGATATGCGAAGAAGACATTTCGCTGTGCTGTAAAAAGTACATGTGACAATAATTGAATATTCTTCTTCTTAACTTGAGGCTCTCTAATGTTTTATTGATCTTTATCAGGTTGTAGATGTAAATGGTGACTTCTTTGTGCATACTAATGTTAGTTCCATTATAGAACTTTGGCTTCCCCCCCCCCTCTGTCCATGGTACTTAGAAAAATGATTCACAAACATGGTATTATCTTCCAGATGAGAGACAAAGGCTTATGAAAGTTTAGACCATGGATGCTGAGTAACTTTCTTCTATTTAACTCTGACAAGGCAAACATACTCATACTAGTACCAAATACGTTTTGTAATTACAGACTCACCCTGGATGGTCCAGCTATTTTCTCATGTGCAGCAGCGTGTGATTTTTGACCCCAGGCCCTCATTTGAAGCTCATGTACCGCAACTGAACTAAGATAACTGTTCATCTCAGAAATTATACCAGGATAAGAAATATAATGTGATTGATGATACATGATGCAGGAAAAAAATCAAGTTTATGCTCATGTTCCCTCTAGGATGGATTATGTTAAAGCCCTAAGATATGATGTGTTCAAATCTTCTGGTTCTAGCAAGGATTTCCGCTGCTGCATTCTGGGTAACTGGAGGTTGTTTATGCATCCATATTGTTCAAATCCAGCCATGGAGAGTCGAGAGACAGGTTGGTCAAACATTTTTCTGCCCAAACTGTAATTTAAGTAATCTTTTAATTGACAGGTTTAGTGGGTGTGTGAAAGTGTTAGTGAATTACAAACTAAGGTTATGGACCTTGAGTTAGCCCAGAATCCAGTCCTTGCTAGAACCAGAAGATATGAACATCAAATATCATCCCTGTGTTTCCTACACTGCATTGGCTCCCAATTAAATTTCATACTGATTTCAAAATACTACACTTGAACTTTAAACTACTGAATGGTCTTACAGGGTCTGAGTGACCTGTTCTTTTAGGATAAATCATTACAACCTTAACCAGCAAGGGTCGAAGCATTCTCTTATAATGCCCCATAGTATTCGAACTGCGACACAGTCTCATCTCGGCTAGAAAACATATTTGTTTAGTTAATTTTTTTTCTTTGGTAAAGTAGCAGATCTGGAGGGTTCATGAGCATGGAGTGGTTTGGTGAACTGGCATGTTTTGATGCCGTCACCCCCAACTCTCACATACTGTACACTCAGGTTTGGTGACAGTGGAGTGGCCTTTACACCTCACAGCCATCACCTCTCACTGCTAGCTGTGAGGATTCCTAGAAAGCTTCACCGATTCCCGTATACATCCACATACATGAGGTATCTAGTCATTTCACAAAATTTCCTGTGCATTCTACAGTACCTTTCCAAGCTCTCTGCCTCATACATCTGGCAAACTTAAAGTTTAGCGGGGATTTCCCATACCATATTTGTCCGGATACAGCTATTTTCATGCAATGTGCATGGGTGGATCTACAACATTTTACAGTATATGGGTTTGTACAATATATATACAAACTTTAGATTACCATATACACCCTGAAAAGCTGTAAAGAATATTTACAATAAGAAAAAGGATAAACTTAACTCGCTTCAAAACCTACCTGGGTCCATCTTCCTTTAGATATTTAATCCCATAATGGTTGAAATATTCCCAATCTGGCAATAAAGAGGTGTTTGTGTGCAGACACTAAAACTTTAAAGTTGCAAACTTTTCAACCTGTTTATTTGTTAACTTTGTGATAAATCTTGTTGTTATAATGGGGGGTTTCCTCAGGGTACTCCGGTTTCCTCCCACAATCCAAAGCCATGCAGATTAGGCTAATTGGCATCCCAAATTGCCTGTAGTGTGCGAATGAGTGTGTGCCATGCAATGGATTGGCATCACGTCTGAGTTGTACCCCCACCTCATGCCCCCTAATGTACCCCTAAGTCTCCTAGGGTAGGCTCCCGGTCCCCCACGACCCTGTATACAGGATAAAACTTTATAGATGATGAGTGAGTGTTTCCTAAAGCATGCTTATTAAAAAATTAATTAGATCCAGAATTTTCAAATGTCTTTGATGCTACTTTGTGACAATGTTCAGTCCATGGTTGAGTTTTTATATTCATAAAATAGATTGATGACTGCATAAAATGATCAGTCAGCTACTTTATAGTCTGTGCGATTTAGAGAGCAAAAACGCAGTGTGAGCTTTAGCTGGTATTTATTCCATTGCATAACTGCTAGAATGTTAATTAGCCAAGGCTTTATTAACTGCACATACATCCATAATCAAGGGTAGACATTCATTTCGACTGCTCCCTGGGGGGCTCTACCTCCATTGTGTTTACCAACACAGCAAATCATTGTTAGGCTCTGAGTAAGATGAAAGGGATTTTAATACCCCTCTAATTTAAAACACAGTCACATAATTAATTATTTTTCCCTAAGATACATGCGAGTGATTTGAATGAAGCTTATAATAAATAAAATAAAAAAAAGGAACTTGGTAGATCGAGTGGGACGGAGTACTAAAGCAGAATGTCACCTTTTGACTTAAAAGTCCCGAGGGAGTTTGTCCTTTCCTCATCCGGTGAAGGGAGTAGGAGGGCTCTAACAATCTACAGCACTACAATGCTAATAACCCTGTGGAATCGTGGAGAAGGTAAACACATAAAATGAGGAGGAGGTTACAGAGGCACAGGGCCAAATCGAATGTTGTGGCATCATAAAAGTTTAAAGACTAAAAGGGCATTCTGTGTAGCTTTTTGATTTTTCAAAAGACAAGATGTTGGCAAGCCTTCAAAAGGGAGTCACCGTCTGTCCTAGGCATCCCTAATATGCATGAGCAAGCACAAGATTGTAAAAGAGATGCGGAGGAAAATCTCTCACCCATAGCTATGTAGTTCAGGCACATGAATAGAGAATGAAAGTCCTCAATACTGATGAAGGATGAAGTCAAGCAAAAACTAATTAGCAGATGCTTTAAATATTGATATATTTGCATCTATTGCCTCTGATTCCCTCACAGACTTCTGTGGAAACACACACACAGACACACAAACACATTTTATGTGCTCACATTATTTGCACATTTCTGAATAATGAATAATGATGATAAATATAAATTATAATAATGGAACGCTTCTAACATTCTACTGCAAAATGTTTATTAACATTAACGTTTTATAAGGTATTTAGGGGTACACTGCATCACAATGGTACAACATCATCCAATAAATTATTTCTGTGACTGCAGAGGTACAAATTGCATGACACTAATATATATTGAGTGACTTCCTTTTTTTATGTTATTGTATATTTGAGCGGTTAAAGGCTAAGGGCCTTGCTCAAGGGCCTAACTGTGGCAACTTGATGGTAATGGGGTTTGAACCTGGGACGTACTGAACAGCAGTCCAACACCTGAAGCACTGGGCTACTCCTGAATCCGGAAAGCAACCCAATGCTTTTTAAAAATAAGTCCCTCCATCTCACTGAAATATGAAAATTATATTTATTTTGCAGGAGGGATTTAAACATAATATGAGTATGCACATAAATCTCCTCATTATTATCTATATTACCAAATTTTACTGCTGTTATGTTCATTCTCCAGCTGGGGAATATTTCAATGTCCACGTTCTGAGCAAAAGTTTCAGAACAAAGGTTTTGACTTGACAAAATAATGTTCAGTTTGGGAAACAGAAGGCCTATGGGAGATTAAAATGTAATGTGTTTCCATGGATCCGCAGCCGATACTGAGAACATTGGGGACAAAGTGGGAATACATATCCTGAATGGGATGGGACATCAGCTTATTGCAAAGCTTCACACCTAGAGGCAATCTTAGGTCCTTACAAATACTGCCCTGTATTTGTAAGGTGAGAGAAAACCAAAATTACAGACAGCAAGCCAAGCTCAGGATTGACGAGGGACCCTGGAGCTGTGAGGTGACAACAGTGTCCATGACATCATCAGTGCCATCCATACACAATTCTATTAAAATAAAATAATAATCTACAACTGATCCTTTGCCTGATAATATGCAAAATGTGCTGACAGTCTACTACCATGTCCACCATAATCTAAATATCATAATACCATGTATTCCAACCTGGAGGCCACGCCCCTATGAAGGCGGTGCCAAAGATCACAGGCAGCGCATCAGCCTTCATTTGCTCTGAGGCTTCGAGGTTGTTGGAATTAGATTCTCATGTGTTAAATTAAATCAAACACACTAACACAGTCCTAATAAAACCATTTTTATGTTTACCAAATTAATGGCATTTCAACCACAAAATCTAAACGACAAGTGCTTTTCTGCTCAACACTTTGAAAGACAGATATTTTAAAGATGATTTGTTTAACCAACAAAGTTAATTCGTCTATCCTGCCTGGGGCTGTTTTGCATCCACAGCCTATCCTTATTTTACAGTATAAGTAAATGTCTGCATAGAAAACTAGTTAAAAAGATCAATCCATTGTTTTGTGTATATGGTGTAGGCTCGGCTGGGGTGGGGTGCGTTGATGTGGGGGGGGCTCCGCTTTTCTTAGATGCAAGCAGGGGAGCTTCAAGGAAAAAAGGCTGGGAACTACTGTTAGAATACAAATAATATATATGGTCCAATAATATATTTATTGTAGCACATGAATTGTGCATAACAATAACTAGCCTACAGTTTGTAATTGTAATGTACCAATATGATACTCACTCATTGCCTATTTTCGCAATTTGGGAACGCCAATTAGCCCAATCTGCATGTCTTTGGACTGTGGGAGGAAACCAGAGTACACGGAGGAAACCCACCAAGCACGGGGAGGACATGCAAACTCCACATACACAAACCCGAGGCGGAAATCGAACCCGTATCCTGAAGGTGTAATGCCACAGTGCTTCAATGCCACTTCAACATATTAATAATGAGTAATAACTCCCTTCAGCATCAGTATTTCATGGAATGGATTTCAAACCCAGCTTTTTTTTAATATGGTTTTACTAACCTAGCAAAATTTAGTTTTAACTAATTGTTGACTTTTCGTTTGGTAAGATATTGCTTACTCTTTCCTATCATGGCCCACAGTTATCATATGTGTTAATAACACTCAGTTTTCTAAATCCCATGTAGCCACCTGCTCATAGTTTAAGTTGAATGTTAATTGTAACAGTAAAGTCAACATTTAAGATAGAAATGGAATCATTGCCATATTTACCACGATATGCTTTTCCATTTCTCTTATAATCAAACATAACTTATGTGGAAATAATAATGTTAAAGGTCATTTGAATGATAAAAGCTGGTCTAAGCTCAGTCATGGACACTATCATTAATCTTTAAGTCATGAATGCCAAACAAACTTAATTTAGAACAATTTGAAACAAATTAAATCTGTTAGCTGAAAGCTTTTGATGTCAAAGACAACCTGATGGGTTATGACATACATCTGGTTTTAATATCACATTAGCAGTGAGTTGGTCTCTGTTATAAGAAAAGGAATAGCACTGGACCTCATCTACGTATTTGCACCAAAACCAAACGCAGGTATATATAGACTTACCTTAGACCATCTGGATTGAAAATGACACTAATATGACGAAATCAAATAAAATTATTACTTTACTTGGTAGAACCTCTCACTATTTCCTGAAATACTAGCTCTGTTCCTACCAGCTTTGCAAGTATATTCTTTCTGTCAGATTAACTACAGATTGTTAAGGTTGTCTGAACATTGCGTTCAATGTCAAAACCAGGGCTTGGGATGAAATTTATTGTGAATGAAAATGAAAAAAAAACTTTTTACTGATAAAATTAACATTTGCAGTACGATGATGAAACTCGTAGCCGCAGTAAAACATTTAAATGGTGCGAACATTGTAACGAAGTCCATACGTCCGTGAATGACTTTCCAGGAAAAGTGGCTTGGATCCCACTGCAGTTGTTCTCGTTAACACTCAGCCCCTGATTCCTGAAAATCTACGGATAACTTGTCACCAACTAGTGCATGAATACCATTCGTGGTATCCAAGCACTAGTGAAGCACTGGGATAAGTGCATTAGTGTAGCAGGTGATTATATCAAGAAAGAAAGGTTTTTTTTTTTTTTTTTTGTACGTTCGTAACCATCTTCTGTTAGTCTGCACAATCAAAACAAAAGTCCCGGTTTCACCTGAATGCCACTCATAAAATCAGATTGCCTTGAAAAAGTATTCAACCCGCTTGAAACTCAATAGATGTACTGTATCTGGCTTATAAATGACACTGATTTTTGTGTTTTTTGTCTCATTTAAGTCTTCTGTAAATGGCGATTGATTTTTACGCCTTCATTCGCAAGAAATTTCATCACTATTCTCAGTTGGCCTTGAACACCCCCATACATAACGGTAGGTACAAAATATACTGTACAATTATAATATTAGCCATATTATACCATATAATATAACTATATTTCACTAATATGTGAAGCAAAGCCCCCCTTTCTTTTTGAACTGTTGCTCATGCCATGCAGTATGAAACACTCTATCTGCCCTTTTCATGAGCTCACAGATGGATGGCGGTGACACATTCTTGCTTTTCCGTCATACCACCCCACAAGCCAGACATATCTAGAATTACAAACAATGGAGAAATACTTTTTAGCAGTGTTTTTAAACGCCACAGTTTTACTGCTTGAATAATGGACATTTGCTGTTAAATCACTTGGAATGTGTTTCACCAACCGTTTCCTTTTTCTGTCTTTCAAAATTATTTCATTCATCTTAATGGTAGAAAAATGTGTCCTTTCTAAGCATTCATGCATAAAGCAAACAAGCAAAGTTTGACTCCATCTGCTAACCTCTGGTGAAAAAAAACAAACAGGAAATGGATATGAAATAAGAAACAGCCTCAACATAAGTCAACAGTCGCATTGTTATTTAGTAATAACTGCAGCAATTCATCATACTCTACAGTTAAGCCACAAAGCACAACAAAGAGACAAACTTGCCAGGTCAGACACCACAGGGGCATAAATAAATGTTGTACAGGCTCACCTTATTAGGTAATCAAAGGTAGGACTGGGCTGTGTAGGATAAGGTGCTGAGTAGAGTATTGGGTTGCCATGAGCCTCCAGAACATTTCGAATATTCTTCAATGTGCAAAAGAAGTGGTGTGGTTGTTTCAATTATACAAAACGGCTCACTTAATTATGCCAACAACACCTACAGTAGACGAGCTTCAAACCATCATTTATAAAATTATTTGAAGTGATGAGACCAAACCATAAACAAATAGAAAATTACATCTTCTCTTTTCCATGTTAACTTAGACATCTTCTGTTATAATAAACTTCCAGCTGTCTAATACACAGTATGACTGCAGATCAAACCCTGGTATCTGTTATCACCAAATGGATGGGTTCCTCTCAAGGTTTCATCCTATAACCATCTCAGGGAGTTTTTCCTTGCCACCGCCCTGCGTTATATAAATAAAATTGAGTTTAATTTTCTGAAAAATATAAAAATCATCCTCCAGCTTGTCAGCAGTTACCCCCGCATTAATGGATTACAGGTGTGTGTCCTTTAATGTCATTGTGTTACATTCTGTGAAATAGGACATTATGCTTGGATGCTGTGAACACCATATGACACTTAACAAAAGCTATGTGTAATAAAGTGTAATTTTCTGTTCCACTTCCAAATTGACTTTTGTCTTCTTGCTCCTGCTTTCACTAGTAATTTGGCGCAATCAGGAGCCATGCTGATGTCCATCCTAATTTAGTTGCATCCAATTTGTATTTCCACATCAGTGATAGATACCATCAATATTTTTACTACTGTTCACGCCTTATTCAGGAACAGCGTAACACACTTTAAGGAAAGCACCATCCGATCCCCCCGCTTGCATGAGCTGAGAAAGGTTAATGATTGGCTAGCGTTGCTATGACAGCAGATATACCATCCCTCCGTCCCTGAGAGCATGGCCAATCAGCCCTCTCTGGGCTCCCAGCTACGGAAGGCTGTAGTATCACCTGGGATTCACAGTCACAATCTCATCATGATGGGCAAAAACCTTTCCATTGTGCCACTTGGGAGCCTACTACATTACGCAGAGAAATACTCCAAATACCACTTTGTGTACAAAACACATGTGACTGTGGGGAGATTGCACATGATAATGCAATAAATTCAGTTTGTAAATTTATGTACACTCAAAAAGCCACATTAGGTACACCTGTTCTACTGCCTGTTTACACAAATATTGTATCTAATAAGCCAATCACGTTGTAGCAACTCAATACATTTAGACATGTAGACATGGTCAAGACAATCTGCTGAAATTCAAACCAAGATCAACAGAATGGGGAAGAAAGGTAATTTAACTGACACGGTTGTTGGGAGAAACAACTGACCTACTGGGATTGCCAGACACAACAAACTTTAAAGCGAATTATTTGAAAAGCAAAAAAATATTCAGCAATTTGCAGTTCTTCCAACAAAAATGCCTTGCCAAAAGTCAGAGGTGAACAGCCAGACTGGTTCAAGCTGATAGAAAGGCACATAGAAAGGGATATTTTCTTGACATAATTTGGGACTTATTTTTTTGTGAAACTTACATATTTTACTTGAGTAGAACTTCTGCCCATAATTTTGTGATGTTGGCATGAGTGAGGCCAGATTCCTATGTTGGGTTAGGAGTCCTGCCATGTAGTCAGAGTTCCAATTCAATTTGGTGCTCCAATTCATCCCGAAGGTGTTAGTGTTGCGGTCATGGCTCTGTGCAGGCCACTTAAGTTCTAGTCAAACCATGTCTTTAGTTTGTGCATATTGTCTTGCTGGAACAGGTCTGGGCACAGAAGTTCAAGTGAAGAAAAATTATAACGCTACAGCATACAAAGTCATTCTATACCACTGTGTCCTCTGCATATTTTGTTGCAATATTTGTATATTTTGCACAACGGACTTCAAATGAAGCAATCATGATGTGATTGAACATCTGCATGACTTTTTGCTTTAATTCAAGGGGTTTAACAAAAATATTGCATTGCATGTTTAGCAATTATAGCCATTTGTTTCAAACAGTCCCTCCATTTTAACAGGTTCAAAACTTAAACAATCATAAACATTATGATAGCTTTTTTTAAATTCTTGGATGCAAAAACTTTGTAGTAATTCACTGCCTCAAGTCACGGACACGGACATCAACAAATGCTGAGTTTCCTCCTTTGAGATGCTTTCAGGTGAGGTCACATCATCAAAAAATACCAGTGACCTAGATCTACTGGCAACCATACATGCCCATAACACTGCTTTAGGGATTATGATACTTTGGAACATGAGCCCTTCTTTTCTTTCTCCATATTCTTCTCTGTTACTTCTCTTTTATTCTGGTACAAGTTAATAATTCTAGAGAAGTTTAACCTGGCGCTCCTGTTTTTAAGTATTACTAGTAGTTTGAATCTTGGAGTAGACCATCTGTATTTACATTCTCTTGATTGTAGAATTAATGATGTTTCTGTGTTCCAATAATGTTTCTGTGTTCTGCAACCATTCCAAACAAACTGTACTTGTTCAGTCTTCTTCTAATTGTTCTGACATGGACTTTAACATTTAAAAAGCTAAGTGAGGACTGTAGGACATGTCTGTAGCTCTTGGGTCACTCCTGAATGCTCCAGATAGGCAAAAAAATCTGACAAAATGTCTGCTTTTATAGAGGTCTGCACCTGCTGATGATCAATAACTCATGAGCTAATGATTATTAATGAGTATCTGGCTGCAACTTACCCACTTAAATTCTGTATAAGCAGTAAGGGGTACTTAGTATTGCCCACATGTTTTTTCTTTTTTTTTTTCCTTCGCTTTTGTTATATGAATTAAATGATGGCACGGTGAAGAAAGGTTATGCTGTTGTGTTTGCCTAATACTCAGACCAGCTGACAATCAGATGATTTTATTATGTTTTTACACACTCACACACACAAAATTATAAAAGAGGGGGTACTAACTTTTGAACATAACTGTGTGCTTTTTGTCAAATTCTTATGGAACCAAATACGGTTGTGATGGACCGGTGTCCGCATACTTTTGGCCATATTGGGTAAAATCAGTATATTCGTTCTGAGGCATAATCACAAATCTCACTATGAATCCTTCTTGAAAAAAATTAACCTTGTATTTATCTGAGCACGCTGTAAATGTGGTTTGATTTTTAAAGGATTGACACAGCAAGGGATCAAATCTTCTGCTGCATACAGATGATGTAAGGATGGCTATTTCTCAGCAAAAGAAGGAGCACCATCAAAGGGGTTATTCTGCAAATGAGTTTCCCTTTCAATCCTTCTTAAACCCTTTCAAACCGATGTAAAAAATATTGTAAATAAAAAGGACTCCACTTTGGCTTTCAGAAAACAAATATTGAAAAGAATGTGCATTTTAGACAGGATAATAAGGTAAACAGTTTAAACTCTGTGGGATAAGACCATTCTGCCAGGGCTGAGGATAATTTATATTCTTGTCAGGTTGATGGCACTCACACATTTTGATGAGCCTTCCTTGGAGACAGAAAGAAAAGCTTCAGTTGCAAAAAAAAAAAAAAAAAAAAAGCAGAGAATTCAATGGCCTTTCACATCTTTTTTTCCTTGTGATTTTTTCTTATACAATTCTTACCCTTCTTTGTTGTCTTTTTATCAAGAAGAGAATAAAACAAAACGCCAGATGCCTTTATCCCAGAATGACAGCTCCTATTTTTGATAATTTTGCTTTGATGTGGTTGTTAGTTAGAAAATGGCAACTGAAATACAACGAACATGATTATAAAGTGTTAAAATGAGATTTATTTAAACATCTGGCAGACTTTTGAGACCTGGAAGACATGGATAAAGAAAAGGATGAATAGGTGGTAGGGCGTGGAGGTAAAAACATTTTACTGGCTGCAGCTGCATTTTTGTCTTGTGCAAGAGTTTATGTCACAGACTAAGACATGCCTACATGACTACTCCCCAAAAGAAGTATAATAAAATGAAATAAAATTGGGTAACTGTATTCCAACACTATGATAATCCAACATGGACACGAACCATCTATTAACTATCATGAAGCAGTTACATATCATGCCCACATGACTAAGGACACGTTAATAGATGATGCACTAAACGTTTAAACAGGACCATCCACAGAATCATATCCACGGAACATTCTATGAATATGCACCAAATATCAACAGCCATAAACAGTTGGCATGTTGTTTAGAATTAGTTAATAGGCTGACATGTAAATAAAAGAAAGGTTTTATCTCTACATTGGTCAGAACTCGCTCTTTTTATGATATCTTTACATTCCATACATTGGAGGTCTCAGAAAAATTTCTGTCTGTCAGAATTTCATAAAACTTTAGTAATGCTTAGGGTTTTGCCTGAAGTTCAACCTGCGCCATAAATGAAATCAAAATGTTGAGTAGAAGGGACATTATTAGTAGTTATGTGTCAGATTTTGTCACAGCAGCCAGCGCTTTTTTGGACAAATATAGTGCTTTTGCCCTTGAGGTGGGCGTGGCTACGCGCGTCACTCAACTGAATCAATCAACACGATAGTTTACTGTAAATACACAGAGTATGCGGACGACAGAAACCGTAATGCGCCTAAAAGGTGTCCAAATCCTCATGAAACAGAAACAAATACATGAAACAGCATGGATTACTCCAAAAAAGGCAAGTACACTATGAAAACTGAACCTTCAAAGATGTATAGACAGATCAATGCATGTTTATTCTTCCTGGAGGAAGTTTAAAACCAGTTTTCCAAAACCGTGGCGCTAATAAAAAATGACAATACGAGATAAAACACAGATCGTTAGAGAAAACATATCTACAGCAGTCCGAGGTAAGGGGCATGTAAAATACCCGACCTGACAGCACACACATAATTTTTTTCATTCAGTAACAGAAACAACATAACTCCACCCAAAGTCAAAATGCTAAAATGTTTTTTTTTAAAACTGTAGTACAGTGGAACCTCTGTACAATACAAATACCCTCCCTTACAAATTTTCACCTTAAGAATTGAAATTTTGGAAGGAGTTTGCATTGGCATACGAAGCATTCGGCATACAAATAAACGAACCGAACCTGAAGAACGGCTAAGCTGCACGTATGTCCGGGAGCTAATCAAACCTTGTTTGCATCAGTGGAAAGCCAGCTCACGAATTAATTTTTTTTTTCAGTCAGCAAAAGCTGTTTCCAAGGAGTCAACCCACGATACCAATGTTGCCTTCTGTATGCGTACAAAGGTTTTTTAATGGCTTCCCCTAATCGCAGGGTGATTACCGGGCTGTGTGTGATAAAGGCATGTTTAACACGGATAATAAGATGACTGAGGTAACATCACCGGGTGTGCTGAACAGCAAGACTCACTATAAAAATATTCCAGATGAAAGTTTGGATGAAACCAAAGTAGCGTGCTCAACTACCTTCAAGGGGAACAATATATACAAGAATACTATACATGAACTGCATGACACTGGAAAAAGGCTATGAAAATGCGACAGTTGGCAAAAGTTTCTTTTATTGCACTTACTGGGGACCACTGGAAATACAGTACAGTATCTAATCGATGTTAAATGGCAACTGCACTCATTCACCCTGATCATGTGAAAAACACACGGAAGCATTTTGCAGAAGCATGTGCTAGCCAATTTTTCAAAGTTGAAAAGGAGATAACAGGCATGGTCACCAATATACAGTATGAACAGACAGGAGACACAATATGATTGCTGCTGCAAGGAGTTTAGCATTCAAGATATTTTAATGTAACTTTTATTAAATGTTAATGTTCGAGATATTATAAAAGTGCCCAATCTGTGTCCTCTAACCAGTTTGTCATATATTTCTTTATGCCAACATTGCACGTTTATAATGCAAATCTGAGTATTTTAAAATTGTGATTAACTAGATAAAAATTTTTTTACTGATTGACCGCACTAGTTTTTCTGTAATATTGGTAATATTTTTGGGTGGAGGAAATGAGTTATCTGCATAACATTAATTCTTATGGGAAAAATTGTATCACCTCCTTCAATTTGTATGCCGAGGCTTAATACTGAAATGTCTTTTCTTTCAAAACACCTACAGTATAGCAACCTATGGCAGCATAAATGTCTGTTCATCTGCATTTACCTGTAGGCCTAGTTAAGATATTGTTGTAAGCAAGTGTAGGACAAAACAGATACAAACATAAAGTGAGCCTGCTGAGTTGAGTTTGAATGTAACAGTGTTTTTGCCCACTGCTTATATGCAGATGAAATATCTTTCAATCATTGGAAAAACTTAAAAATATAAAAAAAAATACCTGCAATTATCAACACCTACACACACATAAACACTTCTACTAATCACGGTGCAAATCAGTCTGACCCTTAACACTGCAATAGACCTGCAAACACACGGGTAAACACACCTTTTTGTTGAGAACCTTGCAAACACTGAGGCAGTGAGACTTAGAGGAAGAAAAGAGAAAAAAGACAGATAGAGCACAAAGACGAAGGAAAAAAAAGAAAAAAGGAAGGAGGACAAGGCAAAGACAGAGACATATTTCCAATGCCGTTTCCGTGGACCTTGTTATAAATCATGGCCTGATGATGAGTGAGTCTGGGCAGAGAGTTCAGTCCAACACGAGTAGCTACACAATAATTCATAATACGTTTATTTATATTTGATGAAAGTTATGTGGAACTTTAGCTTTTTCTACCCTTGACTGTACCTATGTAAAGTGGCACACATTACACCATGACCGTCCAATATAATTTAGTTCTACAACAATTGTTTTATGCTTCTTAATGAACAAAAATGTGTAGTGCTACGATTGACATGTAATACAGTCCAATGTTATTATGTTCTTGCATTTTCTACAGAACTAGCAAATGACTTCCTAAAGTTTGAGGGCCACATCTGTTTACCTGTGAACTGCAACTGGCTGTTCAGTGCAATACAGTGTTGACCAATGACACAAATCGCCTATGTCAACTATAATCACAATTACAAATTTTCTTTTCTTTTTTTAACCACTACTGTCGCAAAATTTCTCAAACAATTTCTACAGCTCAAGTTTTTTTTTATCACTACTTAAGATGCGCAACCAAACGGCACTCACGACACAACATGCAAAATGTCACGCTTGTCAAAACTGTATTTTTACATCAAAACACCAAAAACAAATCTGCATTTCTCCATGACAGCCACATGCTGATGTGATAAATGGAAAACACTACTAACTTGTATCTTTTGCATTTCCAGTGTGCAGGGAAAGGCGGTTTGCTGTAAATGTTTGTCATATCACTCATATACAGTACCAGCCAAAAATCTGGACACAAGTTCGGATTTATTTTCTACATTTTATAACAATACTGGAGATTTTAAAACTATAAAACAACACATATGGCATTAAGTAATTAATTAACAACAACAGAGTCAGTTGTTTTTTTTTTAAACACAGAAGTCAGTCTTTCTGGAATAGTTCTTGCAAAAACAGTATTGTCAAGTGCATTAGAAAAACAAGCACCATGATGAAACTGGTTCTCATGAAGACCTTCCCAGGAAATCCAAAACCCTTCTCTGCTGCAGGGGAGAAGTTCATTTAGAGTTACCAGCCTCAAAAATCACTAATTAACATACAGCACCTCAGATTAGAGCCATTATGAAGGCTTTACAGAGCATAAGTAGCAGCAAAATATTGCATATTTTAGATGAATTAAGACAACACACAACTAGAAGGAAAATACTTGATAGACTTTTATAGTACTGCATATGGATCACACCTCCATGATGCATACAAATCATGTTTTTGTATCATTACTAGTGCTCAGAGGAATCTCCCTGAAATTGGCCGAAATGGGTTTTGCAGGGGGCGGCATGGTGGTGTAGTGGTTAGGGCTGTCGCCTTGCACCTCCAGAGTCCGGGTTCGATTCCCGGCCAGGCTCGATTCCTGTCTATGTGTGCATGGAGTTTGTATGTTCTCCCTGTGCTTGGTGGGTTTCCTCCGGGTACTCCGGTTTCTTCCCACAGCCCAAAGATATGCCGGTTAGGCTAATTGGCGTTCCCGAATTGCCTGTAGTGTGTGTGAATGAGTATGTGTATGTGCGTGTGCCCTGCGATGGACTGTCCAGGGTGTACTTTGCCTTGTGACCTAAGCCTCCTGGGATAGGCTCCAGGTCCCCGCGACCCTGAATACAGGATAAAGCAGTATAGAGTGAGAGTGGGTTTTGCAGGGTGTGAAAGCTACAAACAACACTTGCTTTATATACTATAATGAAAAACAAAATAAAAAAGGCTTACTGTGAAAGCCTGGCCTGAAGGAATCTATTGGATCTGGCCACAACAGCTTATCAACATCGCAATCAATGTTTTCTCTGGGCGGATATCTGGGGAAGCACAGTCTGAAAAATGATGTATCCAGACCAGCCATACTCCCACATCAATGTCATCACAGACCTCCTCCATTGCCTGAACAATAGCTACAGTATGCATTGGTTGGATTGCCTATCAAAGACCATCCTATTCCATTCTGAAAAGAACTCTTCAACAGGATTGAGGAATAGCAGGCATGGTGACAGGTGAAGTTCCATAAATTGTGGGTGGTCAGAGAACTAATTGCAGATTACAGCAGACTACTAGAAACATCTCTTGTCCCAAACAACAGCAAACTTGGACTGAACAGGTCCATTTCCCTGGTTATTGGGAATAAGTATGGTACAGTATGTATTGTAGGTTCAAAGGAAGGTGAATTATGTGGACAGGAACCATTCTGGCTAATGGCTGCACACATAGTGATAATGCCACCACACTGGGTACACTAACAATGGCACTGCACCTTTTTATTGAAAGATTTAAGCAATCTTCATCAGTGTACAAGAACATGTGGCCCACAGCAGCAACATACAGAATCACCAGTCTTTGGAATACTGTATGACAAAACATTTGAGTACTGTAAGACCTTGTGAATAAACATGGGATAGTCAAAAATTGTGGACCAATGAGAAGATAGCATAACTTGTTTGCACATATTCAAATATTCAAAGTGTAGTTGTTTTACTCTTTTAAATGCACTCAAATTGTATCCTGCAAAGCTGCTTAATGCATAGACATTGCTTTTTCAGGAGAACTATGTTGTTGCCTTTTCAATCTGGAATTTGGCTTTTCTTTGAGATTGGCGTGGACAGGCTGGTTTTTGGTCCCCATGTGCACGGGTGAGACTTGGGTGGCCATCATCCTGTCACCAGTTTGCTGGTGTTTGACTCATACAGTAATCAATGTTAACATGTCAATTATTTGTGGAGTCAGGGTTATGGCTGGTTGGTTTATTACAGTATAGTTCAGTAGCATGGTATGGAGGACAGGTGTACTTAGTGATTGTCCTCAGATTAGGCTTGATCCTCTGGCCGGCCTCCCTAAAATTAACCCACGATTGACCACATGGTCAACCAAATTGGCTTGGATCTCAGCCATAACAGTTGCCCTTTCTCATCCTGTTACATGTCCTTTTTCTCTATTTATCTCTTCCCTTCCACCTCCATTGTTATCCAAACCAAGACTTTTAACATGTGACTTATTTTATGGTACTCAAGTTCTAAATCCTAGTGTAAGGACTGGGTTGGGGTAATTAGTAAATGGTATGCATTTGAATGGCACTGTCTTCCTAAAAAAAAACACAGGAAATACTGTCATCTCACATCACACAACATTCCATAATATGAGCCGTGTCAGTATATTGACATTCTTGCACATGCTGCATCAACATTAACACATTCCATTTGAGAGCAACAGCATAAGAGTAAAGATCTTTGCTATGACTATGTACAAGTAAGCAGTAACTATAGTAGATGTGTTATACACGGACATGTTTTCCTCAATTCATAGCCAAAGACTGTGATACGGATGAGGTGATCACGCCAAACCCTAAGTTTGCAATCCACTAAAGAACCCATTTTTGTTTTTGTTTGTTTACCACTGCATTGTAATTTTGCTATCATTTATTTTTGTACATTGATTTTTATTTCATTTATTATTGAGTTTGTAAACCTTTCTACTTTCCTGTACATTAAAATATCAGTAGATCAAGGAACATGTTGTGAAAAATGAAGTCACACAAAAGTGCCAAAACATTGCAGTTCCTCGAATGTCCACTGGGGGCTGGCTCCAAAAACAAGTCAATCAGCATGGATCCCCATGGTAAAAAGCCCAAGTTTACAACAGAAATAAACATGTTTATAGCCTGTTTATTTGGGGCATGGCCAATTTGAAGGACAGCTGGGTTGCAGATAATCTTTGTAGTTTAACTTACCTACAAAGATTATCGGCAATCCAGTAATGCAGGAGTTGGCACATAACAACCTGTAGAGCGGTAATGAGCATATGATTAAACTACTGACACCACAGTGGTAACTCAGTTAGGTAGGCGGGTTCTAAACAACAGCCAGGATCTAGTTCGTTCTGGCCCTTTGCTCATTCATGGATGAACTGGGTTTAAGCATGGTCTGTTTAAGCATGGTTATTATTTGAGCAAATCAAAATATTTTCTTTCCCGGGAACTAGCCGTATTTGAATTTCTGCAGAGAAATATCTGATTGGGCAAAATAATTAAAATCACAATAGTTTCCTTGTATGAAATCTCTTTTTTAATTTCATTGTCCAGAAGCGCTGGTGTTGCCTTTGATACACCAAGTACATCAGAGACTCCATGCACTGTTGAAGTACAAGTTCAATAATACACTAAAACCACAACTAATCACATCAAGACTGTGCAGGAATATAGTTTATAAAATTTAAAATATATTTAAAATATACATCCATACAGAAATTGTTGTGTGATACAAACATCTTTGACCCAAAGCCTTATAGAAACCCAGAGTCTGATTTAAAGACAGAAGTCCAACCTAAGACTGTAAAAAATCTTAAAATGTTTTGCATGGAGATGCCTAAAATCCTTTTACAAGTGATTTTAACCTTGTTATATATAGTATGGAGAGACTCTGTGCTTTTATTATTTGAACAAATGTGTGTGTGTGTGTGTGTGTGTGCGCGTGTGTGCGCGCGCGTGTGTGTGTGTTACATCATATTCTACCACTTACTGTATAAAGCGCTTTTATTAAAATCTTCAAATCCCTGCAAAAATTTATTACAAAATCTTTCACCATTACAAGGCGCAGCACAAAAAGCTGTATAAATAAGATGCATTACTCACCGATGTGTACAGATGGCCCTCTGCATTCATACCAATGTATAATCCTGTCTTTACGGACTGGATAGCAACGATTCGAAGACCCACTGGGATGAGGTTGAACATTGCTAAGAAGAAAAACAACAAAATAAAGTGTACTTTTGTTACCTGTATTACCAAGTTGTTGAAGGATAAAAGTAACTGCGCAACCAAGAACAAATGCAGGTAGTACCTGAGTGATTTGAGAACATTTGAGTTCCAAATTTCCATAGATATGAACAGACAGCGGTTCTATGAACATTCATTCACAGTCCAATACAGTGGAAAACAGCTCTGAGACAAAATGCCATCCAGGAATACCCTTGATTTAAAGGCACAGAGCCAACACTGTTACATTTGGCCTGTGTGAAATTAATTTCCTTTGGCGCAGTTACGTTTTTTGGCCAAATAATGGCAGTGTGGGGGAAGGGGACAGAGATTTAGTCCAGCTTTACATTGGTACATTGGATTTGTATGCTTTACCTTGTATATTTATTACATTGTATAGTCAACGGCATATAAGACTCACTTTTTCAGACTTAAGAACAAATCCGACTTATGAACGTGCTCCCAGAGCAGAACTCATTCGTAAGTAAGGGACTACCTGTAATTGTCAGACATTAACAATAACAGACATTTAGGGGCATTCTCAGTTTCCAAGTTAAATTTAAATGTCTCATCAATATTTATGGCAGGAAGGATTTCTGTGGCACTCCATTTACTCTAGTAAAATTACTGGGACTTTTGATTGTGCAGAATAACAGAATACAGTTATGAGAGTAAAAACTACTTTTATTCCTCTATATAATTCCTGCTCCACTAATGCACTTAACCCAGAGTCATACTAGTGCTTGGATACCATCAAGGTAGAAAGTTTTCTCAGTATGCCGGAGTCATGATCGGACTGCCTGCTTCACATCCGAAACGCTGGCCTCCCAGGAACTCCTTAATGGCCCAAACATGTTGAAATGGCTTGAAGCAATAACTCCCAAACAAGATGTTTTTGAATGATTGTGTGTACCGTTCCCACTGACAGATGCTTCTCTTCCCCAAGTTGGCAACAAACCTATCTGTTGAATGTTAAAAGGAACGACTGTAGCGGGCCCGCCATTCAAATGTTTTACAGCCAATAGGACTCTCAGTTTGCAAGTTTACTGTGCTTGAGGCCTTCTGTATACAGTATTTCAATGGTTTTACAGCATAATTTACAGGAAAGTTAAATCAAAAGTCCCAGATTGATTTAAACACCCCTCATACAATTAAGGTGACTTTTGCAAAAAAAAAGTTGAGCAAAAGTGTCGAAACATTACAGTAGGTTTTTTCAAAAGTGTTGAAAACACCAACTGTAAAAGCAAACACTTGTCTTTAAGCAAGTATTAAAAAAATAATTTTGCTCTTTTCCTTTATTGTTATTTGTAACATAAAAACAAGAGAACTTTTAAAAATTGATAAAAAAAATTATGCTAATGAGAAGATAGCATTGCAATTGAATCTATTAAGAGTATATTTTATTGGTTCATAAATCATATGATAACATCTTATTCTTTATATCATGCATTGAACATTTATTGTGAACAAAACATATGTATCTATATAGACACAAGAGAGTAAATTAAGATGTAAGTGCAAATGCCTTTGTCAATTTGTTGTGGTCTCCTATAAAGAAGATCTGTCCATATTTTAAATGAAACACTGCCAAAGCAGTCTGATGAAATAAAGGTAAATTGTGACTTTATTCATGACAATGTCTCCAATTTTCAGTTGCCACAATGTTGAAAACACTTAATTAGAATAGTATAGAATGTCTTTGTATGCTCTAACATTACAATTTCCCATCACTGGAACAACGGCACCCAAACATCACGGTTTTCCAGCATCACAATGCCACTCTGTACACAGCAAGGTCCATGAAATTGCTTGACCTTGACCCCTCTGGACACCTTTGGGATGAACTGGAATGATGTCTACACACCAGACCTTCTCTCTTTGGCATCTACAGTTTTACACTTTGACAGTTATACTGTATGACAGCCTGTCAAAGCATTATTTATAGAGGAAAAAGTGAACTCACAGGAGTTAGTGCTGTCATCTTTGGTCCCATCCAAACATCCATCTGGGCTCATCTGCAAGTAATAGCCTTGCCTGCAATATAACCTGGTCACAATGCCCTTGAGCTGGGGATCTGAGACCGGGGGAGAAACACAGAGACAGAAAAGAGAAAACAAGAGAGGATAAATATCACACGACACAGTGTCAAATATCAGATTATTTAGAGTCACGATGCAGGATAAATCTCCTGGGCGTACTTCATTCAAAATAAATATCACATTATGTCAGATATTCGAAGATTTAGTATGGGTTTGCAGGACAGACCTCCTGTGAGTATTCCATTCGACAAGCTGTCTTATAGCATCTATCATATATTGCAATATTTATTATTTTATTATAGTTTCCCTGAATGGCACTTTAAATCCGAGGCATTATAGCACGACACGGATAAGCATGCCTGTTCACCAAACTCTTATAGGGGATATACTGTAGGTGCACCAAAAAGCAGGACATATGATAAGTATTTTTTTTTTGGTATTTTGGTCCATTTAAATGCCATGCAGCACATCAGGCAAAGGATACTCACCACCCTGGAGATACAGTATATCCGTCGTTTCTGCGCCAGTTACTTTAGAGGTCAGGTTGCCAGTTCAATTCAATTAAATTTTATTTATATAGCGCTTTTAACAATGGTCATTGTCTCAAAGCAGCTTCACAAAATGAACAAGATTTTGTTTAGAAAAGAAAATATTTGGAAGTGTGTATGTGTGCGAAAAATGTGTATTTGATGCCTAATTGTCATTCACACACTACGAGAAATTTGGGAATGCCAATTAGCCTAACCTGCATGTCTTTGTACTGTGGGAGGAAACTGGAGTACCCGGAGGAAACCCACCAAGTACTGGGAGAACATGCACGCAGACAAGTGGCAGGAATCGAACCCAGACCCTGGCGGTGCAAGACGACAGTGCTAACCACTAAGCCACCTTAATGCCACATTCTGTATGATAATTACTGTATAAAGGATATATGGAAGTATACTGTACTGTATATATGCATATTACAGTATACAGTGTGTCATATTGTTGAGTGTTGTACTTGGGATGACTGCATTCAAGGAAAACCATGATTGAGGCAAGAAGGTTTAAAAAAAAAAGTAATTATGTTATTCATGATCTCATTAATCTTCTCAAGAGCCCCTTTCTGAAACAAAACATTTGCAAAAGCGTAAATGATCCGACAGAATATTTATGTGCTCACATTGTGCCTGAATGGAGTTCCCATTTTTGTCCGAACAATAATTCATTTGTGCATAGACAAAAATATGACTTTGGTCTTATCTGACAACAGAGCACCATGACAATTACTGTTCTAGTGACACAGCCAGGTGCGATAATTTACAGGCTGCTTGCTTCGGTTCATTCTGTTAGGATTATGTTAATTAGCTATATTATGTTAATAATTGCATTCTCACAAAATGGGGGGGGGTGCGGGGTGTCTGGTTCATATTTCGCAAAATGTCAAAAAGGAAAACGTATGTCAAAAAGTTTTTCCTGAGGTTTTATTTATGAGAACACGTTCTAACACTTCCACATACTGGCACAGCTAATTCCTATAGTATTACCCTGCATTCCTGTTACTTTCACCCCATGGTTTTTCCGCCCTAGCTTATGTAGGTGAGGGAATCCCAGAAAAAGTGTCTTTGACACCACCCAAACACCTACACAACCATACTATTCCACACTCCAGATGGCAGTGACCCACTTTCGGATGTACAGGAACATTCTGCACATAGATTAGACAGATTAGATCCCTCCACTAGGCAAACTGACTTTAGTGCCAAATGCTGTGATCATCCTTTTTAGGATTCCTTATCTCAGCTCACACATTATGTTAATTAACTTTCTTCCAGATCACACCTTTTGTGTTTGTGTGTGTGTGTGGATTTAGAATAAGCTTTAAAGGGAATATCTCTTTTCTAACTTGTTTAATATAAGAAATGAGGACTGCAATAGAGATGATAAATGAAATCAAATTAAAGTAAGCCATAATGAACTCAATGCAATAATAGATATAAGTACTAAACTAATAAATGCTTATGTCCACTAAAATCCTCAGGAATCTTCAATCCTTCCAATGTCACACATTGGCTCTGTTGCCATGGAGAGTTTCCCCGGCTCTTTTACACAGCCCCGCCCTCACCCACAGTCTGTTACTATGGAGACATTCTTCCTGTCTAGGATTTCCCTCATCCGGACTGTTGCCAGGGAGACCGTATCAGGGATTCCCATTTCTTGTCCTCTAAAACAGACAGGTCCTTGTCTGTTTTTCAAATAGATTTTGTTTTTTCCCAGGGAATCTCTTCATCTTAAGGGCACTTTTGCATCTACCTAGGCGTCTGTCTTTTATAACGAAAGAAACTTGAGAGTGCTGTCTCTTATCATGTCATGGCTGATCTTGAAAGGTGAACAGAAACAGACGCAGCTTTGTTTGCAGTTCAAAAGTCCAGTGAGGCGGGAACAAGTCGAGGCTTTGATTTAAAAAAAAATAATTTTATCGTCAATTTCAGACTTGAAATACCGTGTCATGTTTGGAGCAAGCAGCACATGTCAGATAGCACGTTGCAAAATCTGAGCAATTATGATCAGCACGGTATATGAGGGCAAAATAATGTAAGGATTTTATAGTGTATACCCACTACATCCGATTATAACTTGTATACTCATTATAATTTCACAGTTAAAAAATTTGGCATTAAAATTACACGTAATTACTAAAGCAGTGCTACGTTTGCATTTGGGGTGCAGCCACAGTATGTGGACTTAAAGAAATGTCTTTTCATTTAACACAAAATCTCAGATTTTCACTTTTCAATTTGTTCTTTCATTCTTATTTAATAAAAAAAAATCTTAATGATTTCAATGTGATTATATATTTTCATGCATCATCAAGCC
Source organism: Platyallabes tihoni (assembly GCA_030068045.1). Taxonomy (NCBI): domain Eukaryota; kingdom Metazoa; phylum Chordata; class Actinopteri; order Siluriformes; family Clariidae; genus Platyallabes; species Platyallabes tihoni. The sequence goes on along the minus strand of JAQQZS010000010.1, from coordinate 13,952,626 downwards.
TATTAAAATAATAATGCCATTTTAACATTTCATATATTACCATACCTACAGTATATACCACCATCTAAATATAATTTAACAATGGTAATCATTTCCTTCAGTAATAATAATAATTAAAAATGCTTTAAACATTAAAACGTTTAAACCCTATAAACCCACCTTTAGCTCGCTCACTAATTTGGCTTTTGCTCGGCTCAGGCGGCGTTCATGAGCGAGTGAGCAAACAATAACCGTCTGATTCAAATGCCCTTCAGACGACCTTCTAGTGATGCCAGAGGAAATGGCGAGATCCCTGAGACGTGCGGTGTCACACAATGTAATTGGCAAATGACTACATTTTAAAGAGTGCTCTTTGTGTGTGTGTGTGTCTGTGTGTGTATAAGTGTGTTTTTCTCCACAGATCAAGCGCTGATCAGAGACTAGATTAAATTTCCCACACACGTTATATAGAGACCAAGGACAATATAAGTTACTAAATAATGCGGTGCCACTTTTTTCATACATTCCATATGAACAGTACAGTATGTTCCATATTTAGTGTTATTTCAATGAATGCATTTGCATTTCATAATAATGATATGATATGAAACCCATAATGAAAAACAGAGTTAAATGGATTTGTATGGTCTAATTGTTAATTTTTCAAGATAATTATATTGGAGTCACGACATGTTTAAATAAAATAAATTCTATTTATTTCAAATAATCTCTTAAATATGTATATAATTAAAAATCATCAATACAATATTTCTAATACGCTTAAATAATTTCACTGGTATCAGTAACAGACTATTAAACCTTTATAAAGCCGTGTTTGAGGCACAATCGAAACGAAAAAGGATTGAAAGAGGATGGAGAGATGAAACTAATACATCCGGGAAGAAACCGAGGTGCCACGAGCAATCAGGGAGTTGTTGCTGTAACTCCTGAATAGAAATGTGGTGATGTACAAATGAGACATTCACATTCACACGTTAAAGCCGCCTCTTTCTCCGACATGGATAAGCATGCCTGTTCATCAACGCAAGCTGACAATATGTTGCTGATGACATTTAATACGTCGTTCACGTTTTGGTTCAAATTGCAATCAAGCACTGATTGTTCGATGTTCGAACAAAATAAATATTTATCTTCAGTGAGATTAAAAAATGCATTAAAATACAATGAATACATGAAGAATTTATGTACTGTAGCTCCTTCCAATCCAGCACTTATGGTTCATAAGAAAAGAACACATGATATGCTATTATAGCAAACTGAACAAGAGCAGGTCTGCCACCATCTTGAAGCATCTTGATTTGCCAATGCAACTTTTTTATTTTATAATTTTTTAAAAATAAATTAATTATTTCCCTATTATGGTAATTACAGTCCAGAGCTCTAACAGCAGTCAGAGTAGCAGTTGCAAAAAATAAAAATAAAAAAAAAATAACACCTGGGAACTCAGCAGTAATTTATACAAATATAATTCCCACATAAACACATAACTGCTTTCTGAATTACAGTTCGAGAGTAAGGTAGAGTACGCACATCCTGGCATGATACATAAGAATCAAGTTTATCACCAACTATATACAGTACCAGCAAACTGGTGTCAGGATCAAGGGCCTCCAGTGCTCACCCATGCCTGCGGGAACCAAAGACCACCAATGCAGCACAAGTCTCAGAAAAAACTCAATGTCGGTCATGACTGAAAGGCATCAGAACCACAAACCACCCTGGAGGGCAAAGAGCCTAAGGCTGCCAACCTGATCTCCAAACTCCTAAGATTTAATCAAACACTTAGGGTAAACAATTCTGATTCACTGGGGCCCCACCTCTCACCCCACAGCACCCAAACACCAACATCCTGGTGATAGACACCACAGCCACACCCTGCAGAGGCCCATTAGGTGGTTTTAATGCTAATAGTTTTAATGTTATGGCTGATCTGTATACAGAATGACAGCTGCGCCTTCCCTTCTACAACTTAATGAAACATGTGTTTAACAATATACACACAGAAATCATGATGGAACACAGTGATAATGCAGATATTAGGCCACAAACCTTTAGCATTGGCAGACTTATTGTTGGTATTAACCTTAGAATATCAGTAATGACCTGTTGAGTGTAATTGTAAAGAAGAGTTGGTTTAACCTGCTGTGTAATTTACATATTTGTTTTTGAATTTTTTTTTTTACAAAGTAACCTTTGTAAATCTGTACAATTGCAGTACAATTTATACATTCCATCCCTTTTTAATTTGTATTAATTGTTTATTGGAAATTCCAACTTTAGTTTAATCATATTCTTCTAGTTCAATTTTCCATCTTTCGATCCTATCTTTCTGACTTTCACTGCATTTTATACTGTGTATGCTTGTGTGCGTGACAAAAATTTGAATTTAATTTGAAAAAGAAATGATCAGTAAGTGTTGTTAGACTACATATACTGTAATTAAACTTTCTGGACTTTCACTCTAAAGCAAAGGGTGAACCAACAGCTCAACATATTGACTTTTTCATGAAAAATAATTAATGAATACAGTTAAATTGGCAACTACTGTAGGTATCGTGATAATATCTAATACTATAATGATAATAATATTGGCGGGTCCCTGGTGATTCCAATCCCAGTCATGTGCGCACGTTGTCACACCTCGAGTGTGACCCGCCAATTAGAATGTTTTGGAAGGTGGGAAGAAATCTGAACATAGTAAGAACATGGATAAGATCAATGTAGATTATTTACACTGCAGGGACAGAAGGAACGAGATGAAAAGCAGCCAGCCAGTCCACCATCAGCAAATCTGAGTGACCCATGATAGGAGCAACAGTATCCAAACACCCCAATTCATCATAAACTATATGCCCATGAACCTTGTTTTAACTAAGGAACAGAAATCAGTATTTGGTGTAATAACCTGGTTTGTAATCACAGCTTTCATGCATCTTGGTATGCTCTCCACTGCTGTTTGGCAACTTTACACCAATCTAGCTGCAAAAAACTCATGCACCTCAGCTTTGCTTAATAGCCTGTGACCATCCATCTTCCTCTTGATCATATCACAGAGGTTTTCAATAGGGTTTAGAGATTGGGCTGGCAATGACAGCGTCTCGATCTGCCAGTCCTCCATCCAGACCTTGAGTAACTGTGTGGCATGGAACACTTAATGACCTGTTGCAAAAACTAATCCTCAAAGTTGAGGAACATAGTCAGAGCAGAGGGTCGCAATGACGTACAGTGATGTTTGTTCAGGATAACCATGTACGTGGCTTGATTCATGCGTCCTTCACACAGACAAATATGCCTGATTCCAACCTTGCTGAAGCACCACTAGATCGTCACTGATCCTTATAGCACTGAGCACAGAGAAAAAAGAAAAGAAAAAAAAGTTCAAAATAATAATAACATTTTTATTACAACAATTTGCACAATTGATTTTCTATTGCTCACTTTCATGTGGCATTTTTCATTTCACTATGTGGGACAATTCACCTTGTTGGAGCCACGACTCTAGGAGAGCGAGGGTGGTGTCTAAGTGGATCTCAACTAGTAAAATCAATCACACTACAAAATGCTACCAAATATTCATAATGTGCATAATACACTATATTCATAATACTGTAAATATGTCATGCACTGTGTAGTTTCAAAGCATATTTCATCCCTCTGTTTTGTGTGAAATTGTTGTTAAGAATAATTTATGACCAGTCTATACACACCCAAAGGTGAAATGCTTTAGTCTAGACTATTAAATGGGGGTGGGTAATGTCCTGATGCTCGCTGAATTAAAAATAAAAAGGTCAAAGCCATTAAGTGTCCAATAAAATGACAAATGAACAAAAGACAAAGGTATGAAGCTATGTCATCACTTTATGGGTGTAATATTACGGGTGTAATAAATAAGCTAGCAACATTTATGTCCGTTAAGGCAAATTTTTAATTTTTTTAATTTTTAATTTTTTTAGCCAGCAGGGCACTAAAGGAGAGTTTGCTCAGGGCACCATACGCACTAGAACTGCCATTGCCAGGAGACATTTTTTTATATCTGACCATGTAAATTACAGCCAGATAGGTATAATAAATAAATAAATAAATAAATCTTACTGTTGATGTTTTGAATAAATAAAGGAGGTTTGTTCAGACATGTCACTAGATGGTTGGGTGTTATAGCATACAAAGCAAGCAGTGCAGGAACAGCAAGCTTTACTGTACAGTATACTCAACCTCCTTGACCTTGCATGACAAGGTGAGCGCAACTTATTAAAAACATTATGTTTACTATATGCATATGTATATATTTGTATTAATGCTGATACTTTAGTTATTTTTTTCAGGATACCAAAGTGCCTAAAGTCCCACAGTATTAAAATATTTCAACATAAGACAAATGTCCAATTTAGCTGTTAAAATATCCTTCCATTCTTTATGCATAATCCTAACAATACATTTCCCCTGTATTGCAAAAGAAGGATGGATTAAATTAGATATAAAATTTTAATATTAATTGATTCTGAATAGGTGTTGATTTTTGTAATCACACTAGAGCTTGGTGGGTGACATACATACAACTAAACAGTTAACTTAATATGACCTCATCAGACTGTTTTTGAGGCAATTGAATTAAATAGATTTTTTTATTATTAGCGGGAGTAATTTAATACAAAACACTATAAAACAAATATATACTGTACATTTCTTTTCTTTGATTCTGCCTTACAGTAGCTCTATCCATTAATTTTATTTGTATTATAATAAATTATAGTATATATTATACTAATATCATTGATTAAATTATAATCAATTATATAATTATAATATATAATACATATTTTAACACAATATTAATATGCTATATAAGAGTATTATTACATAATATACTATTATATAATATATAATATTGTGGCGTGGGCGGGGCGGAGGCTGGCGACCGTCGTGCCTTGCGGGAGGGGTTCTTTTTGTGTTCACCCTGTTTGGGACGTTTGTTTAGGTTACCAGCTTCGGCCAAGTTTGAACTACTTTGAACTACTCCCAGTCATTATATTGGGTAGCCACTAAGCTCACTCGTCCTCCAAGATCCCTGCTAGCGTCGAAAAACGCTACATTTGGTGTCAGAAGTGGGATGGAGATGTCTGAGTTGGAGCGAACGGCACCAAAAAGGCGGCGCGGCAGAAGCAGAGCGGCGAGACACCGGTTCCGGCACTGGATCTCGGGGCTGAGCCCCACGCCGACGCTACGCAAACGCCGGACCAGGCCGCAGCTCCGTGCGCTGTTAACCGACAGGGCGACTTACAGCTGCGCCTTCCCTTCTACAACGGCGCCGTCGAACCCTACGCAGTTTTTGCACAGGTAGAGCTCGCCGCCGACCTCGCGGGCTGGTCCCCGGCGGAAATCGCGGTCCGCGTAGCGCTCTCGCTACAGGGCGACAGGATGCTACAGGGTGCTCGAGGACCTCCGGGCCGAGGAGCGGAAGGATTGGGCGAAGCTGCAGGAATCGCTCCACTTCCGGTTCGGCGCGGGTGACCACAGGGAGGCGGCTGGCGAGGAGCTTGCGGTTCACGAGCGGCGCGTTTCAGAGCCACTGGGTGCGTTTACGATGGACTTACGATGCCTTGCGCGCCGGGGCTACCCCGAATTCAAGCACGACCAGCAGGAAGAGCTAGCTTGTCGTGCATTCCTCTGGGGGCTCGGACCGCTGCAACTCCACGAGCACCTCAGGTTGGCGGCACCCGGTTCT
>JAQQZS010000010.1:13930408-13941229 GCA_030068045.1 Platyallabes tihoni | reverse complement strand
AAATAAAGAAAACACATTGAATGAGTGAAGGTGTGTCCAAACTTTTGGCCTGTACTGTATATATATATATATATATAGAGAGAGAGAGAGAGAGAGAGAGGAATATGGTATGCCGTTAGGTGTTTAAACCTTAAGACTCCTTAAGATGTATTGGGATCATCTTCAAGATGGATTGGTATAAAGATTTTAGGAAATTAGAGATGTTAACAGTATTAGAGCTTTAATAAATCCTAAGGAGCTCAATAAGTCTTTAATAGGGTGCCGTAAAAGGGATAAGTAAAGACGATTCCAGGGGCCCCTGGTTGATGAGAGACCCATAGCCCTTAAAGCTCAGAGCATTTTAGACATTATTTCCTTTGCTGTTTTTTTAATAAACAAGATTATCCTATATTCTGGTAGTGGCAAAAAAATAGCTATTAGAAAAGTAATGCAAACTTTTGTTCCACCTGAAATATTTTCGAAATCAAAAACACAGTTAAAAGTCTGAAGTCTCACCTATGCCACTTGGGCTTTAAGGGTTTTAAAAGAGCTTCGGCAATTTGTGGAAGGTAGGAGGCCCAGTATAGTAGGGACCCAGAATTTCTAGAGGCACTCCAGGTCTGTAATCCTAAAGACATCCTGCCGTCTACCTCTGCACACTGGCATCAACTAAGCCTAGAATGCTCCACAATATTCATTTAATGTCATCAGATGTGAAAAATATTTATCACTGGTGAAGTTCTGCTATTACATCCAGCTAGAACATTGATCAGAATGTCAGAATAAACATGCAAAATGCCATGGATTACACGCCCTCACCACCACCCCTATATACACACATAATCAGGACAAACTAATCTTCAGCAGCAGACTGCACATCCTTAAACAATGTTTTGATGCACACATTTTTGCACATTTATATTTTTTGCTTTTATTTAATGGCAAGAGACTGCAGTGATTTTCTATTTTAACAGTACATTTCAAAAACAACATAATTTGCCAAAATTCACACTTGAATTTTTCATTAAAAGGATGAAACTCAAGAGAGCCATCTACTGTCTGGGCCTGTATGTAAAAGCTGTTTGTTTAAAATTGAAAGCAGCTCCTCTGTGTTATCTTGTCATGGCATGTAGATGTGCTGGTGGAAAGCAGATGCACTGCATGTCTGCCATGAATACTCACTTAATTCATTGTGTGGGTGGACACTAAGGTGTGTGAATTAAGGTGTGTGTTTGTGTGTATGAAATAGAGTTATGTTGGAGACAGTAAACGACTAAACCATGCCAATCTAAACTACTGCATGTGCCAATAAATCAATAATTTTAAGCTTACATTTATTTTAAAACATTCATCAAATTACATTGCACCATCTGAATTTTGGTGCCAGATGATAATAATAATAATAATAATAATAATAAAGTCCTACACCTTAGTTCCTTCCTTCGAACCTTTGGTTCTAATAACGATATTTATGTGATTTTCTCACCAAAAGCTTGGTGTTGTCTTCTAGGATTACGGTAGTCCTGCTGGCAGTTTAGGGACCTTGGATAGCTCCAGGTGGATCAAGCACTATGATGAAACTGTATGTATGAAGAAGAAGAAAATCTTTTTGCACTTCATCACACAACACAAAGCTACACTTTAACACATAAGTTAAATCTAGAACACTAATTGTTTTTCAGTTTGTCTCTCCATTGTCTACAAGTTTTCATTTAGGAGCCATTTTATTTGCCATGCTCCTTTCCTTTCCTTTTCTTGAAAAAAAAAAAACGCTGGAAAATTCTAAGAAGCTTCAATGAAGCAATCTGTAATGTAGCACACAAGCCATGCCATTACAAATATACAGATATGTAACATTTTGTCTGATCTTTTCAGATATGTTTGTATCATTTTCCTAAATGCTGACTGTTCTGTATTTGTTCAGTAGTTTTCTATGGATAAAGGCATCTGTAGGTAAATTGATGTTATAATTCAAGAGATCCACTAGAGGGAAATATGCAACAGCTTGTAATACAGTATAGACTATGAACTAAGAAATAGGATGCACTGATGAATAAGCGTAGTCCAGATAATATGATAATGACAAAGTGGACAAGAAATGTTGATAATACAAAACAAAGTATAATATAAAAGATTAATTGTTTTTATTGATCTTGGTTTATTTGTCCCTCCATTTCTTTATTTGTAGATTATTCAATCTAATCTTGTTGTATAAATCCCTGAAGGTTATGGGTAAATACAGTTAATATGGGACATAAAAAAGTTAAAGTGTCTTTTTCAGTTGTTCAGTACATCGTATGTTCAGTGAAAACTTCAACAATGTTAAATTATGCAGCTGAGAACATTGTAATCTAAAAAGACTGACTTAAATATCCAAAAAATTTTCATATAAATTCATATAAGAATAATTTTTTTATACTTGGTTGCAAATCATTTGCAGTTAGTGACTGCTTTAAGACTAGATCCCATTGACGTCACCAAATGCTAAGCTTCCCCCTTGAGATTCTTTGATTTTAATCACACTGCCAGCCCTTTGCTGCAGCCGTCTTCAGTTGCTTCTTTATTGTAGAACTTTCTATCCTTCAGTCTTCAGTAAGTGATGCACTGGGCCCTTTAGGAACATCTACTTTCTTTGCTTTAAGAAGCTCTTTCATTGGTGTCAAGGGATCTTATTTGGTCATTGTCCATCTGGACTGCAGAGCCTTGTTCTATCAGTTTTTGAGCATTTTACTGAATCTGAGTGGAACATATTTCTGTATAAACTTCATTATGGTTTATTAATGTTTTCATTAACCCCTGAATTAAACCTGACAGTCTACACTTTAGTCACAACTTGGCTGTGTTAGTTCAAATCCATTGTGATGGTGTTCAGGCACTAGTTGTGTCACTGTCCAAATACATGTATGTTGCTGATTTTTTAACACACCCGTGTTTCCTCGTTGATTATTATATCACAAGGTCATGAAAGTAATATGTGGTTCCTTTTCCTGTTAGAACAACCTCCATTCTTTTGGGAAGGTTTTCCAATATATTATGGAATAGACTGTGGGAATTTCTTATTCAGCCAGAAAATCATTCTGAGGTCATTGGATACATGGGATTCAGTTCAGTGATGTTAAGGTGAAGGCTCTGTGTCTTGATTGTTTCGAAAACGAACATTGTTTGCAACTGTTTTTATGTAACATGCTTTTTTTCACGGGGGCATTGTTATGCTAAACCATAATTGCACTAGGCTCTTTAGTGCCAGTGAAGTGAAATTATGTGTCTCTAAATGATATTTTTCTAAAAAGTTGTTAAAAAGTTTTTTATCACCTGTCGGCGGTCTGCCTTCAGACTCCCACATACAAGCTTACTATAGGAGTTTAAGTAAACCACTGAGGACTCGCTTTTCGTGGTCTGTCTAACTTTGAAGTCTAACAGAGTGCAGACAGTGACTCACTATGCCTTGTCTTAGGAGTGATTAGAAATAGAATTGTGTAAAAAAGAGAAAGGTTGTCTTATGGATATAACACTGAGAGCTTTCCCTGTCCTCTACATTAATAATCAAAGCTTATACTCTACTTACTGTATAACTTACTTTACTTATCATAATCAAATTTCTAATTATCAGTCCGCAACCCTTTTAACATGTTTTTCTTGTTTTCACCCTTTTTTTGTGTGTGTGATTTTGTTTCTCACTTTGGATATCCTATACTGTATATGCAAATTGCAGCCATTTCTGCTGCCTGACAGTTTTATATATTTAGGCTACATTCACATTATAAGTCACATTGTTCAATTCAGATTTTTGCTCAAGTCAGATTTGCATGTCACATTTATAATTATAAGTGACCGTTATCTGACTCTAATGTGGATGTCTTCTGAAAACGCCCACATCAATACTGTATGTCTTTCCTCATGCCATTTGGGCTAAAATACGTCATGAGTTTGTGCAACCTCTCATTCATTTCAAACAATGGACGCAATTTCATAAAAAAATATGTTTGGAGTTTTCCTCTGGAGGACAGCAAGCAGTCAGTCAGCTCTATTTGCGTTCCAGAAGAAGGAAGAAAGCCAGACGCCTCGTTTTAGATGTTTTAGCAGCTATTTGCTAGAACTGCTATGAAATCCCCGATCTACCATTGCTGACTGATGTCAGTGAGCACCCTATGCATGTGCAGAGGCAAAAAAAAGTTATGTGGATTCCAATCTGCCTCATTGTTCAAGAGAACAGTAAAACAATGCTGAAGGCGTCCAAAATATGCAATAATTTCCTTTGAACTGTTGATGTTGAGATGTATATCTGCTACTTCTGCTCTGCAAAGCCTTCATAATGGCTCTAATCTGAGGTGCTGTGTGTTAATTGGTGATTTTTGAGGCTGGCTACTCTAAATGAACTTCTCCTCTGCAGCAGAGGTAAATTTTAGTCTTGCTTTCCTGGGTTGGTGTTCATGCATGCCAGTTTTATCAATGTGCTTGATGAGTCCTTGCAAGAACTATTTCAAGACCTTCATGTCTTAAAATAACAGCTGACTTGTTGTTGTTGTTGTTAATTTACAAATAAATCCAACCTTGTATCCAAACTTTTGACTGGTACTGTACAATGTTGTACAATTATTTTTGTTGCCCACTATACATTATATGACACAATTTCATCGAGAAAGTGTTACATTTCTTTGTATTATTTCGCAAACAGCTATAAATCCACCCCCACAGTTTTGTCACAATTCTTAATTTAGCCTACAACTGTTTGCATTAGTGTAAATGTGTAATGTATATACTTTTAAAAAAGAATCACATTTTTTTAAAAGAAGCATTGAGCTGGAAATAATGTGAGTCTAGCCTTTGGGGAAAATGACATTGCTGTAATTAAAATAAATGCACTCAGGGGATCTTTGGAGAATGTTAAGGCTAATAAAAGAATCTTTAAAGTCAGTTACTGTCACTAAACTTAACCTTGTGCAGTGTTTTTAATGTTCCTCATGATCTTCAACAATCCTTAAGACCTTGCACACAAGGTTTTGTGTGCAATAAACTTTTTTTACCTAAAAATTTTTAAAATCTTATTTTGGATTGGACTACAAGAGGCCAGTCTTTACTCTCCATGTGCATCAGTGATCCTGGCCCACCCATGACCCAGTCACCAGTTTTTCTTGGATCACTTTTGGTATGTCCTAACCACTGCAGCCTAGAGCAGCAGTTTTGGAGTTATTCTGACCCAGTTGTCTTTCCATCACATTTTGGCCCTTCTGGTACAGTAGTGGGTGGGATGTACAGTATTAGGCAGCAAATGATCCTTTTTCCTGAAGTTGTGTGGAAGCAGAAAAAACGGGCAAGCATAAGGATCTGAGTGACTTTAAGAAGGGCCAAGTTGTGATGACTAGAGGACTGGGTCAGAGCAAATCCAAAACTGCAGCTCTTGTGGGAAGTTTTCGGTCTGCAGTGGTCAGGATATACCAATAGTAATCCAAGGAAGGAAAACCAGTGAACTGCCGACAGGGTCACTGATGCACATGGGGAGTGAAGGCTGGTCCGTGTAGTCCGAACCAATACAGTAGTGCTAGTGTAGTTTAAACTGATGAAAAAATTAATACTGGCTGTGATACAAAGGCGTCAGAACACACAGTGCATCACTGTTATGGTCGCAAAAGGGGGGATCTACTTAATGTTAGGTAGGTGGTCATAATGTCATGGCTGATCAGTGTGTGTGTGTGTGTGTGTATGGTGCCTTCAAATATGGAAATTCTCTGCTTCCTTTATAAGCAACATTACAACACAGTGTAATGTCCACAGTGTGGAGCTGTGGTTCAGGATGAAAAATGAACCTATGAACAGACACAGACATGTAATCATTAGGACTTAAAAAAAAAAAACTGTAATAATAGCAGAGCGGAGGGTGGATTACTGGGTAATTACATATAGTGCTGCTTTCTGCTTCTGTGTATGAGATAGACCTTAAAACTAAGAGGGCTAAAAACCAGACAGGAAACATTACATCATTGTGGAGTGAGATTGGCACAATACTGGCAGATCTGGATACAGTCACACTGCATCATATTGTACTGTATCGCTGTACCATTAATTAAGTAACACGGTGGAGGGGACGAAAGTCAGAGAACGTCTACAAGAGATAGAGAGATCTAAAAGAATTGAACTGACATACATAATATAGAGGAGAGGGAGGAATTATTATTATTATTATTATTATTATTATTATTTTATTTTTATTTTTTTTTATTTATTTTTATTTTTTTTTATTCAGTATCACTGTAGAGAAAAATGGGAGCCATCTATAGGACAGAAGTAAAACAGTGCATTAGGGACTATTACTGTATTATTATTAGTATTTCATCAAGCCAAAAAAAAAACAAAACAACAACAAATCATTAAAATCATTTCATTCATATTTTTCCAAAATGAAAGAAACTGACTTTAGAGAAACTAAAATGTAAATATCTTTAATATATATTATATAATATATTTAAATATATATGTATATAATTATACTATATAATATATATTATATAACATAATATATTAAATGTCTACTATATTGTACTGCTAAGATATAACAAGAGACTCTTTTCGTCATCATTTTTATTCCTGCTAGTAGTAGGAGAGAACAGAACAAGGGGACTAAAACAGACCCTCTAATGCTAAACTGATGCATTCCCTTCACTACAGTAGGTTTGCAATATTCTGCTCACATGTATCTGACAGGGAATGACGCCCATGCTTACGTCTTCCGATTCTCTTGGTCTCTCCCTTGCCTTTCCTCCTAAGGCCTAATTGATGGAGTGAAAGGAGAGTCCCTCTGCAGTGGTAATTCCCCCCAACCGCACCCGTACTAAACCTGTTGCTAAGCAACGCGACTTGAGTGGAACTCCCAAATCCCAGAAAAGAGGAAGTTGGCGAGGCAATCACCTGCAGAATGTGAGCTGACACAGCAATGATCCTGACTCCAAACTACGTGCTTTTTTTTCTTCTTAAAAGTACAAATCTTCCAGTTCCAGCACCATAACTATATAATAACTACAAATCTATTTATTGCTTGTTCTATTACATTGAAGCTAAATAATTAATTTGTACATGTGTACTTGTTTTCATTCAGAAGAATCAGTTCGGCGAGGCCTTATGTGCATGGTTTTTGCTAAAGAAATCTAATGCTGATGAATTGTGCAAATGCAAACACATGCAAATGCTCCTATACCCCAACCACACACATACACACACACACACACACACACAGATCAGCCATTGTCACTGTACTGCAGAGGAGCATCAGCAGTTACAATATGATCAGTGCAGCATTGCATTCATAAACAAGGAGTGCTCTCTCTTTGTCTCTCACTTGTTCTTGCTCTCTCTCTGCAGCTCCATTCACAGACAGAATGATGAGCTGATTCTTACATGAAGAGAGAAAATCGGATAAAAATATTGCCTTCATAAAGCATAGTACTTTACAGGCACAGTAACATATTAGTGTGTTTGTTCAGGATTGAAAAGAAAACTGATGCAAGTCTTACACAGTATGGAGAGCATATTGCATATGCATTAATACTGGTAATATACAGTACAGTATATGCTCACCGGCCAATTTATTAGGAATATCTACAGTATACTCTTGCTCATTCTTGCATTTATCTAATCAGCCTATTATGTGGCATAAATCATCATTTAATTTATTCCACTTATCCAGTATTATGTACAGGGTCATGTGGGCCCGGAGCCTATCCCAGGAGACTTTGGGCACTAGGCAGGGTACACCCTAGACAGGACGTCAATCCATTTCAGGGCACGCACACAGAAAGCAGGCATTGTCTTCTGACTGTTGGAGGAAACCCAGGAAACCATGCAAACTCCATGCACGCAGACCAGAGGCAGGAATCGAATTCTTGACCCTATAGGTTCAAGACCACAATGCTAACCACGGCAATGCAGTGCCACCGGAAAAGGATGTGAAACTACAGGTTAAGAGCTTCAGTTAATGTTCAAATCAAACTTTCTAATGGGGCAAATCATGATCTCAGTAACTGTGAGATGGTTTTGGAGTTACAGTAGGAAGGCTGGTCTGAGTTTTTAGAAGTTAGAAGCTGATGAGCTTTTGTAAAGAATGGTGGGGGGTGTCGGGGACACCTTGTGGATGAGAGAGGTCAGAGAAGACTGAACCATAGACTGGTTCATAAATCTGAAACATTGTGCACTGGGCGCCGCCAGTCTTAATCCTGTATGTGCTGTATACATTTGTTTTATGATTTTGGCCAGTTTTTACATCACTAGCATCTGCAGGTCACGCACATTTTTAGATTTTTTTTTTTATTTCATGTGTTAGCAGGCAAATAAGTAGTTTTGAGATATGCAAAAAATATATATATATATATTTTTTTTCAAGTTTTTGAAAATTGTAAGCGGTCTGTTGTACACAGAAAAGATTCTGCCGAGAGCAAGAGCAGAACCGAGTCTGGCTTTTAAAATGCATGTGGTAGATTAATCAGGGTTTTACGGTGGTGGTGTACAGTATGGGTAACATGCAAAAAATCCTAAATTATCTCTCTCACTTTTACTCACTCACTCACTGAAAAGTCGCATGTTCAAGGTAAATAATAAAGGATGTAATACAAGGATATAATAAAAGCACCTTTAAAACAAAAACAATCATGTCATCTAACATATTTTTTCCAATCTGTTAGTGTTTATTGAGCCTGTGATATAGTCTAGACATGCCACAAAATTGGTCTTTAAAAAGGTGGCAGGAACAAAGCAGTTCTAAAAAAAAAAAAAATTTCCAATCTGAAGTTTTCAAGTAGGTATGCTGGAGGAAAAAGTTCTTTGCTCTGATATTTTCTAAACTTTTTGAGCTTGTAATAATTGAAAAATGCTGCATATAATTATCATATTAATGTTAATTAATTCTGCTACAGTATTGTTCAAATGTTTGTTTAAAGCTGCTGAAATACTGTATACCAGTTAGCACCCCATGTTGGAGCACTGTTTTGACTGTTGCTTATTCTCTGTCACTTTAGGATTTCTAATATTCCAGTTACACCATCATTCATCATCTAGGACATCAGTTAAACTTGCAGAACTGACTCAATTTTAATATTGCACTACAGTCACAGCATGTGTACATGATTTAAGCAGATGCAATAACTGAGGAAATGTTATTACAGACTACAGAACAACAATATGGGACAATCAATGTGGACCCATAAACGAGTAATAAAATTTCCCATTTGCAATTAACAGAGACATTTGGAGGTCTGTGTGTTCTGACCAGGCCAGGTTTACAACTTTTGCTTAAAATATGGACTGGACGTGTCACCATCTGTAAGCATCTTTTTATACATTTTATACAGTTTTTAATAGAAATGTTTAGGGATGTGTATAAATGTGTATATCTTTCATACATAAAAGTTACTCACAGCAAACCTTGTTTCATAAAATTAAAATTTATTGGTCTGTAGTTTACTCATATGAGACTATTTTTTTTAAATAGTTTTTTATTTATTTAATTTCTTGCCTGTATTAATAAAGGCAAGACATTGATTCAGATGACTAAGAATTATGGCAGATGTCAGATTAATTATTACTTTTTTGTGCTTGTACTGTATATACTTTTATGTTATATACTTTCCATTGAAATCAGTTTAATATGGGTCTTTATTGCTTCTAATGCTAAGAGCTAAAAACAAAAGCTGCAGTATAACACAATGAGGTCACAAACCTGATGCACACTCTCAGTGGTGGCTCAATCGGTTAAGGCTGTGGGTTACTGGGTTATTGATTGGAAGGTCGGGGGTTTACGCCCCAGCACCACCAAGTTGCCACTGTTGAGCCCTTGAGCAAGGCTCTTAACCCTATCAGGGGCGCTGTAACCTGGCTGACCCTGCGCTCTGACCCCAGTTTCCTAATTGGGATATGCAAAGAAGACATTTTGCTGTGCTGTAAAAAGTACATGTGACAATAATTGAATATTCTTCTTCTTCATCCCCAAGCATCATATGAAGTAATTATTTTTATTTATTTTGGTCATAAATCACATAAATGTTTCCTGTATAGCATAAATAAACACCGGGGTAAATTAAGAGCTGCGTTTTTCTGCAAGATAGAGCATTCATTTTGTACCTATGAGTCTACTTCCGAGCACACATTTAAGAATCTTGTGGGATTACTTTATGAGTAGGAATGAATAGAAATCAGATATAGTCTAATTCCAAATCATATACAAGTCAATCTGTTTATAATTCAATGTCCATAAGCTCATGCATGTAATGCATTTACAGGAAATACTTTGTCTTAATTATCTAATAAGATTTAGATATTATTATTATTATTATTATTATTATTATTAATGAAAAATGCATAGGTTTGTTTTTTAAAGATATGGTGCAATGTCAGGTGATGGTTGTTGCACTTAACTTGACAATAAAAGTGAAAAATTTTCTTCAATGTTATTAACTGTATTTGTGATTAAGATATGCACTCGCTGACGTGATCAGTCATCACTGGCAGCACAGGAATTTCAGAGTAGTGCTACCAATAGATGCAAAAATTTAGCAAACAATATACTGATGTGCGCATGCGAGACTCATACTGTAAGCTTACCATGTCCTAACCATAGGCCTTTTTGCATGAAATACACTTTAATCATATGTAACTGTCCATCTAAAGACAAAAGCAATACATAAAACTGGATATTTCTTCCAACTACAGGAAAAGGTTATTAAGCTCACTATTTCCACTAGAAATCTTTAGCTTAGAATAACCTTTTCATCTCGTTTTAGAGCATTATAACAGTGTGTGTGTGTGTGTGTGTGTGAGAGAGAGAGAGAGAGAGAGAGAGAGAGAGAGAGACTGCCATCT
>JAQQZS010000010.1:13903093-13913177 GCA_030068045.1 Platyallabes tihoni | reverse complement strand
AAAAGTAGAAGTACACAAAAAAATCTACTCAATTACAGTAATGTGAGTAAATGTAATTCATTACTTTCCACCTCTGGTCACTGTATATATGGTTGAAAGAAATGGAAGTACTTTATATGCATGCATCATAAAGTAAGCTAATAAAATCGATAACCAAATAGGGATATCTAACTGACAATCAAAATTTACAACTTTAGAATACAAAACTAAATATTTTAGGATAATTCATTCCTTTTTAGGCCATAAAATTATTGAGGTACTGTATGACTACCACACAAACACTTGATTAATAATACTCAGTTCAGGCATAAATGTGTTGAGAAGGAAAGACACAAATTAAATGTAAAAGACAAGTGTCAGTGAGTCAGAGCTACTATCATTAATGATGAGGTAATAGTTAATAGGGTGAGGTAGATGGGCCTTTCTAATTTTCAAATAGATGAAACACTCTCAGGAGTACAAGAGTACAAGAAGAAGTTTAAGAGAAGAATTCAAGAGAATCAAGATATTTATGCAATATGACAATGTTCTTTTACATGTATCCAAACACTATACCGTTTCCTCAACTAATTTAAGACTGATTTAAGGGATTTAGTGAGAGAGAAAAATTGTCCTGGAGGCTGTGGTGGCTGCTTTAGCTAAGACTGGTTGTGAACCCATGGATACGATGCATGGCTCGCTCATGAAAGTTGCTGAAAACAAGAAAATAAGTTTGGAGATAGTAGAAACTGCATATTTTTGCCAAAACATGTCGAAGTCTTCCCTTTCTTCAGTTTTTCTTTTTGTTTAGTTTGTATTTTAAGGTAGTCCTTTTTCTTCATTCTTCATTATTCCTTTCACTCAGCAAAACTTTCCCTAAAGCCTGATACTACCACCACCATGTTTAGCAAATGGTACAGTATTCTTGGGGATGAATATTTCAATTTTATACATATCTCTCATTAAAAGGTTTCTCCAGACAGATTTTACTGTCTTTTTTTCTCAGTCAACTTGAAGAAGCCGGTTTTAGAAAAGGCCTCTTTTCAATTCAATTCAATTCAATTCAGTTTTATTGGTACAGAGCTTTAAACAATGCTCATTGTCGCAAAGCAACTTTACAGAATCAAAAGAAAATTATGGAAATTTCAGTTCATGGCTATATAAATCTCGTTTGACTATATTCAGTGACCCTGTTGTTTTAGCAACTCTGTGCCCTCGCTGAGGATGACAGTTTGGGTATTTTTCCAGGCCTTGGCGAAGTTGCTACACTTTACCATAACTTGTATTTCAGTACAGTTTTTCGAACTGATTATAGAATTTGCAGTTAGAAATGTCCCTAAGAGATACCTATGACTTGTGTAACTCTACATCCTCATACTCAGATCTACCCTGAGCTCCATGGACTTTTGCATTATACAGTGTGTTGGTCAATACAATGAGTGCTGCAAAACAAACTGTTTACAAGTTGGTTTCACTAACAGGAAATTGAAACACACCGGGCTGGACTTTCAGCTTCATAATTCATTTCATTATTAATAATCTTATAATAATCTATCTGAATAAAACGTACGTTAAACGTAATTAAATAAGTTAGCTCGAATTAAGTTGACTATTTTTCTTTGACCTCTCTTATCAACAAGGTGTTCCCACCCACAGAGTTTTAAGCTGTTGCTGTTTTTGCATCATTCTCTGTAAACTATACATACTGTTGTGCGTGAAAATTCCAGGAGCTCAACAGTTTATGAAATACTCAAACCAGCCATTTTGGTATGATCTGCTGTGGTCTACCCCAAGCAAAGTGCTCTTAACCTGTACCTATATTGAACTTTATATTGTATTGTTGCCACAGGATTGGTTGATTAGATAGAGGCATGGATGTACTAGTTTACAGATGTTCCTAATAACATATATGATGATTGTACATGCAAAGAATTCACTGAAGCTGTGAGTGTCATCTTAAAGTGAATATTTTTCTGCTTCACTTTCCTTTGAAAAAGATTTGTAATCACATGTTACGATCTAAAAACAATGTCATGTTGACATTACTTTTTTATATATATTAAGTGTAGCACAGTGTAGCACCATTGGACCAAATGTACTACACACAGAGTGAAAACTACAAACTTCTCAACATCATCAACTATTCAGAGTTTTGATTGTGTTGAGGAACGCGTGGCCGTTGACACCACACATGCATCCCACATGACTGGACTTTTGACCCTGTTCACTCTTGTACTCGGTCCATTTGTGATTCAATCACCCGAGATGAATGTTAAGACCAAGTGTGAGCTGACTACAGCTGCAAATGGTTATAGTGTAAAATATCAACAGAGGCCAAGACCTCTTTTTAGGTATCAGCTGGGAATCTGTGAATGAAGTTAAATCATATGTAATGTTTGCTTGCTCTGTAATGGAATTGATTATCAATCAGATCATAAAATAGTTTGGGACTATACATCAGACATTTCATAACCTCAGGCTTTTGATTCATACAGTATAAGCCAAGGCAAAGTCTATGGCACAGAGGATAATTTGTTTTAACTTATGAATTGTCAGTGAGCTTTTGCTTGGCTTATAAATATTTTAGATTTTCATCACTGCTCACGTCAGCGCCTGGCTTGGGGGATGAGGGAGTTCCTCATAGATCCTGTGCAACAGTTTTGCATGCTTTTTCATGCACATTCTGCATGCACTCATAGGATACCAAGTTTGTTTGTTTGTGTGTGTGTGTTTTTAGGTATTCCAGTTCTCCACCTGATTGAGACGCTTTTTAAACAATGAGCTTTGCATCGCTACTGTACTACTGCAGTAGCCACTCTTACACCGACAGTCTGAAGAGCGGGGACAGTACACAGCAACAAGCGCCGCAGTCTGAGTCTGGGGTACCTCGATGATCTAATGATCTAGTGATTCCGCAGCGTATAAGTTCAGAATCAGACTGTAGTACATGGCAGGTTTTCCCGGCACAGTCTGGGAGGAGGACATAGTAGATTGTGATTGTGATACGCCTTATTATGCAGCAGCAAGGTGTGCAATAACTTATTCCTGTACTCACGCGCACACACACACAACACACACTTGCGCACACATTAGAACACCCATCACGGTGGTGGTGAGAGCCGGGGAGAGATGATGATGATGATGATGAGGGGGAGGGTATCATGAAGGGGTAGGAGTAAGTATACATCTTACCACTTGGGTTCTTGTTTTTCTTAAGACTCTTGCCACAAAGACACTGCAGCATATGCGATCCTTTGCTGAAAATGTTCCAAAGAAACCACATTGATTTGGGCAAAGAGCAGTCCAGCAGCCTAGGCGCCCTCATAGGGAAGGGCTCTTTGCGGTTGCATAATAGCCCTGCTGGATCAGTTCTGCCGCACGCGAATGCCACTTGTACCATAGAAATCGCCGCGTGATGCCCCGGCTCGTCTGCGTCTTCATCCAAGTGCAGAAATATCGCGTGCCACGTGAGGACGGCGCTCGGCTTCGCGTCCGACTCGTTACCAGCGGCGGCGCCTTTGCCTCTCCGGCTCGTCCGTGCACTTTTTCGATCGCATTTGTCGCGCGGGGGTGGGTGGTGTGTGGCCTGATCACGGTGCGACGCGAGGGCTTTCAGCACAAAATAACATCGCATATTAGTTCGGCGCTTCGTGGTAAGGGTGGGATCTGCTCTCTCTCTCTCTCTCTCTCTCTCTCACACACACACACACACACACACACTCTCTGTCTCTCTCTCTCTTTCTCCCTGTCTGTGTTTCTGCGCGGCGTCAGAAGCCAGGCGAGGACGCGTGTTTTGGTGGATGAGGACCGCAGCGGTGAACCCCAACTAAGCACATCGCCAGTGTGTGTGTGTGTGTGTGTGTGTGTTTCTGTCTCCTCTGATTCCAGCAGAACTTCAATCGTCCACCAATCGTTATAAGTGTTCCCACTTCTTCTTCTCCTTATTTTTATTATTATTATTATTGTTAGTAGTATTATTATTAGTATTATATTAAAGCGCCGGGAAGCCGCTTTCCGAAAGTGGAGCGCGTCCGGAGCGAGCGTGCCCGCGCAGTGTTGTTGAACCCGCGCAGTCTTGAACCGGCGTCAAAACCTGGAACTGGAGACTGGAATCCCATTACGCAGACACGTGGCTTTCACATCGGCTCGGACGCGATGCCTTCGCCGGGATGCGCGTTGAGAGACTTAACCGACCAGGCCTTGTGGCATCTCGCTCCATCCAGATTCATCGCAGCGTCCAGAGAGAAGTAATGAGATAGAGTGTGTGTGTGTGTGTGTGTGTGGATGAGAGAGAGAGAGGGAGAGAGAGGGAGGGCGGTCACTCAGCTCATTCTGGAGCGCTTCATCAAATTGTATCGGTGATGCTGGTATGTGTGCGCGCGCGCGCTGGGGAGGGGAGGAAGGGTATTTGGTGAGAAGAGGCGCAACAGCCGCAGTGGCTCCCTGGAACTGAGCTGAGTTCAGGAAAACGTCGATACGCTCGCAGTTCCTTCTGTCTGAGACTGCAGTCTGATAATTGTGCATCTGATCCACACCAGAAGAAGAAGAAGGAGAGACGTGGAGGGAGACTCTGCTGCTGCTGCTGCTGCAACCGGCGTGCTTCGTTTTTTACGCTAATGATACGATGCAGCTTCCCTCCCGTGCAATCAATCAATTCTGTGTAAATGAAGTAATTACAGCATATGAACATCCTAATTCCAGTTCTTAAACAGTCACATTAACAGATAGATTAACATCCTGAAGAGTTTAGTTTCGAGATTTAGGGCAGCCAGTCTATTTCTTGTATTGTATTTATAAAAAATAAAAATAAAAAAAGGCAATGCTTATATCACTGTACTGAGTATACAAAGTACAAACAAAAAACATATACATAGTTTGCAGAATATACAGTTTGTATTTACACTTGTTTGGGTTTATTTGAAGCACAGTTTGAAATTGCCTTTGAACAGACAAAGATACACACCAAGTATACTGAGTCAGCCAAAAAATGTATACACACTTTCAAAAAAAGAAAAAACTTGTAGAAATATTTTATTAACTAAATTTATTTCTATAAGTTATATATTGATATATATGACAATAATATGCTAATATATTATTAATATATATATATAAATATATGATGATTTCTTTATTTCATGTTATACATATACTGTGATAAAGAAATTATGTGTGCCAAAGAAGCTACTTCTGAAATTTACACAAGTGACCAATCTTGTTTATTTACTTGTTTTGGAGAGAATATTTTATATGTGCTCCAAAAATGGCCCTTTTTTAAGCATTATATTGTCTCGTTCAAACAATAATAATTAGAAATAATTACAAATTCATGTATTCATATTCCTTTAGGAGTATCGATGTTAAAATTGGCTTTTAGAAGCGTATGACCTGTAAAAAGTAAAAAGCATTCAGGTTTTTAGTAACAGCTTAAAAAGCAATTAATTTGTAGTGTCCGTAACCATCTCAAATTTATGTTTCAATATCTTAACAATTTAGCATTTTAGAATAATGCACTTTTTCAAGTTTATGTCTTTTCATGTGAAATCTAAATTGGCCAAGTTTCATCTGAATGACAGTTAAGATCTTTGAAAGGTTTGAATTCAAAAAGGTTACAGACACTACATAAAAGAGCATGAAATTGTATTCAGCAAATGTGTTTTTTTATCTGTTAAAGAAATAAATGTGTATGCATATTTACAAAAAAGCATGGATTAGGAGATAAGAAGCATTAAGTATTATGAAAATGGTTTTATATGATCCTATCACAAAATTAACTTTTTCACCTTGGTGAGATATTTTTAAACACCAATCCCATGTTTTGGCTGATATAAACACACATGTATATGTTTTTGAATCCCTGAATTTCTAGGTCCCTAATTATGTCCTGGTCTTTTCTTTTTTGCAGTCTTAACTGCCACATGAAGCTTTGCCATGGGTGCTGCAACATAGAGGTTCTATTTCTATATATACTTCCTTTTTAAAAATGTCCCAGTATGCTCTATGGTCATACTGTACCAAGACCTAATCATGATAAATTGTTATAAACTGTTCCATGATGCAAGGTTTTGCACACTGTAAATCACTTTAACTGCTTCTCATGTGATAATAAATTCAATAATATTACAAACCCACTGGTGTAACATTCATTATTGTTTTGTGGTTTCACTAATAATACTCAGAAACTGAAAGCTAATGCCAGAATGTAGTTAGAATATAGCACAAAATGTACCTAAAAACCTCATGCATCTTTAAATGCTACTACTACAGAAAGAGCAGATCTGAATAATTTAGGAAGCCTAGGTCCTTTTTATTGTATGTATGTAAGCTTTAGAAATAGTTTGAAGGCAAAACTGTTGGAAAGGGAGAGGGGGAGTCTCAGTAGCTGTGGTTACACTGACTATATTTCTGAAATCTTAATTGAAATCATTCTGATTACATCAGTGGTTCACTAATATGTGCCGAGCAGGGGATCCTCCAGGACCAGGGTTGCGAACCCCTGGTTTTTAGATGTGCATTTACAGGCTCAAAGCATTTAATCAGATATATGGTATGATTTCTTTATGACATGTGCAATTTGGTTTTTATCCACTGTGATATTTGTAATCTGCCAGGAGGAAAATACAAGAATAAGAAAAATAAGTTTTGATAAAAATTTAATTCATTCAATAGAAGCAGTTGACCAAGATACCCGGACATTGTACGTAGCATGGGAACAACATTTGCAAGTCTGCTGTTTGTTCTAATTAAGCAGCAATTAACTGAAGTTTAAACAGTGTCACATCACCTAATGTGACCACCACATGGGGCAAACGTGCAAAAAGGAATATTTATCTCAACAAGAGAGAAACAGCTGCATCATCTGTTTACATGGCTAGCAGTTTTTTCTATTTAAAAGATTATCGAAGTTTTACCTCTCTAATTCTTTCAGATCAGACCAGATCAAGACAGTCTTTCTCAAATGATTTGGATGCATGATGGATTTTGCTAGCAAAACCTATTGTACATATTAAGCCGGCAAGTTACTGCAATACCTGATTCCTGCCCTGTGGAGGTTGTTGGTCAGGCCACTGATTTATATATATATATTTTTCACAGCTCTTACTATGTTTCTGTCACCAACTTCTATTGTTTCGTTGGCTTACCTGTCTGATGCCTTGTTGTTAGTACATCAGTAGTGTCTTCTCTTTTCATGATATTGTTTGTTAAAAGGCTTCGACTCATTTCTCCTCTTTTCTAAACTTTAAAATTGTTTGCTTTTCTCCCATAGCAAGCTCTCTGGTCATTATGAGGGTTTATCCCTTTTAACAAAAACATGCAGTTGTCACGATCCCTCGGTGTATGTTGGCGTGTGCGTGGCATCAATGCTGGAGGCGAGCTGGCAGTTCAACAATAATGTTTTATTTAAGTTTTAAGCACAAACACGTAAAACAAACATAAGCTCTTCTTTGAGCATCTAGGAGTTATCAGGAAAAATACTTAAATAAAACAAACACCAACATAACCTTAACGACATTCAATGCAACACAACCACACATAACTAAACCAAGGTATTTATACTCTACTTAATTAACCTTCCTCGGTTCAGGTGCCGGCACACGTCACCTGACCGAGGAGCATCCTGGGAACTGAAGTTTAAATAAAACTACAAACTTAAACGAATGGGCGCTTCGGCGCCCTCTAGGGGTTAACCCTCACAGCAGTATGCTCAAACAGGAGTGGACATTCAGAGCTATTAATTTTTAAAGCATCAATCTAACAGGGCAAGTATGTGCAATAATAATAATATGTTTAAATATTTATAGTCACATGAAAAGGGCACTGGTGGCTCAGTGTTAGGTGAAGGCTCAAGTTCGAACCCCAGCCACTTGTGACACTGAGTTTATACAGTGAAGGTCCCAAGCCTGGATAAAATGGGAAGGTTGCATCAGGAAGAACATCCAGCGTAAAACCTGTGCCAAGCTTGTATGTGCGGACCAAATGGTCGCTGTGATGACCCCTTGACAGGAGCAGCCAAAAGAACAACATTTATAGTCACTTGAAAATTGTTTGCGTTCAAGCAAGAGGAGCCATGTTAAAAATCATTTAATATATTTAGATATCAGGAAGTGCAAACTGAATACCTATTTATTGTCCCATATACATCTTTTGATCTTACAGAAAAATGTCCCTAGTGTATGACAAAAACAGAAGAACTGGCCTTACTGTTCCAGTACTTTTGGAGGGGAAAGTACAGTATGCACGTTTAATATACATTAAGAAAACAATGACAGCTGCCTTTCATTCATTTAAAAAAGGGTGTGTTTTTTAAACATATTAGAAATAAAATAATAAAATACAAATTAAAATGTCTTTGTTTGGTAGCACAATGGTTATAGAGCACTATTATACCGGCTCAATCTTATCTCATATTCTTCCCCTCCATGTCTTTTTTCTACAAAGAACTGGCATCCCATCCTGAGTGTATTCACCATAATGGAGAAATTGCTGAATAAAATTTTCTTTAATCCGACTTTGCTAGCTGGTGAATCAGTTAATCCAGTTTTGATTTTACTGTCTCAGCATGTAGTAGGTTATACATTATGTGTCTCTACTGGTAATAGAAATGTAATTTAAGAAATACATTATTGAGCATGTATTAGATTTTTAAAAATTGCAGCAATTTTAAATCATTTCTACTCAGTGAGTCTCAATTGTGCGTATGTGTATGTGTGTACATACAGTAAATGTATCTATATAAATAAAGGAAATGTTTCTTTACATTTCATACATTGGAGGACCTGAAACCAGCCTCATAAAATTCTCTGTCTGCCAATCTGTCTGTCTGTATGTCTGTCCAGCCACATCATGTGCCAGATTACAAACCGGACGTTTTGACAGCAACTGTGCATACATCAAACTGTGGGCGTGTCTTAAAACGACCACTGGACAGAATTTAATGAAACTTTTGCAGTATTTAGATATTTGCCTGCAGTACAACCTGCATCATAAGTGAAATCAAAATGTTGTGTAAAAACAATATTATAAGCAGTTATGTGACAGATTTAATAATCCACTTAAAAGAAAAATTATAATAAGCTACTTGCTCAATGTAAACGAACACCAGAACCAATAGATATTAATTAGAAAGGCTAAAAACAATATATTTTTACTGGGATTAGTTAATATTTTCACAGTTGAAATAACATTGCTGAAGTGCTGTAAATGAATTTTAACACGATAGAGTCATTTTAAGACAAAACTTCATCTTTATCTGATCTACTTTTTCGATTTCTCATCTGTGATTTACTCTCCAATTACCAAACAGGGAGTGTATTCAACCTTACAAAATTGTATTTCTTTGTATTAATAGGTTAGACAGAGAGTTCTGCTGTACAGAAAGACAGACAGACATGTACGTGGGCTTCAACCTGATATAATGATATCACTGATTACATTAATGCTAATCAGCTTTTTTTTTTTTTTTTTAAGCTTTAACCCTTTAACTATTTTTAGAAACTCCTTTTTTTTAGCTCACACTAAGAGAAGTAATCATTGTGACATATGGTATCATATTCAAACCATATAAATGCTATTAAAATATAATTATCTAGAGGACCTCCTACACACAGGTTAACAGGCTGACACATCATAAATTAACAAGACAAGGCTCACACTGCAACAAATAAAATGTACTTAGCAGAAATAGAGACAGAGAGAGAGAGAGAGAGAGAGAGAGAGAGAGAGATGACGTATGAGTCAACTTCACACAGAAAGGCAATAAATATTGCTCTCTTATACAGTAGCTCTAACCAACTAGTCTTTCAAGGTTAATGGACAATAAGCAAAACAAATTAGATTGTATTATCATTTAATCAGGTGTAATTTCAAGGCAATGTGTCAAAATTTTAAAAAGTTCCTGCAACCTCTGTTAATATTTGTGATGAATACAATGCAGAACAATTTAGTCAGCAACGGCATCATCACATCAGTGATGAGGCAGATAAGGTGTCCTGGCAATGCATATACTGTATATAACCTTTCAGATGAAGACATATTCAATTCAATTCAATTCAATTTTATTTATATAGCGCTTTTAACAATGGTCATTGTCTCAAAGCAGCTTCAC
>JAQQZS010000010.1:13836474-13852209 GCA_030068045.1 Platyallabes tihoni | reverse complement strand
CCCATAGCGTTTTCACGCAGCATCTCGTTCCCGTCTTTTCAGGGAACAGGGTTACAACAAAGTAACCCGAGACGTTTCCTGGGATAGGCTCCAGGTCCCTGTATACAAGATAAAGCAGTATAGAGAGTAAATTAAATAGTTGCGATGGTGGTGTAATTTCGTTTGAGGAAAAATAAGCTCATGGGATAACATGTTATCATATACTAATCTTGTTAATAGTATCATACAACTTTAGATTAGAGAACTGAACTTGCTACAGTAAATGAGGAAATGGATGAATGCAATGGATGAATGCAGGATGTGTACTTTGTCTTTTCAGTGCATTACGTTTGAATAAAAAATATTGTTGAGCTCAATATTGTAAAAGAACAAGAGCCGGGCACAAACACACAATTATAGAAGACAGAACATAAAGTAAAAATACATAACACAGGGGGGAAAATTACTATAAACTAATAAAAGTGCAATTAGAACATAGTGCACACTAACTAATCAGGACATGAATGTATTTTATGGAAGAGTTTAACATTGCTGGGCAGAGGGATAATTATAGCCTCATACTGTATGTCTATAAATCAGTGCAAACAACTGTCTGTAAACTACATTATTGTCTAATTTACGTAGAAATTCCATCCCAATAGCAATGTGCTCTGAAAATCTTTCTTTGAAATTTGACAAATTTTTTACTTCTTCAGGTTATTTGAGAAAGTGTTTCCTTCCATTCCAAACCCATCCAAACATGTTCAAATGCTTCTTGAGCGAAATGATTTTAATCAGGTAAACTAGTTTCTCATGTATTTGGGATATCAGTGTATGCTGTTGGGTTTCCGGTGCAATTCACAATAACAACATAGGATGTGTGTGTCGCCATTTTTTCCACCAGGTTGTTCCACCTAAAAAATGTGAAGAAGGGACTGAAATCCTTGAGGTCATAAGTTAAAGAAGCATTCTGCACCAACATAATTGAAACCAGCATTAAGAAAACATTTTCTATTGTAACAAAGTGTTCTTTCTTTCTAAGACTCTTTACACACATATGTTCTGTAAGTGTTAAATGGAGGTTGAGGATGTTGCATAGATGACACTTCTCAGTGGTTTTTCCTGTTGATGGGGGGGGTTGGGGCAAAGAAATTGCGTGCAAAAACATTTGGTCAAAAAATTTGGTGAAAAAACAATGAGTATTGCCCTATGTGTTGAAACATAAGGCAACAGTATTGCTGTTTGACCAGCATGCACCATGGTCCATGTTACAGTACATATTACGGTTTTAAAAATGTTAATGTCAAGACATTATGAGATGAGATGAGGTGCTTTTATTAATGTATAGAGCTATAATGTATGACAGCACTGTGTTTTTAGCAATCGCTTAAAGTGCTTTGGTACATATATTTTATTTGCAATCATGCAGAAATGTAAAGCAATACATGTATGATAAAACATAATTTAATGGGTCCGTTTGCAATAAAAAACAGATATCTCTATTTCTATAAATTGTCATAAATCTTCTTCTTCTTATTATTATTATTATTATGGATCCCTTTTGGTATAAAAGCAATATGACACTGGAAGTCTTGCTGCACTGCTGTAGATGTGGTCATAACATGGTCAAAGGCATCATAGTCGCTCTATATCCAGCAGCACAGCTCAACCCCCAGTGTAAAATTGCTTTTATACAACAGTTCCACAAACACCATTTATTATGAACAGATAATGATTTGTTTCTTTATTTACCCTATTATTTTGCTCCACAAACATATATCCATCCATGACTGGTGGAACTATCTAACCTCGACTGGCAGAGCTGGCGACCAACAGTTACAGTAGTGTATATAGTTTTAAATTGTTACCAGTACTACAGTAGGTGAGGAGAATAAAACATGGTGGGCAGTCCTGTAAATCTCTTTATATTTTCTTTAAATGTCTATATATTTCCACTTTTTCCGCTTTAGGAAATCATCCCTGTCAACTTCCAGGGTCTGGGGTCAAATCCCAAATAACGTTAAATCGAAAGCTATAGTGCACTAGTGTGTAAAATCCATTGTCACACACATCAAGTAGTGCCCTTGATCAGGTGTTGGAAAGCAATTTATCCTTCAATCTTGTGTTAGGAGTTAGCTAGCTTCTTAGCTATAAGTAAAAGAACACTGATATTTTAGAACAAATAAGAAGCAGTTATCAAGTCAGAGAGTTTTTATAAGATAACTTTTGTAAGATAACATTATCAGATGTCTTTTCTTGCTGAAAGTGACAGATATGTTGTATATAATAATACCCACTTTTTTGATAAATGAGCTTCAGTTTCCTGCTGAAACTCTTTTTAGTAACCATATGACTACATGCACTACATCCTTCCCCTAAAAGGCACTAGAGCATTTCACATGGGTACTTTCCAACCTTGTTTATGGTTTATGTGCACACCAGCTTTGTAATATCTAGCATTGTATAATTTATATTTCATATTTTTTCTGATCTGGAAATGAAACCATTATTTGTGTGTACATTTAGACATGGTTAAATCTGTACAGTTTGTTTACCTGATTTTTTAAAATCTTCTGTTCATTTTTTACTGATTAATGTTCATGTTTTTTTATGATGAATACTTCTCATGTTATTGTGTTGTGCATGCTCAAGTCATGTCATGTTCATGTCATGTTCTTTGTGTTCATTCTTTAAATGATGCAAAAAGCAGAGATTAAAGATTTGCTGTTAGTACCTCAAGTACTATAATAAAGATCACTGTGGTTAGTAGAGCAAGGTGGTGAAGGTAAACAAAGAAAAACATGATTACTGGAAAACGGAAATCGGCAGGGTTTCCTTGGCGCTGTGATTTAAGAATATTTTAATCAATCTAAATTTATTTCGGTATACATTAATGTTAATCCTTATTGGATAATATATTTTATGATAATATATTTTAAGCAATTTCCCTCTGAGATTAATAAAGTTCTTTGAATCTTAATGCCATTCCATTACACTGACACAGTTTTGTGGGGATTTTTCAATATTTGGATTTAGCAATAATTTATTTCTGGACATTGTGTGGTAAAACAAGTGAAAGAAATAAAAAATAAGCCTAATTAATATGACTGAATTACCTTTTTTTTAAAAGGAAGTGACTACATAGTTTACTATTAACAATATTCATAATAACAACACGCAGGCATTAAAATTATAACGGTTACACCAGGAAATACTTCATACAAAAATAATGTACAAGTATAATAAATCGCCATTGCATGCTACGTCAGTCTGCCAAATTTATTGGTGCATTTTGTTGATTTCACAAATAAATACATTTAAAACATAGTCCAAACAAATAACTTTAAATGTAATCAGGTTAGGAATTCATTTTCTAAAAAAATAAACCACACTTAACTTCAATGGATGGCTTGTGATCAACACTTGTTGTGAGTAATCTCTAGACAGTGATGGCTTTTGCCAACAGTCAG
This sequence comes from Platyallabes tihoni, assembly GCA_030068045.1. Lineage (NCBI taxonomy): Eukaryota > Metazoa > Chordata > Actinopteri > Siluriformes > Clariidae > Platyallabes > Platyallabes tihoni. The sequence continues at coordinate 13,848,760 of JAQQZS010000010.1, read as the reverse complement.
GGGCTTTCCAAAAGCGTCTTATTTACTATCTCTCAGACGTATTATATTTTCTTCTCTTATTGGAAATTATTGGCTAGTCAATGCATTACCAAAGAGACCAAAACCCCTATCATTTTACATAAAGGTCACGCACAAGATTGTAAAATGCATAAGACAAATTGTACAATTTGCTTTTAAGTAACCAAACACAAAAAAATTAGTATTGTATTTTGTGATGAAAAAAGCAGTCACTTTATCTGCATATTTTAGGGAGCTGGAAAGATGACTGAGTATCCAGAGGAAACTGGAAGTCTATTCCTGAATTTAGTTTACCATAAGGCTTCTGAATACCCTCTTTAATCATCATATAGGGGATTCCTCATGAGTATCTGTATGCTGTCACATGTTCTTTTATTTTGCCAGTTTCTATTCCTATAAAGTAGTTTCATTAATAACAATACAAGAACTATTATACACTACTACTCTAAAGGTTCATGATTACAAAAAGTAATTTTCTTTTTCTTGCCATCTGACATTTAACTGTAACTTAAAAAACACACACAGTTCCCCTATATAAGATCCTAAAATGGAGAACAGAAACTTGAGTATATAAGAAGAAAAAACAGGATTATGGATGCTGGCACCCCTGTTGTCAATCATCTCATTAAAACAATTATATTTTTAGTGCACAAAAATATAGTGCATTTTAGTGCACATTTAAGTGGAGCACATTTAGAGCACATTTGAGTGGAAATTTTGACCCCAGAGAATTAACGTCATGTAATGGGTGGGTGTCTTGAAGTTTTAGTATCTCCATCGCCATCTTGTGGAATAATTTCAGGGTCTTAGTACTTTAATTACCAGAAGGCTAGTATGGTCGCTTAAGAGACAAGGGAAAAAAAACAGTTAAACAAAGATAAGTATCTCATTTGATAGATAACAAATGCTGCATTCTTAACAGAAGTTTAAAAAAAGGAACTTTTATTTACCCAGACACATTCCCCCTCATTGTGTCTCACTGGATCGTCACATTTCCATGTAGTCCGATTCTATATGTAAATGAACACACAATTGAAAAAGTTAGATCACAAATTGAAAAAGAGATAAGATGCACACCAGTGTGACTGATTACATATCTGCTACTGAGGGCTGTGGGTAAAACCACATGCACAGCTGCAAGAGCAACAAAGCCTTATAAAACAAACAATAAAGCACAAGAATGACATAATTATCAACTTATAATTATTTCTAAAATGGTGCCTTAGAATTTAGTTTGCTATAAATGTTCAATTATAAGGGAGAAAGCTATCATATATGTATATACTGTATATCAGCGATATTTATATTAGTCCTGAGTAGGTGTCTATGAAACAGAAGGTAAGTTACTTTTAAACTATATATATATATATATATATATACATAATTTTTTTTATCTACATTTTCTATATTGGAATCTTTAGTGTAACAGTCAAGAAAACTTTAAAACTTACAGATAGAGGGCCTTGTTTAAAAGCGACAGCTTGGTGAGAGAAATACTGTAAACTGTTATATAACACTTGTACAATAGATGTACTGTAGGTGTACAGCCGTGGCGAAATGTTTTGAGAATGACACATATCTTTTTGCCAGATGTTACTATGATATACTGAAGTATAATTACAAGCATTTTAAAGAATTTTATTAACAATTACATGTCATTATTGACCCTTCTTTTTCAAGACCTTTGCAATTCTCCCTGGCATGCTGTCAATGAACTTCTGTCCACCTGAATCTCTCACAAGTTCTCAATGAGGTTAAGGTCTGGAGAGTTTCCTGGCCATGGACCCAAATGTCTGATGTTTTGTTCTCCAAGCTACATAGTTATAACTTTTGCCTTATAGCAAGGAGCTCCATCATACTGGAAAAGTCATTGTTCATCTCCAAACTGTTCTTGGATGGTTGGGAGAAGTTGCTTTCAGAGGAAGTTTTTCTGCCATTCTTTATTCACGAATGTGCTCTTATGCAAAATTGTGAGTGAGTCCACTCCCGTGGCTGAGACGCAACACCGCACATGAATGCGCTCACCTTTTCTTCTCCAGACAAGCTTTTATCTGGATGTCCCAAACAATCGGAAAGGGGATTCATCAGAGAAAATTACTTTACCCCAATCCTCAGCAGTCCAAGCCCTGTAGCTTTCTCAGAATATCAGTCTGTCCCTGATTTTTTTCCTGGAGAGAAGTGGTCTTAGCTGTCTTTTCATTCGGGTCAGTTGTTGTGAAATTATTCTGATTCTTAATAATAATATTTGGGTAGGGGGGTATTACACATTAATATTATTTATTCAAAGAATAAATAATTTATCTTGCATTACACCAGTTAATTTTTTTCCCCATAAAATCATGCTTTGCATTTTTTTTTCTTATTTAGTTGAAAATATCTTTCTCAGCAAACATAAAAGCAACTTGCACCTCAAATGAGGTGGATGGCTTTTCATAACATGTTAGTGTCTTAACTTGTAAGCTTCTGATTCATCTAATGTCCTGAAACTGCAAAATAATTCAGTGTCTTGCTGTCATGCTGATTTGTTTTCTCTTGAAAGACAAAGCATTCAGATACAAGACTTACTTAGAGATTATGAAACTTTGTTGTAGACAGCAAACGAGAAATGTTTACCGCTGCATTGATTTGCAACTTGTCAGAGAAACCGCAAAGCCTGGTGAAGATGTTCCCATGACAGACAAGTTACAACTTTATTTCTAAATCTTTTGTATGTTTTTATTGTTTGTTTTTTATTATTATTTATTTATATCCAGAATTTATAGGATGCCCATCATTAAAAGTGATAAAGAAATAAAATTTAATAAAATTAATATAGTTGAATGGAAATAGATGACTTTCAATTTTAATAATCGTAAATTATTTTGTAATCTTTAATTATTAGTTTGACATTATTTCATTATTTAAGCTCTTGAACTGTGCAAACTTTAATTTAACGATTCTTAGCGGGGACATTGTGAAAGTTGATTTTCCATGAAAAAACTTTTCAGTATTTTTTTTTGTATTTTTAACATTTTCTTTTGAGTTTCATAGCAAATACATCAATCATTTATTGTGAAATTATTTTGCTTCTTAATAAAAGTATTTGTTCTGGGAGGTCTTACATTTTAATATTATTTTTTAAAGCAAAATCATTTGATTATAACTAAAATTGTTAAATTATAACAATTATAATTTACTGCTTGCATAAATTATAAAGTTTGCCAACTTTAAAAAACATGTCCATGCCAGCACATAAACATATATTTTAATCTGATTATGTAAAATGATAATGCACTGATGTTATATAAAAAAAGGGCAATTCCGCAAAAAATCTGAATAATCAATAAGAGAATTCACTGCACAGTAGTGTAAACTGAGATATCTAGAGATGATCATGTTTAAGTATGTAAACAGCCTGTTTTATGAAAAAGGTGGTGAATGTGTATAATGTCGGGGATTCGCATATTCATTAAAGTGTTGTTGGTAGTGTTTTATGGAAAACACAATGAGCAAATCTCCTGTTTCCCCCTTTTTAAAAAAAGTACATACTGTATAAAAACATGGATTCAATTTTCTTTCTTAACAGAAATGTAACAGTGACTTATATCTTGCCTGATGGCCACCAGTTTCAAATAAGCTCATGCTCTGGCTCTCACATTACATTATGGCTCCCAGGATGAATGTGTGGTTGTGGCCCTGTGTGGTCTTCCTATTACAATCCAGCACTTTCTTGTCAATTAGTAAAAACATAGTTTTGCTGCACTTTGTTTTATTGTTGACTCTTTCGGTAACTTTACGCTCATCTTATATCTATCTTGCCATGATTTTCACATTTGTAGATGAAATCTGATAGCGGTTACTCTCTCAGACATGCTTTAAAGTGATTGGTTCAAAAGTTCATCATATCAAACACAATCTAAAACCTTACCACAAATCCTGATGACAGGATAACCATTTGCGAGCTCACCTCTATTTTGTCTCTCCTCTTCACTGAGATGTGATTTTTCAAGCGGATACAGAAGAGGAACCATGTTATGAGGAGTCACTTTGTAGGATTCAACGAGTATATCCAGGGACGGGAACCACTGTATCTTCGCCTTGTTCTGAGTCTTCACAGGTTATAAGAAATGGAGAAAGTAGTTCACAAAAGTATTAGGAATTAAAGGGATTGTAATAATATATAAATATAAATACATGTGTATATACTGATTTAATTATGACAACATTCATAAAGTTCACAGATCTTAAGAGTTCCATGAAGGATTGTGTAAAATGTGCACAACAGCCACTCAGTGGCCACTTTAATGGGAAGGTCTATACAGTTACTGAAATAGCTAGAAGACTACACAGAGTTCCACTTTTGTCAGCCAAGAACAGAAATCTGAGCCAGTAGCATGCATCGGCTACCCAAACCTGAACAGTTGAAGATTGGAAAAAAAACCAACCAAGCAAGGTTGTTCTAATTTAAATTAGTGAAGAGGTTGGTGGGAGTAGAGTAAAATGTAAAGAAGAAACTTCTTCTAATTGTCAGTCCCCTGATAGTAGTTAATAGAAGTTAAAAAAAAGTTGACTCATGTCTGATTCATGATGAAAAAAAAATTTCAAAACAGGAAAACCCTTTGTAGAATAAAGTGAGTAATATGCAAAATTTATGTATTTAAAGAACTTTTTGTTCAGTTATGCTTATATATAAAATACTTTTAATGGCACTGTATATGCAGTATATATTACACCAAAAAAATAAATATATACTAATAAATAAATAAATATGCAGTGCAGTCAAAAAGTATTTTATATATAAGCACATAAATTTTGCATATTATTTGCATTATTATATTTATTTATTTATTTATTTATTTGCATATTTATCACACATGAATGATTTATATTATCAAACTAATTTTTAGATTTCGCTAAGATAACCGAGAAAAAAATTAAATGTATTTATTAAGGGAAAAAAGCTATCCCAACCTGCTTGGCCCTACTGTATGTGATAAAGTCATTGCCCTGTTACTAGATCATGGATGATCTGTGATTTCTGGAAAGCTGAATTATATTTCACTTGCCACACCCAGGCCTGATTACTGCTGGACCTGTTGGATCAAGAAATCACATAGAACCTGTCTGACAAAGTATGCTAAAAGATCTAAAAAATAAAAAATGTAAAAAAAAAAAGGCAACACAAGCTAAAGAAATTTTAATTAAGGTGAGAATTAAAATAGTTGACATGCATCAGTCTGGAAAGGGTTAACAAGCTATATCTAAGGCTTTGGGGCTTCATGGTGAGAGCTGTTATCCACAAGTTGTAAAAATGTGCACCTGTGGTGAACCTTCCCATGAGTAACTGGCCTACCAAAAGAGCACAACAATGACTCATTCTGGAGCTCATAAAAGAAACCAGTAGGAAGGCCTCATCTGCCTCAGTTAAGGTCAGGGTTCATGATTAAACAATAAGAAATAGACAAGGCAAAAATGGAGTTCCAATGTGAAAGGCACTGCTGACCAAAAAGAACACAAAATCTCATCTCACATTTGCCAGAAAAAATCTTGGTTATCCCTAAGCTTGCTCAAGCAAGTATTCTGTGAATTGATTAAACAAAAGAGGAACTTTTTGCAAGGTGTGTGTCATGTTGCACCTGGCATAAAACTAACACAGTATTTTATTAAAAAAAAAAAAAAAAAACTACACTCAAATGTGATCGTAGCATGATGGTCTAGGGTTGCTTTGCAGCTTAAGAACATGGACGTCTTGCCATAATTGATGGAACCATATATTTTGTGCTCTATCAGAAAATACCTAAAGGAATAAATCAGGCCATCAGTTCGTGACCTCAAGCTCAAGTGCAGGGCAATAATCTGAAACACACTAGCACGTCCACCTCTGCTCAAAAAAGTCCAGACTTCCTGTGGTATGGCCGCAAATAGGGCATTCATACCTTCCAATGTTGCTGAATTAAAATATTTTAGCTAAGAAGAGTGGGCCAGAATTCCTCCACAATGATGTGAAAGACTCATTGCCAGTTATTGCAAACACTTGATTTCAGTCACTGCCTCCAAGGGTGGCACAACCAGTTATTATGTTTAGGCAATTACTTTTTCACACAGGGCCAGGCTGGTTTAGACAGCTTTTTCCTCTTCATAAATAAAATCATCATTTACAAACTGCATTTTCTATTTACTCAAGATATTTTTGTGTAATATTAAACATTTTTGATCATCTGAATCATTTAAGTGTGACAAATATGCAAATTGGAATTTGCAAGGTAGCACCATTGGACATTGAAAGATGGAAGAAAGTTTTATTCTCTGACGAGAAAAAAAATAATCTGGAAGGTTCTGATAGCTTCCGACGATACTGGCATGACAAGAAGATCCCACTGGAGATATTTTCCACATGTCACAGTGGAGGAGGCTCCATCATGATCTGGTTGCTTTTTCCTCCAATGGAAAAATGGAGCTTCGGGTTGTGGCGGGGGCATCAAACAACGGCTGGCTATGTGGATATGTTGCAACAGGCATCCCTCTGAACTGAGGGTCCTCATCTGTGTGATAATGACTGAGTCTTTCAACAGGACAATGCTGCAGTTCACAACTTGCACTTCTGGACCATCCTGCGTGTTCCCCTGATCTAAATCCCCTTGATAATGTTTGGGGATGGATGGCAAGGGAACTGTACAAAATCAGTCAGTTCCAGACAGTGGACGCCCTTTAAAAAGCCATCTTCACCACATGGAGCAAATTCCAGAGAAACTCCACCGGAGTAAAAAAATTAAAATAAAATGGAGTAACCAGAGAAAGCACACCGAACATGGGGAGAACATGAGACCTTGCAACCTTGTTGGAGATCATCAGTACACTAACAACAATGCTAGAGACAGTTCCTGAAGAAACTGCAAATCAGGGGCTGAAACACCAACCACCAAAAAAAAAAAAGGCTTTGCTCCATTGCCATTGCCAACTTCCCCTTTTTTTATCCCAAACTTTCAGTATGTCTGGTTGGTGTGTGTACTTGGAAATTGGTGATTTTATTAACATATTTTATGGGGATTTTTGTAAAATTAGATATACTGAGGACACAATATTTTTCTACAGTAAAACTGGTGTGGTGTCAGGTTCCAAACAAATCTTCAACTTGAAAAGGGCTTGACCTATCTTTTCCATTTTTCTTTAAAACAGTCAGGCGATATGAAATACTCAATTTTTATAAATGCTTTGTGTGAAAAGTACAAAACAGCAACTTTTTTTTCTCGATTAACAACCTTTACTCTATTTATAGAGTATACTAATATTTACGTATTTTAATTGGCAGTTTTGAGGCCAGTTTTAAGGGGTATTCATTTATTTATTTATTTTATTAATTTACTTTTGATTGGGCATTGGTGACTCGCCCAGGGTTCAGTTCCCACCCAATACCCAAACCCCAGCTACTGGATGCAGTGCCAAGTTGTATGCGATGGTCTGCTGTCCTTAATGGGAGCAACAACATTTATTTATTTTTGATTGGATTAATTTTCTAAGCTGTTTGACATGATGTGCCTCATTTTACAGGCAAAAAAACAAAATGAGCAAGCTATGACCGAGGGAAAATTGGGTTCATTAATTTTTTTATGGAAAAAATTACCACAAAATTGTGGGAAAACCATCAGAAGTAATAGCAAGCTTTCCCAGGGCTATTAATCAGAATGGCCTGCATTAAATATAAAAGATCTTGGATATAATAAAAATAAAAATACTTTCATTCCATAATAATAAAAAAAAAAACTTTAGCGTACAATCCATCATCAACCTCTTTTCCCTATTAGTTTCAGTTTCACTTTGGGTTTTAATGACAATATCTTTTTATAGTACAGTGACGTACTGTATAAGGTCAGATCTGGCCTCAATCAAATGCATATACGTCTGTGGTCCCATAAAATTATAATGGAGTTGAGAAACCCAGATTGGGCGACAGCAGAACGCATCAGCTTCCCACACAAAATGACTGTGTGTCTTGTTACTTTTGTAAATATTGTGCATCTAAACTGCAGTAAAATCAGTGGTTTTGATAATTCATCGCTTCTAAAAAAGAAAGAATACATCACAATTTTCAACAAAAATGTTTTGTTATAGAAAACCATGTGTGCCTGAGAACAATAATTTGCCAGAATGAGTTCAAGATTGTGTTAATCTTGTTAAGCTGTCAAATTGTTCATTTGCATGTGTTTATTTGGTTTGTGGTGTATGTGTGTGTATGTGTGTCTAAGGCTTGTGGGTATGGCAAAAAAGCACATTTTAACAGACAACCACAAACATGAAAGTATAACCCTTGCGCATATATCTCCAGTCATTCGCTCAGACTACACAGTGCTCACACAATTTGTTTTACGTTTGGTGTGACCCTTAAACAGTATAGTTAGAAGCCCATCTGTAAACCTCATGTTTGTGCTTTGCAGTATGCATCTAAAGTAAAATTATCCAGGGCATAGGTAATGTTACAAATGAGACATGCTTTACATAGGTATTGACATGAAGTAGAAAAGAGAAAGCTATTTGAAAGTACAGAGTTCAGCTTGGTGCAAGTTTGAATTTAAATACTTGGCCTCACCTAGCCAGCTGAAGTCTTCAAGATTTAAATTTATATATACAACATTAGTTACTACACTGCATGGCCATTGCCTTTAGGATTGATAACAGCACACATTTTCTGTGGCATTGATTCAACAACATTATTATGCAACATCTCAACACTGATTTGCAGAGATGAATTCATTTTCGGCCTGAGATCTTGTACTTAAACCAGTCCGAAATGTCTTCTCCATCACACCCAAAAACTTTCAGTAGGGTTCAGGTCTCTTTGCTAAAATAAGTCCTCATGCTAAAAAGCAGCAAGCTAAAAAGTGAAGACTATTAAATTAATTTGTTGACGTTTTAAAACTGACAGTGTACTGTAAAAAGCCTCAACAAAGTCACTAATTATTAAAGTAACTAATTATTTAAATAATAAACCAAACCACTAGGGTTAGGATTAGCTGCTGCATGCACCACTGTTTATAAAATGCATCCCACGATGACTGACGCAAACATCTTTAAGGCAATAAATAAACTGGTGGTGAATGCAAGTGTTTACATAGATGTCAATTACTTTTTCTTTTTTTTTTTTAACATTACCTCTGGTTTAATAATATGCACTACGTGTCATGATTTGTTGCTACAAAATGAAAAAGAGGTGGTGGGGGGGTAAAGCATGGGGGATGAAAGATGATTTTAAAAGATTTCATTCATCAATCCAGCCTGCCATTATATTATACACAATAATAATAATAATAATAATAATAAATTGATCTGATGGTGTTCATGCTTTAGCATTGACTAATGCTTTGTTATTTAAGTTTTTATTTATAATTTTTTAAAGAAATAATACATTAAGCTTAAGAAATTTGTTCTTAAAATGTGTGCTCCTTACCTCCACCGCCCAGCCTTGAGGTGACTGGGTAATTCTGTATGTGTGCACATATGGAGCTTTCCTTGAGATAAAAAGAAATGTCAGTTACTATTTTATTATTTTTTTAGATATTTTGTTTTTTCCCCCTTTCCACAAATTTTTAGTTTTGTATCAGCATTTCAGTGGGAAAAAAAAGCAGTTCTGCTTTCAAAATTTCTCATTCCTGAATGCACTGGAATATTCCTGTGATAACGTTTTGCATAGGACGAATTTTAACTATAGATTGATGCAGAAAAATCGGGGGGTAAAAAAAAAAAGAAGAAGAAGATGAAGCAGAAGAAGAAGATTCCTACCTGACACAGAGGCATAGAGCTCCGCGTTCGCTTTGGCTGTCTCTCAGGAGAAAGCTTCCATCCTTTCCATATTTTCCCAACAACCTTTCTACATCCCTCTGGCCAATCTGGCCATAGTATGCGCTCTGGAGCATGGTTTTCTCTCTCTCTCTCTCTCTCTCTCTCTCCTAACGTGTGAACGTTGCCTTTGAGCTAATATCTGAGCGTTTTGGGTTTTTCCTGGCTTGCGTGTGAATATCAGAAGAGGCGGGTCCAAGAAACCTGCACTTTCGTACCTTCTGCTGTGCGCACTGTTGAGATCAGAGTCACAGCACAAACACTGATACACTAAACAAAAAACAAACTAATAATAATAATAATAATAATAATAACCTAAAAGCATATAAAACAGTTTAAAAAGCATATTAATCTGAATATAAATAAATACAAGAATCATGAGATGCATTAGGTACATTAGGTCGCAAGGCCTGTGCATAGAAGTAAAAAAAAAAAAAAAGCGATATGTGTATGTTGAAGTGTAGGTCGGAAGAGATTTTGACTTTGGTAAAGTCGCTACAGTATGAGTTATCTTTGATCGTACCTGAACAGATGTTGTGCCCCAGCTGTGTGGTCTCGGTTTGTGCGCGACCTGAACATCGGCCGACTCTATACAGCTCTACACCTGGATTTATCCGCTCTAACACTTGTGAGTAAACGCATGGATTTGCCAAAATATTGATGTAAACGCAATTCCATGTATAATAGGAAATGGAATAAACTTATGCAAAAGACTGCACCAGAGAGGCTAACCCATGAATCTGATCTGGTCCATGTACAGTGAAAGGAATAATAAAGGGATGTACATTTTAATGCTGCTTTTGTGTGAAACCTGATTAATCATGATCGTTGTATTCTATAATACTGATAGAAAAACACTGCTTGTTATAATAATAATAATAATAATAATAATAATATAATAATAATAATTGAAAGGTGTCTGCTTTGTGAGATGCAACAAGCACCATTCACACACACACACACACACACTCTCTCTCTCCCTCTCTCTCTCTCTCTCACACACACACACACACACACACGCACGCACGCACACATAACCCACATGTTCATTCTAATCAAAACAGAAACTTGTCACACGTTTTTTTTTTTTTTTTTGGTGTCGTGTTGTTCTGAAAATGGTGTGTATGCAAAGTGCATACATCTTCCACAGGAAATAAAGCTGCTGACCAAAGTTCTCATGCATTACTCATTGTAGTATTTATTAGGAATAAATTGAATGAAGACTCATTATCATCATCATCATTTTTATTTGATCCTTTAAAAACAAGTTCTTAAACCAATCTAATCGATTCAAACAGATTAACATGAAAAGAACATTCTTAGATAAAAGGCCATACATTTTGATGGTGTTATAGTAATAATTGTAATATACAGTATTACTAAGATTTGAAAAGAACACATGATGGATAATAAACTGGTGTCTAGTATACAGTAGAGACAGGAATGTCTAGGCATTTGTAAACATACATGGTGGTACAATGTGAAATCACAAGAGCATCTCAGGGGGAACAAATGGCCTACTGTAAAGTAAATTTACAGTACTTCATGTTTCTTTTCAGTTCTGCTACAGAACATTTCAAAATGTTCTCACTTTTTTTTTTTGGTAAACATGCATGCTGCTTCCTGTACAGCGATTGTGCTGTGTAGCTTTTTTGTCTTATTTTCAGGATGTGGTAAGAAACCCCTTCGGAACTGAACTTTTAATCCAGCTACATGCATTCAGCTGGAGAGCACCACTGATCCTAATGGTATACTACTAAAGCCAATTTAGTTTCACATTATAATTAGAAGGTCAAGTTCTAATAGAATGATGACAGGAATGAGGAAAAAGATGATGACCTTTAAAGGAACACCCTGAATGACAATTTACTAATACACAATTCCCAATATAACATACAACCCTATTTTATGCTCATGATTTTATGGTCACTGTATCAACTCTGCACCAATCCAGTTATATATAAAAATGGAGAAGATAATTGTAACTAAATATAAGTTGCATATTATGCATAAATAAGTTGTACGAAAGTGTTTCACCTTCACTTCTTTAAGAGAACAGCAAATTATTTCCAATAAGTAGACCTTCTCTGACTCCCCCTCCTTCTCTGACTCACAAAAGATCATGGGCAATGCTAGCACATAAATAAAACATGAGATCACTGCATTGAACGTTGTTCTCGTCTTTGTTACTAAGGCACAGGTGACAACGGAGTGGAGATAAGAATAAAAAAATAAAATAAAAAAAAGGTGCTGCAAGGGACCCGAAGCTGAAGAAGTACACTTAGATGGTGTTCCAACTCATCAAGAATGACAGGCACACAGTCACAATCATACACAACTGACAATTTGGGAACACCAATTACTAGGGATGCACCGATACCACTTTTTTGGAAAACGAGTATGAGTACGAGTACTTGCATTTCAGTACTCACCGATACCGAGTACTTAATAAAAACAT
>JAQQZS010000010.1:13770022-13784415 GCA_030068045.1 Platyallabes tihoni | reverse complement strand
GAGATATATCCAGATACTCCCCGTCCTGGAGATATATCCAGATACTCCCCGTCCTGGAGATATATCCAGATACTCCCCGTCCTGGAGATATATCCAGATACTCCCTGCCCTGGAGATATATCCAGATACTCCCCGGCCTGGAGATATATCCAGATACTCCCCGTCCTGGAGATATATCCAGATACTCCCTGCCCTGGAGATATATCCATTGTTTCTATGGCAGTTACTTAAGTGGTCGGGTTGCCAGCTCAACGGGCAATTATCATTCATACACACTATGGGCAGTTTGGGAACACCAGTTAGCCAAATCTGCATGTCTTTGGACATTAGGAGGAAACCCACCAAGCACAGGGAGAACATTCAAACTCCATGCACACAGACCCAGAGGCAGGAATCGAACCCCGACCCTGGAGGTGTAAGGTGACACTACAAAGTCACCATGCGTGTGTGTGTGTGTGTGTGTGTGTGTGTACAAAAAATACTGTGTTCTCAGTGCTCTAGATCTGTTACTTCCGTAAGTTATTCATCAGAGGTACTTCATCGATGTTTCATTTACAGATATGTTGGTATGTAAATATAATACCAGTGAGACACATATGGCAAAATAAATGAGGACGGAATACATATAGTTACATGTAAGCAAACTGGATTTCCCAAATATGAAAAAGGCTGACAGAATGAGTGTTGCATCACATCTTCAGGGTTATGGGTTTGAATCTTGTCTCTGGTCTGTGCGCATGGAGATGTATGCATGTCGTCCATGTGGAGTTTCTCTGGATAATCTAGTTTCCTCCTACATTACAAAGACATGCAACGTAATCTAAATGCTGTTTCCAAAATGCCTGTAGTGTGTGATTGTGTGAGGTTACCGTGCCCTCCCCCGCCTTGTGATTTAAGTTCCCTGGGAGAGGCAGAGATAATGGATGTATGGATGGATGGATGTCAGAATGACCTCTGCAGTTGAATTAATTGAACGTGCAGCATCATCGAGCCACTAGATGACAGTAGCGAGCAAGACATTGTCTGACCAGCTAGACAGAAAGATAAAGACCAGCATCAGTGAGACTTCGGATTATCCAGTGAGAATAAACGAGTGAATCACATTAATAGCAGGGGGGGACAAGCACAGTTCCTGCTTTTTATTTTAGGCTCATTGATTTCATCAAATGCTGTGTAATGTATGATGGATTTCTTACATTTTTTTTTCTTCTTTTTTTTTTTTCTGCTAACACAGTGACTTTGGCAGACACAATTGTAACATAATTACAGTTATTATAGTAATTTAAGAAAAATAGTAACAATTTGACTGATGCACACTCGTATATTGATGAATAGTCTCTGCCATTTCCAAGGCAGAGAAGACAGTGATTATGTTTTGTAGCAGCCTCTAGAAGTAGTTTAATGTCACCTGACATCTAGCTCAAAAGTCATTCATAAATTCATCTTCAGTAATTGCTTTATCTTGGTCAGGGTAATGGAGCATATCACCTGGAACACTAGGCATGATGAGGGTACATCTTGACTGGGACACCATTCATGCACACACATACATACAACCCAATGCAAACACAAGATGTTTACATTTGCCATCGCCCTTATGCAGAGCAACTTATATTTTTTTTTATCATTTTATCTCATTATACAGGGTGGGTGAAAAGTAACCGGGCATTAAAAGTTCATAATAACGTCCATATTTCGAATACAAATTTATTGAAACAAACTGCACACATATTTTATTACATAGAAAAATTAAAGCAAATCTTTAAATGGTGACGTCAACCAGTTTCCTCAAACTGGAATGGAATGTACAGTCTTGAAGGAATTTGTTTGGGATATTGCTGAGAACCTCCTGAATCCGTGCCTCCAAGTCGTCCAGTGTGCATTTCCTGGACACTTTCTCCTTTGTGTAACCCCACAGGGGGAAAAAATCACATGGAGTGAGATCTGGACTTCTTGGAGGCCATTCATAAGGTCTGCGTCATCCAAGCCAATGCCCTGGCTTAACTTTGCACGCACAAGAGGAAAATGGGGAGAGACTGTTTTCATCATAACTCCAGTGATCGTAAAAGTTCTATAGCCATTAAATATCGTCTAGTTAATTTTCACCAATCCTGTACATCTGAGGCATTAAGGGCCTTGTCAAAAACCAAGTGGTGGCTATTGAGGTTTGAACCAGAGACCTTCCATCCAGTAGTCCAGTAGAAAACTTAGCATTTACTCAAACTCAGGACTAACACCACTGCCCTAGGTCAACATTCCTGTTTTGGGATGATGTACAATAACAACTAGTAATCATCCATCTTCACTATGTTCTGACCACTTGGTTGGGACTATAACCGTTTTCCATATGCCGTTTTTGAGACAGCCTGCCACAGCCTTGAATATGCAAATGTGTATCCATCATTCACAGTGATTTTAATATCTGCACCTCTACTGCCTTGGGGCTTCATATATATATCTCCAAGAAACCCTACATTGAATTTTAAAGCACAGCACATAACCTCTCTTTAGACCTTGTGGAAAGAGAAAAAGGTCAGGCAAATTTGTCATGAAATATTTTTCTCATTGCATTAGATTAAAGTGTCGGTGATGTACGCCACCTCACAAAAAGGAGTACTAACTCAGTGTTATTCTCACTTCCCCCTTTAATAAAGGAGTACTAACTCACATTGTTATTCTCATTTCAGCCTCTGATGTCTACCAACAAATTATCTCATTACTAATACCCTGCTGTCTCTATGGGAAATAGCAGTAGCTAGCCACCTTAGACAATATCTCTGTTTTTTCTTTCCCAGCTCACTGCTCATGGCACGGAGATCACCACCAGAGGAACGTGGCATAAATCCTTTCTGTGGCCCATGGTAGCCACTCCATCTTGCTGGCATCCCCAGAGACTACGCTCCTGCCATAACAATGGATGATGCTGTCGCTGGCTCTCTATAGCACAGCCAAGGAGGCATGGTGTGTGAGAAGCAGAATTGTTGTTTCATTGTTAACATGCTCTCCTAAGGGCCTTCATTGGCGGAAGGTTGAATTCTGCTTGGAAAAGGTGAGGACAGGCATTGTGGAAATGCCATCCCATGGCACAGAGCAGCAGGTGTGATACCATTATCCGTATCAGTAACTTTGCCATTATCCACAGTACAATGTGACAAAAGCAAATCAACAAAATTCTAAATACATTTGATTCATACATACTTTCATAATATACTGTAACATACAGTTCAAAATAACAGTCCAAGTACAGGCATCAATTTTGTAAAAGACATGCAAAACTTCTGATTATTGTTGCATAATAGAAGGACAAACAAAGTCATAAATTCAAACGAACATCACAAACAAGATTTTTTTTTTTTTTTGACCACCTTTAGTTTTTCATTACAGTGCACAATATTAAATGACTCCTCATGGTCCCAGAACCACTCATTCACTATTTGAGTCTGGAATATGCTCATATGCCATCAACGAAGAAAATTTCACAAATGTGATATTCTGGTCATGCAGTACGTTCAAGTCGTAAGCTGACTTAATTTTTTGCCACATAACGCTGCTGAGTCTAGACCTGACCAACTGAAGCAATCGCAGATACACACACATTTCCATAATTTTCCTTTGATTGTGTAAAGCTGCTTGGGGAAATTATTACCATTGTTAAAAGCGCTATACAAATAAAATGGAATTGAATTGAATTGAATTAAACAGATCATAACACTGCCTCCAGAGGCTTGTACAATGGGCTCTATGCATGAAGGGTGGATCACTTCATGTGCTTCCCTTCCTACCCTTAAGACCCTTATGACATAGGGTCAATCTGGACTCATCAGATCACATGACCATTTCCCATTGATCCAAAATCAAGGATGAAGCGGTATAGAAGATGCTCCTTAGCAAACTTAATCCTTTTTTTTTGTCTCACTAACAAGTTGCTTACTTATGGCTACACAGCTGTTTAGTCCCAATCTTGTGAGTTCTTATCACATTATGTGCGAATGGAAATGCTCTTACTTTCACTATTAAAATTAGCCCTGATTTTTTCTGTAATTTCTTTAAAGATGCAACGTCACCAAGCGTTGAAGTGATCTCCATTCATGTTTTTTTTTTTTTTACACCCCATTTCTACAATGAATTCGACAGTCCAGAACTATCCTTCCAGGTTTTGATAATGAGCTGGACCATTCTTAGCAATTAAATTCATTTCATTTCATAGTCCTTAATTTGAACTTTCTGTAATGGTGACTTTTTATTTTGGCCAGGCAGTGTAGTAAAGTAAGCATAGTATCCATAATAGCTAGTTTCCTCATGATTTTATATTGAAGAGCTCAATGTAAAGAGTCGATCAGTAGCATTATAACAGGGCCGAGCAATGTGTTACATCACAAGTTTTGCATAATGGCATAATAAGAATGATGCAGAGCAAATTATTATATGAAAACACACACACACACACACACACACACACACACACACACACAAACACACACACACACACAATTAGATGCAGATACAAATCTACATCCGTGCTTTTTCTTTAAAAGCTTCAAGTAACCATCTACTCAAGTCCATAATTTCCTGCTGGGTTCATGCCATATTTCCTCTGAATAACAAAAAAAAAATTATAACCGTTTTTTTTTTAACCCAACATTTGTCTATCAGTCTTTTGTGCGATTTGTACTTTGATGGGACCGCATATCCTTATTCTACCTGCTATCTCCTAGTTTTTCCTCCAAATGAATTAATTTTGGGGGAAATCATGAAAGAACTTAAAATCACTGATAATAATTCAATCACTGCTGGTTTTCTTTTATTTTTTTATTATTATTATTATTATTATTGATGCATCTTGCATATTGAGGCTAAAAAATATAATCTCAATTGAACATCAAATCTAATATGTCCACTGATAGAATTCAAGAATTTGCAGCCTAGACTAGAAAGAAATCAGTCCTAGCCTCACAACTTCATACCGTTCTGTATATTTTTCTGTTGAGTTTGGTTTCACAGAAATCCACCTTATAACATTTATATGCTCCCTAAAACCATTTGTTAAAAGAAAAATAATCAGATCTGGATGCCAAAGATCAATCCTTATAATTATAAGTGTTTTTATCTGTGAAAGCCTGAGGGGGAACAAAAGAAGTCTCCAGTAGAAGAGAGTAATACAGGTAATACAGGCAGTGTGCATGGAGTTGTTGTATATCAAAGTGTCATTTTTATTTTGTCTTTGGTAATGTGTTGAGCACATCAATCTGCTTTTTAGAATTTGTTGAAAAGTAGAAAGTGCAAAAAATAAAATAACCAAAGTAGCACTTTCTTCACATGCTTCAGAATGGCAGTTTCCCAAACTCTAACGTTTGTTCTTCCAACAGTAAAATTCACAACATCATGACCTTTAAATACCAAAATGTGAGGTTTCACAGGTAATATAGACCTACAAAAGTCTCAGGTTGTATACCTGAGGGTAGTCTTGGGAGAAGATGCAGGGGGTAGTTCTTTAAAATGTGTATCAAGACATGTGGGGAGAAGGAAAAAAAAATAAGTCAATCACAAACACTGTGGCAAAATTGGTCCAGACAGCTGGAGGTAATAGGGATGGTTCAGATATTCTGCAGAGTGAGAAAGAAAAAGATTGCCTGCGGGTGGTTTTTAACGCCTAGAAATATCGTCTTCAAGCTGTGGGAGCAAGCGATACAGTCTGTCTGGCAGGCTGCATCCTGAATGTCATTGAGCATGTGTTGCTGAAGGTGTGGGGATGACGTTTTCTCCACACCATGAGTTTTCATCTTAACAACTGCACAGCTATGCACAAGGATTGGTATGGTTTCTGGCACATTTTAGGATTTGTATTTGCCTCATATGTACAATTTCAATATAATAAAAATTGCAATATAATATACACTGACCAGACATTTCAATACGACCTCCTCTACAGCTGCTTATTCATGCAGTTAGCCAAGCAGCCAATCACAAGGCAGCTGTGCAGTGCATGAAATCATGCAAATATAAGTCAAGAGCTTCAGACGATTTTCACATCAAATGCCAGATTTGGGAAAAATGTTATCTCTGTGACTTTGACTGAGACATGATTGATGGGCTGGTTAGAGTATTTCAGAAACGACTGATCTCCTGGGATTTATATGCACAACTCTATCTCTAGACTTTACACATATGGTGTAAAAACATCCAGTGGGTGTCGGTTCTTCATGCAGAAACACTAAATTTATGAGTATGAGCAAAGGAGAGTTGCCAGATTAGTTTGAGCTGACAGGACTGCTACTGTTCCTCAAATAAGCACTCTTTACAACCGTGTTATGCAGAAAAACATCTCAGATTATCTCACATCATGTCCACCCTTGAGGCAGATGAGCTATATTAGCAGATGACCAATTTATGTTCTGCTCTAGTCAGCTAAGAACAGAAATTGAGGCTACAGTTGGAACAGGCTTATCAAAAATATATAACATATTATACAACGGTTAATTCCAGCTGAGTAATCTGATTAAACCATGGGTGCTGATATAGAACAGCACTGAGATGTTTAAATACATGTATCATTCCACATCATAAATGTTCTAACAATCATCAATTATACCAACTGTTGGTCACCAGCATGGATGAAGTAGGTCTGTACAGTCCAGAATACTAGAAAAAGGGGAGAACAAGAAAGCATGTCTTCTAACATGATGTCATCTAAAACAACACTGTCTGCTTAGTAATTGCTTCTAAGTTGGTCCAAATTGCCTCTGGTTATCCCTGTGGTTATGGTTACAGCTAACCTAAGCTACAAAGGCTGAACACAAGGCTGAATCCCAAATCCCTCTCCATCTCAAAACCCCTGATCAAGGGCACTATTTGGTGTGTGGAACAAGCGCTTGTACAGCCTAGTGCACTAGCTTTCCATTTAACACTCTTTGGGATCCAACCCTGGTAACTCTGACATTTCAGAAGTTAGCTGACATTCCAAAGTGGAATAAATGGAAATGTAAAGTAAATCCCATAAGTGTCTCAGGACTGTCCAACACCTCCATGGATGAATCTCCTCACCTTTTGGATACATAGTACCAGTAAGAATTTAAAACTACTTTTATCCCATTAATTACACTTACTGTTTGTCATTAACTGGCAGTTGCTAGCTCCTACAGTCGTGGTTATTTAGTTCGACCATTCACGAACGGATATGTGTTGGCAAAGCAAAATAACTGGTTAAATAAACAAACAAATCATAATCTGCTGATAATAGATGGTGTTTGTAGAACTGTTGTATAAATGCAATATCACACTCAAGGTCATGCTCTTGTGTTGATCCATGGTTGATTCCACGATGATTCAAACCCAGATGGGACTCGAACCTACAATCCCCAGCTCCAGAGGCTGATGTGTTATCCATTAGGCCACTGGGTCATCACAGAATAAGACAACCTATCATCATCAAGCTAAGACAAGATTTTGACCAGATTTGACATATTAATGTACATTTGTTTATTGGCCTCCAATAATGATATAAAATGGAATTTGTTAGATAATCATCTTCCGACATAAAATCATTAAAGTATTGCTCAATAACTTCAATGAAAATGAATGGAGGTATAGCGCCCAATTTAAGTTTATTGAACATATCATCATTTCTATAATACAATATAAAACTACAATGGTTGTGACTAAATTAATTCTGTTAGAATTAAGTATGTAAAAATGGATAAGATGTCCTTATATGATCCAAAGATACAGGTTTGAATAATGGGTTTTTCTACTGCGAAGAGCAGCCTAAGCTGTCTGATTCGAAGTAATCAGTAATCAGTCAGGCTTTAGTTTTAATAAAGCATCAGCTGTCCAACATATCTCTTGGTTCGATAATTACCTTTTTTTAATACTAAAAAAGTGTCTTATTCATAGACGGTTCTCTTGTCCTGTTTTCCTTTTTTTCTGTAATGTCACAATCCTTAATTAAATCAGCTTTTAAAAGTCTGATCCGAAATAATGAATTGGTATAATGGCTAATAAATAAAATTTGAATTTGAATTTGATTAATCTAAACCAAGATAAATCCATGTTGGGGGAAAAAAACAAAAAAAAACAAATATGAATTAATAAGGATTAGTTAGTGTAATAATCTAATTTCCAAAATCCCATCATGGTCTGATCTGACCTAAATGAGGTCAGACATAAACATCAAAGGCTTAGCAGGGAAGCATTTGCTTTCTGCATGTTCCAGTCTATAATTAGGGAAAGTAAAAGATTGTATTGTGGTTAAAACCACCGGATTATGGCTTTGCTAAATGAGCTTTAGTCTCCCCCAATGCTACTCACCTCCTGCTTTACCTGGATTTAATCAAATTCAAGCGATGCACTCTGACGAAAATCACACTGCTCATGAAATTACAGTTCCTTGGATATTTAAGGGCTTTGCAGTTTCTCTGTTCTTAATGTAATTCGCTGTACCTACTGTATGTTTGATGCATACATCTTCGTTAATTATTTTCTCCCTGTTATCACTAGGAACATATGTCCATTCAACACCTCTGTGATCTCCGGGCAAACACTTGAAGCTAGGACTAATAAATTGATTGAGTTGTTTCCTCAGAGATTTAGATCAGGAACCGGGCACTCTGTGTTCGGATCAGGCCTGATGCCCTTGGGCTCTGTTAGGCTGAAGATCATAGGCTCTGGTCTTGGATCCTCTTTGATTTCGTTCCTCAAGATAAATCCTTTCTTCAGATGCCTTTCTAATTTGCAGAACTTGGCCATATTTGAAAGTGGCTCAGAGCATTCAGAACATGTGCTGTCTTGAATACAAATATGGCAATAGAACCATCTCTACTGACATGGTACATTCACGTCTATGCAAATGGCTTACAAAGGACATCAAATCATACCAGAAGAATCATACCAGATTTCAATCGTCATTGAGCGCACCAGAGTAATGCTATAACAATACGGCAAATTGAACTTGATTCCGATTGACAGGTTGGGCGAATACGCCAGACTTGCCATTATGCAGGTTTTAGGATGTGTGAAACATTCTCACACGGCTAGACTTGATTCTGTGTGTGTGTGTGTGTGTGTGTGTGTGTCTGTGCGCATGAGTGAGTGAAACGTGAGGAAAAGAAGGAACAAGAGATTAGTGTAGAGGTACACTGGCTTGGAAAAGCTTTGTGTCCTCTGTTCACCAAATCACCCCAACCCAAACCCAAACCACCCCCACACCACTCCAACCCACTCCAACCCACCCCTTATTCCATCCCTTTGTGTGTGCATTTCTTGTGTTTCTCAAGAACCTCTCATACTGCACAAGGCAATTACAGAGATTGAGCGCAAAAGGAAAGAGCTTTTTACCGCAATCACCGGGCCACTCCATCTACACCAGTGATTATGCTACTAACTCCATTAGGTCTTGGTCACGTTGTGAAGGGCGTCCATTTTGTGAAATAGAAGCGACTCAATAGGAGAAAGAGCTTTAACCCATTCTGAAAGTGAAGTGCTTTTTCCACAGTCCTTTTTTCCGAAAATTTGATTTAAAAAAAAAAAAAAAGGAACAAAAAAAGTCCTTCTGTTTCTGGAGTGCTGGATATTTAGCCCGCATACTTGTTCTTTTAAAAGTCTCCACTCTGAGAGAGCCAACTTAAGGGGTGAAAAGATTTAATTAAATGCCTCACTTTCAAATTCGCACTTCTGCTAACTGCTACTAAAACTCGTTTCTGAGTGGGCGGTTGAATATGGTGAACTTTGTCCCAGGACATCGCCTACACTCAAGGAATATGGAAAATATCATGCTGCAGTTTGTGGATTTCATGTTTTTATTCATGAGATGCCATAGAAAAATGGTCAGAAAAAAACAATCCAAGTGGCTTAGATGGTGATTTTAAGAGAAGTCTTCATTTGGCACAAAGGTTAAGCCCTACTGAACTAATGTCCGGGAAGCAAGATGATTATGAAAGCTGTAGACTGTAAAATTCCCATGAACTTTTTGCTTTGTTTTTTTTTGTTTGTTTTTTTCCAAATCTGAATGATGCACAAAAATATTGCAAGAGATCGCTCCATAATATTTAAATCAATAGGAAAAAACAGCCTATGGCTTATATGTCTGGATTGGGAATTCTTAGTTCAGTCTGCCAACCCTGATGATAAGATAAGGCATACGTGAAGGCCATGAAAACTGAAAAAAAAAAAAAAGCCAGACAAGTTCTTGCCTTCTTGCTCTTAAAGTGGCACAGGCAGTCTACGCATTATGCAGCAAGACTCTGGGTGTGGGGTGAGGTGGTATTTGGGGGATATTTGGGGGAGAGGGGTGTGTGTGTGTCCTGACTATGTTCACTGATATATTTTTTTTTTTAGTGGGAGTGAGCAATGAAATGGAGAAAGGGAAAATGATGGATGGAGAGGAAACCTGCGTTTTTATTTTTTGTTTGTTTGTGCGAGGAAAGCGGGGAGAGAGCGAAAAAAAACACACTGACAGGCTGAGCGTGTAGGCAATTAGTTGGTGTTATCTTGCTTGTGTAAGGGTGTGTGGGTGTGTCACATGGATTTGAGCTTGTGCTTCAGTGCACGATCATGTGTTTGTGTGTGTGTGTTTGTGTGTGTGTGTGTTTGTCTTGCACACACACACATGCTGGGTGCAAGTGCAAAGTGGAGACAGACTTTTAATCAGTGGGAGGTTGAAATCGCCCCAGGGTCCTCCTAGGGACTAATTAGTGCATGTGACTTCAGTTGAATAAATAAGGTGGAAAAACAGACACAGACCCGAGTGCTAATGACTCATAAATACACAAATTCGTGTCATTCTGTCCAAATGAGAGATGGCCTTTTTATGCAAAGCATGCATGTTCATTAACAATTATGTTTAAAAAAAAAAAAAGAAAAAAGAAAAAGGATGGACCAGACTGCTAGTACTGACCTGGAAATAAATACAGAGTGCGACATAGAACAGTGTCAAGACAACAAGGTACAAAGGCTGTTTATCTGTGGAGTGGATACATGGTGTTATTATGTCAAGAGGGAACCAGCTGCAGAAGTAGTGATACACCATTTACTGAGTACTGTATTTATATAAAGTTTAATAAATATCTTTTTGATGGCACTGAAATGTCTTTTTGAAGGTGCTTAATTATGCTAGACATAGCTGGCTTTAGGTCCCATTAGAGACTTTTATCCAAAAATAAACCAACTTCAGTTATGTACTGATGACATGTAATAATAATAATAATATTTTTTGCAGAGGAGGCATAGTGGTTAGCACTTTCCCCTTGCACCTCCAGTGTCTGTGTGCATGGAGTTTCCATGTTCTCCTCATGCTTAGTGGGTTTCCTCCGAGTACCTCCTCCCACAGTCCAAAGACCTGCAGATTAGGTTGACTGGCGTTCCCAAATTACCCATAATGTGTGGTTGAGATTGTAAGTGTGTGTGTGTGTGTGTGTGTGTGCCTTGATGGATTCACACCCTGTCGAGGGTGTACCCCACCTTGTGCCCTAAGGCTTCTGGGATAGGACTGGGATCCAGACCCCCCATGACCCTGTATACAGGATAAAGTGGTATAGACGATGATTGAGTGTGAGTGAGTGAGTGAGTGAGTGAGTTATTTGTCACATGTACCTTATAGCAATGATTTTTGTTCGCATATCCCAGTTCGGAAGCTGGGGTCAGAGCACAGGGTCAGCCAGGATACCTTTGCCCCTGGAGCAGACTGGTTTAAGAGCCTTGTTTAAGAGCTCAACAGTGGAACCCCCGACCTCCTGATCATGGTTTCCTGTCCTGGTTCCCATAATTCCATAGTGGGCTCAATAATTATCAACCGCATTCAAAAAGGCAGTGAGCAAAATGTTTTTGTTTTAATTACCATAAAAACTTTTCTTTAAAAAAATTTTTTTTTAAAAGATTATGAGAAAACAGCTAAGCAAAAGTATGGTGTGACCCCCTTTTACCAACCACAGTTTTGCTCTTGCGTTTACTTTTTAAATTAATTTGCAAAGTTCACAGAGATGAAATCAGATCAGATCTTAGCTTTTTTTCCCTTAAAATGGAAGGTAACCAAATACATTTTATTTTGCTTCTTTGCACACTTCAGTACATCCTACAACAAACAGCTTATGGAATGTTTACTGTTTACTGTTTACTACCTCAACTCATCACCTCATTACCACAGAGTATTGTAATGTCATGTTTGTCGCATTGTCACTTTGTCGCTCTTGTTTGCACATTTGCACATGCACTTTATGTTGTCTCTTTTGTTAAAAACATAGATAGTTCACTGTTAATTTAAACTGTCAATCTGTCTTGTCCCAGCTAGCTAGCTAATTAGGTCTCTAAGTTAGCTGGTTAGTTTTCTGTTAATGAATTTATGTTGTATGTAGCATCTTGGTCCTGGAGGAAGTTGTTTCGTTTCACTGTGTACTAAGTGTATATGGTTGAAGTGACAATAAAAGCCTACTTGACTTGACTTGAAATAGCTGTACTTTATACTTCACTATATTGTGGCACTGTGTTGAGTTACATAATGACAAAAGTGTGTAGCATTTGAAGCAGTAATATCTGAGAGATGGGTTCAAACAGCATCAAAACAGCACTTTTTCACAGTCACAGAAAAAGAGAAAGAGAGGTTCACTACGTCTTAAAGGCTAATACAAGCTCAGTACTTCTGAGTTTAAAAGTACGAATTTTTGTACTCAAGTAGAAATGTAAAGAAAGGACTTTCACTTGAGTAACTTTATCCCTAGCGTATCTCTACTTTTACCCAAGTACAGGATTTCAGGTCTCACTGCTGTTTTAGCTAAAAAAAGAAAAAAAAAATGGTTATTATTTTTCAGGTATCATCCGTATCACCATAGTCAGAGTGAAAAAAATTCAAATGCTCCATATAACCTATAGACGAGTCAGAGCAGTGGTGACAGTAGAGGCTCTCGGTTACTGATCAGAAGGTTGAGAGTTCAAACCTCAGCACTGCCAAGCTGCCACTTTTAAACTCTTGAGCAAGGCCCTTACCCCCTCTCTGCTTCAGGGGAATCTTATCTGTATCATGTAATCTTACTGTATCATACCGTAACCCT
Source organism: Platyallabes tihoni (assembly GCA_030068045.1). Classification (NCBI taxonomy): domain Eukaryota; kingdom Metazoa; phylum Chordata; class Actinopteri; order Siluriformes; family Clariidae; genus Platyallabes; species Platyallabes tihoni. The sequence goes on along the minus strand of JAQQZS010000010.1, from coordinate 13,771,381 downwards.
GTGCACTGACCCCAACTTCTAACAAGCTGGGATATGCAAACAAAAGATTTTTACTTGGGCTGTAAAAGTATATGTTAAAATGAAGCAAAGTCTTGTACAGATGCTGGCACCTCTGTGCTGTATCAGTCATGTTGGATTACTCTCTCATCGTATATACCGCTCGAGTCGTGAGGTTCCTGAAGTCTAACCAAGGAGACCTGGGGCATGAGACAGACCTGGGTACACCCTGGACTGGAGGCCAATCTATCGCAGGGCACACACAGACATATACAGTACACACACTATGGCCAATTAGCCTAAACTCTGCTCTGTCTTTGGGAGGAAACTGGAGGACTCGAAGGAAACCCACCAAACACGGCGAGAACATGCAAACAGAGACGGGAATCGAACCCAGATCATGCAGGTGCAAGGATGACAGTGCTAACAACTAAGCCACAACATGTTGGATTAGAGGAACACAAATGCTGTATTTCAAGTGCTGTGTTTAACCTTAAGGAAATGCAGCATTAGAGTGTTAATTAAAAACTATTAGATTCAATAATTGCCTAAAGAGTCATGATCTTCATAAATACAGCATTAAAATCAATTTAAATTATCTGCTTAGCCTTTTAAAACTTGGTCTTCATAAATACAGAAGGAAAACTTGAGTTTGAAACAGAACCCAGGAGACAACATGCATGTTTCTTCGACCGTCACTCATTAAAAATCCATGGCACATCCAGTCTTCAATCTTATATTTTAGATCATATACAGTACATACACATTCCGGTACAAGCTTGCTGCATATCGAGCTTTTTAGTTTCGTGACCACCTCAAGCATCAGTGCAGCACGGCATGCAGTGGCCTTTTAATAAATAACCACACACCAGGGTGACTGTCACTGGTCAGGGAATGTGTCTGTGTGTGTATGTGTGTTTCGGCTGCTCTTTAAAGCCTGCAGTTTAGGTTTTAATATTTAAACCTACCTTCGGTTGCATGGGATACCCGAAGCACCCTCGCATACATACTGTGCCAGTCTGTCAGGAATTGTAGAGCCTGTGTCAAGGACATACACTCTTTGTGCATGTAGAGGGATTTCGTGTACGAGAGATTTTGAGGGAAAAGACAGACTGAGTGAGGGAGTGCATCAGCATCTGTCAGTTGCTGCTCTTTGATTTGGCGTGAATTCCAGCATGTTTGTGTGGGTGTCATTAAATTCATGTGACAGGATAGGTGTCCAATCCTATATGTCGGAGTCAACGTGTGTCACTGCTCATGATTGTCTGAGTCAATATTTGAGAAGCCAAGAGAGGGAAAGAGAAAGGATGGGGGTAGAGCAGCTATAAAAAAGTAAAAAAAAAAAAAATATATATATATATA
>JAQQZS010000010.1:13737818-13752492 GCA_030068045.1 Platyallabes tihoni | reverse complement strand
CGTATTAAGCATTTCACTGCATTTCGTACTGTGTATGACTGTGTATGTGACAAATAAAATTTGAATTTTGAATTTTTGAATATTTAACCCCATACAGGGAGTAAAATGGTGAATGAATGTTTAGGCTACTTGTGTAATTTGTTTCATTAACATGTAAGTGAGCATGTATGGACCATCAAACTCATCTGAAAAATGATGTCTTGGTTTAAAATTGTACTGTTTTAAACAAACACTGATTTCCCTAAGGGTACATATATATTATTTTCAACTGGTAATCCCAGATAAGTTTACATATATTATGTAGCTAAACAAACTACATCATGAGTAAAGTAAATTGTATGTATGAACTGCACATTCTGGTTAATTTCAATCAATGGCTTTTTTTGAGTCTGACAAGTCAATGATTCAAGTCAAGTCTTTTGTGCTTAAGTGAAATCCTTTGCTATGTTTGGTCATGATAATACTCCAAAGAAAACATATGATTTCTCGTAATTACCTTGATTAAAATGGCAAAAGTTGTTCACTGTAAGGCCGAATGTTAGAAAAGCATTCACAACAAATACACTATATGGACAAAAGTATTTGGCCAAAACTGCAATGACATTGTATCCAAATACATACAGTTTAATATGGAGTTGGTTCCCCATTTTACAGCTATAACAGCTTCCACTCTTCTTGGAAGACTGCCCACAAGATGTTGGAGTGTTTCTGTGGGAATTCGTGCCCATTCATTCTGTAGGGCATTTATGAGGGAAGGCACTGATGTTGGACGAAAAAGGCCTGGCCTGCAATCTCCGTTTTAATTCATCCCAAAGGTACTCGATGGGGAGAGAGATCAGGGTTCTGTGTGGGCCAGTCAAGTTCTTATTCTCTAAACTTATCAAACCATATCTGGTGCACAGTCGTGTTGGAATAGAAAAGGGCCTTCCCCAAACTGTTGCCACAATATTGGAAGCATAGCATTGTCCAAGATGTCTTGGTATGCAGAAGCATTAACATTGCCAGCCCTGCACTGGGGATAAGGGGGCTGATTGAAACACCTGAATTCAATAATTAACAAGATTGGCTTAACACTTTTGTCCTTATAGAGAAGATTAAAACAAGGGCGCTAAGATCGGCCATCCGTGTTGTTCTTTCTTTCCTGGAGGCCTTGTTAGTGGGGTCTCCTAAAACACACAATTAGGTTCTCAAAGTTCTTTGATGGCTCTAATTCAGACGTTAAGTGGGTCGGTATTGTTTGAAGAAAGGCGATACCCCGCGGCTGTATAGTTAAATGCCTGAAACCGTGGTCCATGTGTCTCGGGTGAGGAGAATGAGACCCACGCTGTGCTCACGCACTGGACGGGAAACACCCGCGCTGTCCCGCAACGCTTCTTTATATGCGCTAAAGTGGACGAATGATAAACATGGCGACTAAACACCTCAAGGCCGAGCTCATTAAGCCAGACCAAAGTTCACCTGCTCGTCCACTCGATTGTTAGTAACTAAATGTCCTCCTTGTGCCCTGTGGTGTGCACTACCCTAAGGGCAACAACGCAGCACGGGGTTACTAAATGGTTTCGCAAATATAACGGCTTGAGGCAAGGAAGGCTATCTTCTTTATCTCAATATATAAATAAAATAAGAAACAATAATAATAATAATATCTACTTGTAACATTTCTAAAGATTCTGTAACAGTGTTTCATTTCATATGACAGAACTTGGAACAAACCCCGCCCACTTTGCTTCTTTTTAATCATCAAAGGGGTTCTATTTAGAGGAATGACTTCTAAAAAATCATCTGTTAATCATGTGCAGTTTTTTCTTTATTTTGTGTTGTTACTATTTTGTAACAAAGACATCAAAGCTATGAAATAACATGGCATTGTATAGTAAACAAAGAAAGTATTTGAAAAAATAATTATAATACATTTCATATTTTAGATCCCTCAAAGCAGCCACCGTTGACCTTCATGAGATCTTTGCACACTATTGGCAGCCAGCAAGTGCTCAGCATATATGGGAACTCGTTCAAGTCTGTTGGGAAAATTATTCCACGTGACTACCTCATGAAGCTGGTTGAAAGAATGCCAAGAGTGTGCAAAGTTGTCATCAGAGTAAAAAGGTGGCTGTGAAGAATCTGAAATGTAATACTTTGTTTTTGTTCGCTTTGTTTACATTTGGCTTACAATGTATTTCCAGGTGTTATTTCGTGAATTTGATGCCTTCACTGCTGCTCTATAATGTAAAGAAAGGTAAACTATGATAGATAGATAAATAACTAAATAAATAAATAACATCTGAATGATTAGGGTGTCCAAACTTTTGACTGCCCCTGTAAATGTAGGCCAAAAGGTTTTCCGAATTGTTATTAGACAGGAAAAGTGTGGTAATAAAGGGGAAAATATCACGAATTGGTATCATTTCCAAAGTTTTACAATATTACACATATTAGAAAACACTTCATAAAATTAAAATCAGGAACTGTTGAAAGAAAGAACATGAGACTAATTAATTTTTTCATTCATTCATTCATTCATTCATACATTAGGAGCTTTCTCCTGCACTCTGGCTTTTTTTCAGTGACTCAGTAAGAACCACACCTCTTTTTTTTTTTGCCTCTGGAGCATTTAGTCCTGAAAATTTCGTTGGAAGTGTTATAATTAGATTCACTTATGTGCATTTGCTACTAATACTACTGAATAATAATAATAATAATAATAATAATAGGCTAGGTCAGAATAGTATAAGGATTTAAACGTAATCTATGCCTTTGTCGTGCAGGGAAAAAAAAAGTTCCCCTTTCTAACTATTCTATCATAGCGTCATGAATATGTCCGCATGAGGCCTTTCATGTTTCTAAAAGCGAGAGGGTAATTCATGCAGTAATGACCCACTGCCCTCTGAGAGCCGTGGCAATAAAACGTGCGTTATTGTTCCTGTTGTTGACACGGTGCATTACTGATTTTACGCTCCATCTTGACCAGAGTTCTCTAGTGGAACATGTGGACAGAGGGAGAGGGTGTGTGCAGAAGGGTGAGAGCTGCCCCAAGATCTCAGTCCATCTGCCGAAGAAACGCTTTCCATGGCACAGAGCGCGATTTACATAAGTCCATTCAGTCACGAAGCTGTTGAGGACACAGAGGAAAAGCAGACGAAGCAAATCGAAGCTAATCCCGCATCATCTAAACAGCAGCAGGGTTATTTATTACGACTTACCTGAATTTTTAAAAAGGACACAACTTTGAGCACAGTCCATAGTCAAGTCTTCCATAACGCAAAACAATGTGCCATGTTTAACACATAAACGTCTCCAACTGTTAGGTTGGGGATGTGGATGAACTCTGCAATAGGACGGATTTAATAAATACTGCTCTGGCCTATATATACGTCTTAAATTCCCCTCATTCAGCACTTTGAGAAGGGAATGAACCAAAATATGACGAAATGAAATCGACAACATCAGCAAAACATAAAAGACAGCAGATTTGTTAAAAAATTGTATGTCATGTACTAGCTGGACTGGTTGATGATGTGCGGGATGGAGAGCTACGTTCATGTTCTATTAATGAAGTGAAAGAAAGAGTGAGAGAAGTGCGTGGGGGTGTTAAACATTAGAATCATGCTTGACACCCAATACAATTATATAAAACAAAAAGAATTACATTGAGAAAGAAAGAAATCAGGGAAAACTACTAGGTGAGAAAGCTTTCATTTTTAATTGATCAGTCTAACATATACCGGAATAAGACACACTTTTATTGATCCGTTGTTGGGAAATTAAGGGGTTTTGCAAGTTTTGCAGAGAATGCACATAAATATAGGCTATATATTGCATTGTCAAAAATGCTAAATGAAAGGTAGCAAAGTGATGCTATATCACAAAACGTGCAAAAATCATAGGAGGTGTAGGAGTATTGTCTCTGCAAAAAAAAAGTGATATCCTACATATGAAGCTATTAGTATCACAAAGAGTAATTGTTTAATACAATATATTCATGCAAAACATGCAATGATAAGTCACTTGTCTGGTACTTGTTATGTAAGCTTAAATTAGGCCCTGATTTATTGACAAGGTCTCTTGGTCATCTATTCATAACAGAGAGTTTTGGATTTTTGTCTTCTACGCTACCCTCTGCGCCTCTAAATCGTGCGACACTACAGGCGACGAGGCAAATAGTAGACCAAAAAAAAGCATGGGTGCCGAAATTCAAAGACCTTGTCAGAGAGTGAAAAGAGATGAGAAGGCAACGAGACCTCCCTTAACTCATCATTGGAAAGTCATTAGAGATCTGGCGGGGAGGACCGCACAGCTTGCGGTGCGGCACACAATGCGCGGCGCTTTTTACGCACAAAGCCGCAAATGAAGCGAAAAAGAGGAGGGAGTGGTTGTGGGACAGCTTCCTTAGGGCACAGCAAGCACATGAAGTTTCTTGCTCATTCGCATGTGTAAAGTTATATTCATGAGTTGTTAACTGTTTTGTCCGTTAATGGGGAATTTATTCAAAGTGTTCTTTGGTCTGCAGGAATGCCCAGATGGCTGAGAAACACTCTGTGTAAACCTAAAGTTTTGTTGTTGTCGTCTTTTTTTCTTTTTCAATAAGGAGAATCACAGCTCTTTTTTCATCCTCCCACTGTCGACATTAATAAGTTCAACAGTGGATAGTTCACAACTTGCAAAGTAATCCTAAGCATTTGAGTAACAATAACAGTGGTCACTTTTTGAGATGAGTTCTAAGATGGAGAGACCAGTTTGAAGTAGAGCATATTCTTTAATTACTGCCAAGAAGTAATTGAGGTCACGGGTTTCTTTTGCATAGAATTCTGGTGCACTAAAGAGCACAGGCTATTATTTAATTACTTGGAGAGGCTATTGGTTATAGGTCACAGGTTAGGAGCTGTTGATTAAAATAGGAGCTAAACGACTCAGGATACTCGAGCGGGGGCATAAAGGATAATCCTTTTCATCTCTTTCCAAACTGTGCCAAATATCTGCGATCAAAACAGTTTTCTTTGGTGTAATGGTGCGTTAACGAAGGCGCTCTTTCAAATCTGCATTCAGAGAAAGTCGGACTAATGATTTGTAAATTGTCTTAAGAAGCAATTAATGAGTGGAGTGATGGCACGCGAGTTAAAAGGAGGTTACGGACAGGTGCATGCGCGCGAGCTGGAATGAATGAGAGAGAGAGAGAGACCCCCCCCCACCCACCCACCCACCGCCGCCAACCACCAACATCCATCACATGCATACACACACACACACACACACACACACACCCCCCTTCCAGATTTAGGGTGTCGGGCTCCCCCTTCTCATTCCCAAAATGCGGGTAACAGAGGCCAAATCTCCTCGTTATCATACCAAAAGAGTTAAGACCCTGCTCAAAAAAACGACTCATGCGACCAACTTCACACAACAACGGCCAGGCGTTCATGAGAACAAATGCAATCACAATGACATGGCCACTCCGCTTTTCTCCCGCGCCTTTAGCAAATGCAAATAACAGCGCACCGAGATGGGATTTTCGCAGCTCTCACTAATTCCACCATTGTTCAGCTCGCGTGCAGGCGGCGAGATTGACACGCGGGTCACGTGAGGGTCCACGGCTAATTCTATTTATTTGGAAATAAAAGACTTTAGAATAGATTTGCAATTGTCAAAAGAGTATGACAGACTGGAGAACCTTTAAGAATACCCCAGTCTGTTATGTGCACTGCCGAGCATCTCATTGAAGGATATTTTTTTGACGCCATCTAATCCTTGTGAATGTAAGTCAGAAGGATTGTAACGTTTCAACAAAACGGGGGGAAAGGATGTCCATATGACGCATCTCTCCCTAAACACTCTCTTAAGTGAAATATCTCCCACTTCAATACTGTATCTAAACCAATCATAGTCCATTTACAAACATTACGTCATTTAAATGGTCACTAAAACTGAATTACAGTCGTTAGCACAGTTGCCACCTGGGTTAGGGTTCGAATCTGGCCTCTGGTGTGTGTGTGTGTGTGCGCGCGCGCGCATATTTGCATGCTTTTCTGTGTCCATCAGTCAAAATTCATGCATAGTGTATGTATGGGGGTGTGAGTGTGAGTGATTTATGGGTTGGCACCCAATCCATAATGTCCCCCTGCCTTGTTCCCCCAGTTCCCGGGATAGGCCCCAGGTCCGCAGTGACCCTGCACAGGATATAGGGTATGGAAATACATGAATTAATGAACTATAGGTGAACGAGCCATAATAAAGACGAAAAAATGTTACCCTCGAGGGCAGGTATAAAGAAGCGCAATCAGGTGATTACTTTATACTGTACTTAAAATTCACATCAACTCTATGTCTGAAGGAAAACTTCAAATGTGAGAAGTTTGTGCTGAATTCTATAGGAATAAAGAAAAATCAGATTTCAATGCACCGTTATAACTTTTCTACAAGTTGATTCGCTGTTAGGAATTTTGTATTTTGTATTTTGGTGGCAATGTGATGGTGGCAGATGGATTTTCGGCAAGTGTTTGTCCCGCGGATGGAAAAGCGCAGAAAAGGAGCTAAGAGGAACCAAATCTCTTAAATACCCGTGACGAACCTGATCGCTCCCTAAACGCATTTTAATAGCCTATGAGGCACACCACCCCCTTCAAAAAAAAAAAATAAAAAGAAGCTCTGGCCAATTCATCGACCATCTTGGTTTGGTGAAAAGACTTATACCCTATCGGTGATCGTGGCAGACACAAAGGCGCACATGCGGAGCTGCTTCATTATGGTCCACTTAGGCGCGGCTGTGTGTGTGAAAGCGCTGCTGGATGTCTAATGCCTCCAATGGGAAACCCTGCCATGCCATTATATCCGCGGCGTTAACGAGGCCTTCATATGCCTTTGATATAATCTGACTATAGAGACATTTTCTTAATCTCGTGGGCGCTTGGCCTAAATCCTATTGGTAACGGGGTTTTTGTTCACCTGGCATAGCAGGGAAGGAGGGTAAGGGAAGGAGGAGGCGCGCAGCCTGTGACATGCATCATGCATGCTAAACGAGCACAAGTACAGAGATTTCAGGGGCCGAATTATGATTCGGCTCACACGACATCTCGTGAGCCAAGGATTTATAGCAAATAATCATTTTATAGGGTACTTATTCTGACTATCTCCAACTTTAAACCTCTGCGTAAAACATACCCAACATGTAATGTTAGTTGATCACTAACACGCACTGTAACACGCGTTCTGCAGAAATGCAAGGTTTTCATGTTTCATGTACAAGAAACAAGATATGCAGACACCTTATTCAAAAGCGCAGATGAACTCTGGTAATTTGGCCAAAAAGAAATAGAAAAGTGTTTGGCGACCTAGAGAGAGAGAAAAAAGTATCCTATAGCAATTCAAGCACTTTCTGTTGTTGTGCCAACTCCTCTGCTTTTAAGCAAACTCGAAACAGGCTTAGGTGTCTTTTAAACGTCCCCATTTCTCTATTCAAGGCTGGGATTGGTCACACTGGATCTCATTTGCATGCGCGCGTCTATAAACGGGGCTGCCACTGCAGTTTTCTCGAGTTGCTTTTTTAAAAGCGAGCGCTGTGGCGGAGCGCGCACAAGAGAGACTCTTTGTCCTCTCTGAGTTCGGGGACCTAATGTGAAGACGATAGAATAGAAATTAAACTTGATTTGTGTTTGTTTTGTGGTTTTATCAGATTTCAGTGAAGTGGAGTGGCAGATCAGTCACTATGGGAGGAAATGCAGGCGGTCACCGATGGATGTTCTTTTTCACCTTGCTGTCATTGCCTCTGTTGCCAGCGCGAGCAGCGGGAAGAACCATGAAATATGAAACGTACGAAGAGGATGCGCCGGGCACCGTTATTGGAAACCTGGCCAAGGACATGTCCTTAAGTCCGTCGGTGGGCTCCAAGACAAATTTTAGGATGATGAAGCAGGTCAACGCATCTTTTGTTCGGCTCAGAGAAAGCGACGGGCAGCTGACTGTAGGTGAGAAGATTGACAGGGAGAGAATTTGCAAGCACTCTCCTCAGTGTGTTATTGCCTTCGATGTTGTGAGTTTCTCTAAAGAACAGTTCAAATTGATTCACGTCGAAGTGGAAGTGAAGGACATTAATGACAACGCGCCCGAGTTTCCCAGAAAGGAGTCTACGCTGGAAATTTCAGAAAACACAGCACCCGGTACCAGAATACCCCTGGATGTGGCTGTGGATGAGGACGTGGGTACCAACTACATTCAAAGCTACCAGATCTCAGTCAATAGCCACTTTACAATTGACGTGCTGAGCAGAGCGGATGGGGTTAAATATGCGGAGCTGGTACTAATGAAAGAGCTGGACAGGGAGACACAGGCGTCGTACGCGCTGGAGCTCGTGGCGACGGACGGCGGAAATCCGCCCCGGTCCGGCATCACCAAGATCATCGTCAAGGTGAAGGACTACAATGACAACAGTCCCATTTTCGAACGCAGCCACTTTTCAGTAGAAATACCAGAGGACGCTCCAGTGGGGTTTCTGCTTTTGGATCTCAGTGCAGTGGATCCTGATGAAGGTTTGAACGGCGAAGTGGTGTACGGACTCGGTAACCAAGTACCCTCGGAGATCAGGCAACTTTTCCGCGTAGATCGGAAAACCGGGCGCATCACACTCGAGAGCCCGGTGGATTACGAGAGCAAGACAACGTACGAGTTCGATGTCCAGGCGTCCGATCTGGGTCCGAGTCCGAGTCCGCCGGCCATCTGTAAAATAGTCGTACAGGTGCAGGACGTGAATGACAACGCACCTGAGATCACCATCACGCCGATGACGTCCATGGCGGCGGGAGTTGCGCACGTGACCGAGGCAGCCGCCAAGGACACCTTCGTGGCTCTTATCAGTACTTCGGACCGGGACTCAGGAGTCAACGGACAGGTCCACTGCACGCTCTATGGGCACGATCACTTCCGGCTCCAGCAGGCGTACGAGGACAGCTACATGATCGTCACCACTGCTCCTCTGGATAGGGAAAAAATACCCGAGTATAATCTGACAGTGGTGGCTGAAGATCTCGGGTCTCCACCGTTCCGCACGATCACCCAGTACACCGTTAGACTGACTGATGAAAACGACAACGCGCCCATATTCAGCAAAGCCGACTATGAAGTGTCGCTCGTGGAAAACAACGCACCGGGTGCGTATATCACCACGGTGGTGGCGCGCGACTCGGACACGGGACAAAACAGCAAAGTGAGTTATAAACTCGCGGAAAGCTACGTGATGGGCTCCCCTGTGTCCACATTTGTCTCTCTGGACCCCGCCACTGGCTCTCTTTACGCGCTGAGAAGTTTCAATTACGAAGTTCTCAAGCATCTCGAGCTGCGCGTTCATGCGAGTGACGGCGGCGCGCCTCAGCTGCACGGCACCGCCACCATCAACCTGAAAATAGTCGATCAGAACGACAACGCTCCCGTCATCGTCCATCCGGCGCTCAGTAACGGCTCTGTGGACGTCCTCCTGCCTAAAGACGCCCCGTCGGGGTATGTTGTCACGCAGATCAAGGCGAGAGACGCCGACGAGGGCATTAACGCAGAGCTCTCCTTCCAGATGACCTCGTCCGAAGCAGGCGCGCTTTCTATCAACAAAGTCAGCGGAGAGATCTACGTGAACCATGAAGGTGCTTACGACGTGGGCGAGACGTTTAAAGCCACGGTGACAGTGAGCGACCACGGCAGACCCTCTCTCACTTCCACAGCCGTTATCCGTTTCAAGGTAATCGCCGGCGCTCCGAAAGGTGACCGTAACTTGTATAGAAACGCCGGCAGCGCTGACGAAGGGCACGACTGGGATCTGTCAGTGGTCATCATCGTGGTTCTGGCTGGAAGCTGCACGCTTTTGCTTTTAGCCATTATTTTAATAGCGACGACTTGCAATAAGCGCAAACTAGACAAGAGGCATGACGGATTCGAAGATGAGAAGGAAGAGGACGTGAATCTGCACGTAGAGAAAAATAACAGCGACCCGCTGATTCCAGTTCATAATGAAAACGTGTTTGAAGCACAACCCTACACAAACAAGCCTGCTTTTACCGGATCCGTTCAAGTGAGCAATGATGAGTGCTGCAGCTCTGAAGACGGAATCGAACCCGCGTACGAGACAGAGGACAAAAGCTCCGGACCGAAATTAGACGTAAGCTTTCCTTTTTAACAAATCCTTTGTTATAACCTTTCGTGTAGCACAGTTGTCTCTTTTGTCTGCCTTGACTCACCTATTGACTTGAATCAGGTGTTGTGTTTGGACTGAGAACTGTGCAAAGCAAAAACAAAAAAAAATTGTTATTTATTCACCTGTGCATTTTTTCTTACTTTATGCTGATTGTGTGTGTTTTTTTATTTTTATTTTGTTCCAACAGGGATATTTAACACTGCCTGGTTATGGCAAAGAAGCTGTAAGACCGATTACAATATGGAAGGGCAACTCATACACAACAATTTCAGCACGAGATCCTCAGTTCAGTGGGAAGGACAGTGGCAAAGGTGACAGTGACTTCAATGACAGTGATTCAGACATAAGTGGAGATGGCCTGAAGAAGGACGGACACCAACACAACGCCCAAGATGGTAAATAAGCTTGTTATTGTATAGTATTTTGATAAATACAGTCCTCAAGCAGCTCCATCCATATGCATATTTTCCACACCTGAAAGATCTGAGCCAGGTAAATCACTTTCATCTGGCTCAGATTTGTGTCGGGGTATAGAAAGAGAATTATGGATGAGATGTCCCATGGACTGGATTGAAAATCTTTTGCTAAACGGATAAAATGCATTGTGAAGTAAGTGTTAACCATGCTTTTTGTCCTGTTCTTTTCAGCTCTGTGGGCATGCACAAGCGAGTGCAGGATCCTTGGCCATTCAGACCGCTGCTGGAGTCCAAATGCCGCCAGGATGAACAGCAATTCCAGGCAGCATCTGTCTACATTTGCTAAGGCAGGCTCGCTTCCAAGGGATACTCTCAGAAGAGAGAACTATTACCAAGCACACATCCCCAAAACAGTGGGCTTGCAGAGCGTTTATGAAAGAGTGCTACACCAGGAGTATGTCATTGTTCCCCCACCCCAGCCAAGCAGGGTACAAGATATCAATGATGTCACCATCCCAGTATATTCTCCCACAACAGCACGGTGTTCCACTTCCACAAATGAAGTCTAAGGGATCCAAAATAAGCTCTCCTGCAAAAAAAACTAATCTATATGGCCAGATGAAAAATGTATACGCATAAATATTTGCCTAATTTAAGAAACAAAATGTGTTTGTCTTAATTTTATGACAATGCTAAGCAATCACCAGATATTGTGCGAAATCATGTAAATATTATGCAAGTTTGTAAATACAGAGTCTATTTTTATATTATTGATAAGTAAAACTGGTTATTGAGATTATATCCTTTATATTAAAAGCATGTCATTTATTTAAAAAAAGAAAAAGAAAAACCTTTTCATGGTTGGAAAACTATCAAGTTGATAAATGTGCAAACACTGAATGTGAGATGTGACTTTTTGATTTATTTCTCTCGCTGTGTTGTAAAAAATAAACATTGAAAATCGATTTTCTTGAGTCCCTTTTCAGGCTCACTGAGATGAAATCATTTTTGAATTCTGATAAATATGTTTAGGGACAGAGGATGGCGCTGTTTGCATGCTTTGAGCGCATTGATGCTGAAAACAGAGGCTGAAATCATCCTCATAGCACACAGACCATTCTATTTTTAGTAATGTAAATGTCACCAAGGTAAGGTCAGTAAGGTTTCACTAGGTAAGCAAATTAATTAGTCTCTCTCTCTCTCTCTCTCTCTCTCTCTCTGTGTTGTGATAAGACGTTAAATATTTTTGATGCCTTGTTTGACCTTGGACATCTGTGCATGCATGAAGGACATATTAGTCAAATTGTCCCTAACCTTCATTTGCATACTTAAATATAAGAAAATCTGCCAGATCGTTATGATCACAGCTACTGTATATGCTCACATGAGAATGACATCTCAGTTTTTGCATGCACACAGCAAATAACCCAACGTTGCCTTCGACCATGACACAGTGTTTAAACCTATCCTACTAGACAAGAAAGAACAATGCGAGTGCATTCTTTACTGCATGAGATAATCAGTACTGTCTTCTGAGGTCATGTAAATTCAATTAAAACATAACATGGAGCAATTGTAATTTCATGGAGTGAATCCATTAACTAACAAAAGCACATTATATTCTGCACTCACAAAAAAAACAGAAAGGTTTACTAGAATAGTCTTTCAGATTGTTATATCAATGCAACTATTAAAAGTGCCTACACTAGTGAAATCTTTTCCTTTTAGTCTGTTAGAGAAGTACACTGATCAGCCATAACATTACAATCACTCCCTTTTCCAACCAAAACATTAATAACATATGCATTCTGATACCTTTCTATTTGAGCCCGGGAGTAACTACAGACTGGGAACATTTCACAAGAGCTGCCATTTTGGAGTTGATCTGACCCAGTATTCTAGTTATTACAATTTCTCACAATTTTTTCTTCTCACAGGAGCTTCATTTTCAATGTCTCCTTAAAATGCTGGCTGGATGTAGATGGGACGCATTAGTCAGCAAGTGAACTTTTTTTTGTGGGCAAGCATACGGATTTGAGTGTAAGGATCGGAACAACTCCAAAACTGCAGCTCTTGTGAGACGTTTCTGGTCTGCAGTGGTCAGGACATACCAAAAGTGATCCAAGGAAGGAAAACCGGTGAACTGGCTGGCAGGGTCATGGGTGGCCAAGGTTCACTGATGCACATGGGGAGTGAAGGCTGGCCCGTGTAGTCCGATCCAATAGAAGAGCTAGTGTAGATCATGTTGATGAAAAAGTTAATGCTGGTTTTGATAGAAAGGTGTCAGAACACACAGTGCATTACTGTTATGGAGTCAATATTAGGCAGGTGATCATAATGTTATGGCTGATTGGTGTATGTATTGTATAAGTACATCGATAACATCAAAATCCCAAAACATAAATTATAATCCATGGTGCATATTTAAATTCGACTAGATACAAATAAATCAACTCAAAGCAAATGATTTACTTCCATGACTGACTCTTAGGCTGCCACAAAAAAAAAACACTGCTGTTTTTTTACACTGCTTTTAAACATGCCACAAAGTCATGCAAGAGGGCCTTCCCAAGCATGCGCAATCTTACATCCTCACGTCACAAACCCCATTCCTAACTTCTCCCCTACTCCCCTGTCTGCAAAAACTGAACACTGTGACAGAAGTCTACAACCAGCCATGGAGGAGACCTCTGAGAAAATCCCTATTGCTTTAGCCGGACCTGAGGATTTACATCAATTCATGCCTCCTGTAAGTCATCTACATGCAATAATCACTTTAAATCAATATCTAATTTATTCGGCACAATATGCGCAAAAAAAAAACACTACAAGCATATATTTTTTTGTAAATGGCAAATATATAAACATCTTTTTAAAAAGTTTTAGACTAGAAATAACACTTCAGTTAAAGTCTTTATGTTTGATAAATGAGTTTCTGGGTAGATCAAGAGCCAAGGTTACTTCACTGCGCATCCAGAGTCGCCTTTATGATATGTATAAGTAATTCGTGTATCTGTCTACTGCTAAAACATTTGAATGCCTGAAATGCCAGAGGACGGTCTATAAATGTTGGATGGTGTTGCAGGCGTACGCTGTCGCCGTGAAGCCCTCGAGCTCCGTGCGCGCACTCAAGATCGCCGTGGGCGCGCTGAGCATCGGGGCCGCGCTCCTGCTGCTCGGAGCTGTGGGTGCCTTTTACTTCTGGAACAACAACGACAAGCTTGTAAGATAGTGGATTCCGTTTCTCATCTCATCCTTTACCTGTCTCATTTTTTTGTTCATGTAAACTATAGGGTTTAATATGTGAATCATTTGATGTTTGGCTGAATATCAGTGCAAGGTGGTCTAGCTGATGCGCAAGGTCCGAGAGGTGGAGACTATTTACATGCTGCAGGGTTTCCCTTAGGCTTAAAGCATCCGAGTAAAATAAAAGGTCACTAAGTAACGTTAACACCTATAAACTCGTTGTTAAATTTACTTACAGGATTGAACACACTTGGTGCTGAACTCAACAGTTTTGCATCAACTCTTAATGTCAAATCAGCTCTACAGTAAGTGTTCAATGAAATCTTCATGTAGTTAAAATTGTAGATGGAAAAATACGGGTGATTACAAAACAGTGACCAGTCACTGTTAGTGGATTCCTGATATTCCTCAAGGATTTTTGTATTAGAATTTTTTAGGCTTCATCAAAATGTGCATTTATAATATATATGGTGTTTGTACCATTGTCACCTTCCTTGCACCTCCAGGGTCCGGGTTTAATTCCCACCTTGGGGTGTGTTTGCATGGAGTTTGCATGTTATCCCCATGCTTGGTGGGTTTTTTCCGGGTACTCCGGTTTTCTTCCACAGTCCAAAGAAATGCAGGTCAGGGTAAATGCCAAATTGGCTGCTGTGCGTGAATGAATGTGTGAATGTTGACCGAAGGTCCTACCACGGTCGTAAAATAGGAATACAATGGTTCTCCATTGACCTCCACAGTCCCTAGTTGGATTGGACTACAAAGGTTCCTATATATGTTGATAACTGTCGACCATATGGTAGATCCTTAAATGGCATATTATATATATATATATATATATATATATATA
>JAQQZS010000010.1:13673481-13688627 GCA_030068045.1 Platyallabes tihoni | reverse complement strand
TAAATATGTTTATATATGTTGTTTATATATATATAAAGCTACATACGTTATTGGAAATCCTTTTTTGTAAGTCAATATTCCAATATTTTTAGATATTGGATTTTTCATAAGCTGTAAGCTGCAATCATTGAAAAAAGACTTGCAATATTTCACTTTATGTGTGATGAATATAGATTATATGAGTTTGCTTTTTGAATTAAATTACAAAAAAGCTTTCCACTCTATTATTTTTTTTTGATGCACTGTATATTCTTGTCACTTTAAATATAATGTTACTGTACTTATAAACAGACCTATTCTTTTTTCCAATAAAGTATGTAGCTTTAGGACCCTGGGGAGCAAGGTCAAATTGAGCCAATCAGATTTTTTTTCCTTCTGTTGCTATGTGGTTACTGACCACTAGAGGTGTTCTGAATTTTAACTGAATTATGATTGATTCACTAAATATCAAATCAGCCATTAGTGACGTAGTGTTTGTATTATTTTACTATATTGGCTACTACTCACTACTCCTTCATGAGAAATGTCCAGCTCATTCAGCTTTAAACAATGTATTTAGCATGTGTTATGGGAATATTTACAGTCACATTTAATTTTTTGTTTTTTTTGTAGTTATTGATTGAGCTGTGTTTGATGTGAGGCTTTTCTTTGTTAGCTTGCTATTAGTGGATGTCTGTGAATTTTGGGATCTTTATTAAACTTTAGAGATGTAAGTACATGCTGTTGGATTTATTAAAGCACAGTTCGCCTTTATGATCTTCTTTCAAAGGGAAGAATGATTTTTTCAAGTATTTCAAGTAAACAGCACTGTGAGCTCATCATCACTCACTCACTCTTCGTCAATCCCACTCTATCCTGTGTACAGGGTCACGGGGGGCCTGGAGCCTATCCCAGGAGACTTAGTGCATGAGGCGGGGTACACCCTGGTG
This sequence comes from Platyallabes tihoni, assembly GCA_030068045.1. Lineage (NCBI taxonomy): Eukaryota > Metazoa > Chordata > Actinopteri > Siluriformes > Clariidae > Platyallabes > Platyallabes tihoni. The sequence continues at coordinate 13,687,698 of JAQQZS010000010.1, read as the reverse complement.
GGGTGCCAATCCATCACAGGGCACACACACACACACACACACACACACACACACACACATACACATTTACACACTACAGGGAATTTGGGAACACCTGGAGGAAACCCACTAAGCACAGGGAGAACATGCAAACTCCATGCACACAGACCCAAAGCAGGAATCGAACCCGGACCCTAGTGGTGCAAGCTGACAGTACTTAGTCACGGTGCCACCTTGAGCTCAGCATATTTTATTTGCTGTCCCTGTTTTCTTCTTGGGTTCTGTGAGGTGCATTTTAAATTGAGCACACCTATAGCAGGCACACATGAGACCACAATTTTTAATTTCTGTTACCTTTTTAGCCATAAAAAGTAAAAAAAAAAAAAAAAAAAGAATTTTGTGATTCCTACTATTTTTTTAAGCAAATTATTAATTAATGCATCCATATTAATGGACACATCTTACATTATAGTACACCAACTTAGACCATCCTATTTGTTTTTTTTTTTTACTGGTTCTCTTGCATGATATTCATTTTATAGGTGATTAGATCGTCAATCACTTACAAAAATGTACATGAATTTCAAGTAGAGTATACCGATATTTCTGCTTACTAGAAAGAGGGAACGTCATTTCGGTGTGCTGCGGCAGCTTATGACTGTAAATAAGATATCTTTCGATGTAAATGTAAATAAGATATGTTTCAGAGCCTATATTTGTTGGAAAATCTTTAATAATGGACAGATGTTTTATAGTGAAATGACAAAAGCGGTTAATTTCCATGGTGTTATTTATTTATTTATTTTGGAGGGAACCCCATGTTTTTGAACTTAACACAGGCCCAGTTATGCAGGTACACCCCCCCCCCCCCCCTTCCTCTATCCACAAAGGGTATAAAAGTTTTTCAGGGAACCTGTGTTATATGTGATATGTGCTCCAACCTGTCAGTTGTGTCATCTCATCAACAGGATCTCGCTCCAGACCCAATCTTAATGGCTGATCACACGTCAGACCCGAATAATTGAGCAGGTGGCTATGTGGCATTTGCTCCACGATTACAGCTGGGAAAGAGGATGGATCTTCCAACTGGAGTTAAAAAAGAAGGAGGGGGGGGAGTAGATTTGTGAATAATGTCAAGCAGATCTTCATAAAGCAATGAATGAAAATCCCGCTGTCATCAGCATTAGCTTGTTCCATAATAGAAGTGGGCTGAGTGAATCAAGGTCATGGCAGCTTTCATTATGTTGCCCACACAGTGAAGCACATGAATAATTGACAACAGAAATGGGCTTTCAACCCCCTTTTATTGTGCAAGACAGCTAGTTTAGTATCACTTTGATTTCACATATATAAAGACGTTGTAAAAGCTAGGAAATGAAATAGTACCTGCAGAGAGTCGTCTTCTTGTTTGATTGCGCCATCCCAGACGCCCTCGGTCTGCTGAACCACAGCGGCCATGTTGCACACCAGTAACAGGCCTAAGAAGTCATCACAGTGGGCCTTTTCAGGCTTATAAGCGCTAGTTTCAGTTCCAAAAATGTTTCAGTTTGACTGAGGGAACGCTTCAAGCTCGTCGCGGAGGAAACACGTTTGAAAATCCATCTTCGAATAGCACCAAAGAGGCACTGGAAAGTTTCACTTCATTGCTGTTTCCAACGGTTAAGCAGCTGGGAATCTGCAAAAGAGGAACCCTGTACGTTAGTGTTTCTACCAATGATAACCTGAGTCTGATGTCTGCTATCATGCTAAGTTGTATCATCTTGAAACATTTCCGAGCAATAGCACGTTTCCTAACTGTAAACAGTCGTACATCATCAGTTTTTCTACATCTATTCCATCAGCAGACAAAAAAATTCAGAGTAGACGATACGTTACAATTTAGATTTGCTTTTTTCGTGCCGTCCAAAGCGTTACATCAGCCGTGCTTTGGTAGCATTCTGTAAACAACATTTTCTCTCGTCCTCCATGACTGCTCTAGCTGCTCTCCCTTATCTTTCTTTGTAGACACACCACAGAAGAAACAGGAAGGAAATGTACTGTTGACGTCACAGCAAGCAAGAGCGGGTTAAAACAGCAGCTGCAGGCATAATGGTGGAAAAGCCCTAACCAATACAAACCAAAAGCCCTAGGTCTTGGCTAGCTAGATATGTTCATTTAAATCGTTCAAAAATAAACGTATAGTTTATACTTGGTGCTCTGGCAATCAAGTGAGACGCACAGGCACATTGTGTCTGGAATAAGAAAGGCCAGTGACAGTCAGCAGTCACTAGATGTTCACATCACATGTTTTAGTAACTAATAAGCATTGTTTACTTATAAGACCATAGAAAACTATAATACATAATGCATAAGCAATTCAAATCCAGGTACTCCAACATCACCTGACACGAGCACATGATTTGTATTTTAGCCTCACGTTATGTATTTCTCAGCTTAACCAGCTCAGATAAACACAGTTTACATTCTTACATACACTCTTACATTCACACTGAAGTCTCCTAAAAGTTCAGAAGTAGCCTTCTAGAATACGAAATAACCACACAAATCCTTATTAGACTGTAACAACTAACAAAAACAACCAGTGTAGATTATCAGATGATAAGATTACCTGCCATAGAATCAACTTCTTCATTGATGGATTTATATCCTTTTCCGCAGCTATGTGATCACTACGGAATGGCATTGATCTGTCGTTTGCCCTTTGTTTGGTTTTAACAGTCTGGAAACACCTGGGCATCAGTAAATGTTTTGGGTTTTACCTGAAAATCCTGTTTTGAGCTACTCCATTGCTGTTGCCCTATGAAAATCTCTCTCTCTCTCTTTCTCTCTCTCACTCTCTCTCACTCGTCTACATTTTCCCCTCCCCCCTTACCTTACCGCTCCCTCGTTTGGTGTCATGTTACAGGACGTAAGCATGGTGACAGCACCTTGACAACCGAGGCACACCTGGACTACTGAAGCTGCCTCCAGCTCCCAGCCATTTAACTCCCTAGGGTTATTTTTCCTGTTCTCCCATAGTTCTTCCACCTGTGTCTGTGTGTATGGTAGACTGTGGTGTAAATATGTATTATTTGGCTTGCTCTCTGAAAGATCCACTGACAGAAAATATTTGGCTGTTGCTTGCTCTTTAGCAGGAAGTGAATCAAGCAAGTGCTCTGAAAGGGCCTTTGAAAAGATAAGAATTTTTTAATACTATACTATTTGAATGATATATAATTCTAATAGTATAGTATAGTATACAGTAGTATAGTATAGTACATAGGAAATATACTACAATATATACTACCATATATAGTAGTGTGTATATATAAAATTCTATATTGTAGTATATATATATATATATATAATTCTATATTGTAGTATATATATATACATATATATATATATAATATACAGTATATAATACATATATAATACATACATAATACATATGTAGTATAATTCTAATAGTATAGTATATAGTAAATATATAGTATATGTACTACAATATATAGTAGTGTGTATATTCATTCATTCATTCATTCATTTTCTATACCGCTTAATCCCAGGAGACTAGTGTGTATATATATTATTCTATATTGTAGTATAGATATTTGTGTGTGTGTATATATATATACTGTAGTGTATCATTTTAATAGTATAGTATAGTATATAGTAGTAAATATATATACTACAATATATACTACCATATACTACAATTCTATATATGTATACACACACACACACACACACACACACACACACACACACACACACACACACATTACTACTGTATATGGTACAAAATATTATTTGAATAATAAGTAATAGTATACTGGATGATATGATATAGGTTTACATGGTACACATTACAATATTTTTGGCATCTAAATACCACTATCACTAGTTACCATGGACTAATACAACTACTATTATTACTACCAGTGCTACTAAACCTACTACTATCATTACCAATATTGATACTACTATTATTACCACTGCCCCAACTGATATTGTTACTACTACAAATACCATAATAATACTAATATACTACTAATACTACTAATGCTACTAGTACCAGTACAGATACTACTACTACTTTTACCACTTCTAGTACTGTTACCACCAGTACTGCTACTATTACTACTACTTCCACTACTTCTACTGATACTACTAATATTACTATTACCAGCAGTGCTACTAATAATGCAATTAATACTACCAATACTGATACTACTACCTCAACAATTTTATTATTATTATTATTATTATTATTATTATTCAACAATCCTGATTTAAAAGTGTTTTTTGGCTGTCGAAACACCACACTACATTGCCGTTAGAATTGAGAATTACTGACTCAAAAATACCAAGCCACAGTAGTCTACATTTTCTCAGAATGCGCTGAACGTTTTAAAATAGAAATGTGCGTTCCAGTTATGACCACCAAGAGCCCCCACACCATGTTGCCGCGTAAAATCTTTACTAATAATCTGATTTTGTTTGCATTTCTGATTTGCTTCAAATGCATCTGATTACTTACCAGTTAACTTTAACTACTATGCCCTTTCTGAAACACAAATAGGTGCCCTTTAAACGTTCCTTTAATACTTCTAAACTTAAACATGCATGTCAATGATGAGAAATGACTTGACAGTCACGGCACTATAACCTGCTGCTCACTACACAGTTACACCCACAACCAAAATAAACGGTGTCTTTTACACACTCCTAATAAAGTATAACCATTTTACTTGGCTGATATATAATGGGTATGACATTTATATTATATAATAATAGAAGTATTCATCAGGGGAAAAGGCAATACAGCACATCAAGCTTTGAACAACCTGCCATTGTTTGCTCACATCATTAAATGAGCACAGTATACTGTATCTTCATTACTTGATCAGCCAGACTCAAAGACCCCACAGCTAAGTGTAACAGTTAGAGGAAACAGAGAGGAAACTTGCGCAGTGCAAAAAAAAAAAAAATCAGCCACATAGTGATGAGTTTTTTTTTTTTTTTTTTTAAGCTCGTGCAAACAACGTATAACAACTTACTGGTCAAATGTTAACAATTAACCCATACCATTGTTCTACAAGGTGGGAAAGACAACTGAGCACAATTCTTAATGTCCATAGTTGAGAAATATATTTTTTTTATACAGAAAGACTGTATAATATTTACTCGCTACAAATAGGCACTTTATTCTAACCGACTAAACGGAAATAGTGGGTGGGAAATTTTTCACAAAGTTTAACCCCCATGTTTCTGTTTCGTGCTGAAGTAGTTCAGCACAAACGTCCATGCCCTCTTTTTTGAAGTGGTTTTCAAAATGGGGGGCTAGGGACACTCAGTGATCTATGAAGCCTATCTAGGGAGTGTTTCAATAATGATTAATTATTAAGTTTTAAACCGGACCCTTGAATTTAATTTAGTGTTCAGCGACTCGAAATACGAAATAAGTATGTCTATAATTTTATAACGTCAACGTGGGTCTGTGTTCTATTCCTGGAAAGGAATTTTGAAATAGCCAAAATATTATTGCTTACATTTGACTAATGAGTCTAAAATTTGAATAGGTGGATTAAGGTTATGAAATAAATCCATGCTGCGAGAATCCTTGGAATTTTTATCGTAAATAAAAGGTCCCCTAGCTTTAAAAAAATATTCAAGAACCTTTAATATGATAAACAAACACATTTGGTAAAATGTTACTTGACATTTTTCTGAGAATGTTTTTTTTTCACATGTATTTCGATAAATGTTGTTTATACTGCAAATAATTAAGTTGAATATTTTATGATACATAAATCAAAAGATATATTCAAGTGGTATATTCAAGACGTTGTACGCAGTGCTGTACAAATATCAGACTTTGCCCCGTTGCTCCTGAAGACCTTGTCTTACTGTACATAAATCTTGGCTTTGACTCTGCTCTGCTCTGTCTCTGACATAATGTTTATCGAGTTCGAAGTCGGTCAAACTCTTGGCAAGAGTCTGAACCTCATCTGCCTATTATCTCACATGTTGTTATGCAGAGGAGCAACTTTTTCACCCCCCTCACCACCCCCGCCGCCCCCTTCGTCACTGTATTCCTCGTGGAAAAGCGTAAGAGACAAGCCAATGTTGCTGCAATACTATACTGGCACTGGCTTCTGTCTCGTTATCAACCTTGGCCTATTTTTGGGAAAGGCTGTTCAATGTTTTGATTATGATGTTGAGCCTTTGCAATAAGTCAGTGTCCCCCAAGGTGCCCATTTGATCGAGCCTCGTGTCTGGTGATATACATATCAAACGCACTCAGCGAGGCATAGAGGCGAAGCGCAGACGCACAAAATTAGCACTGAAGTATGGCCAGGTGTGGATGATGCATTCTTTCCCTCGCTCGCGCTGCCGGGCTCGCTTTCCACCACCCCCACACAGATTGAGAAGGAAATTAAGCCAGTAAGAACTGCATTAGGCCTCTAATTGACTTGGTGTCTCTCTCTATTGATTTGAAATGGGAATCATTACACTTTCAAGGGTTTGCTTTTCCTTTCTCCTGTATGGAGCTTGTAGTCTAATCCTATGTAAACACTACTTCATTACTTGAATTTATAAGGATTCAGTGATCTATAGTGCCGTAGAGAATCAGATATTACATTATCTAGAGTAGGTATGTACCGGAAAATAAAATAGTATCACGTTTAACTTAAACAGAAGAGTCATTTAGAACCCGAAGTATTGTAACAAACCTTTGCATTTACTTTTGCAAAGAATGATAAGTGTAGCTGTTTGTCCATATTTTGGACATTTTTCACAGCATCCTTTTAACTGAAGCTAATTCTACAGATGTGCTCATAGAATTCAGTGAAAAAAGTGAACGAAGTCATTGTTCTAAATAATTAGCAATGCAGCCTTTTTCAGCAAATATATTACTGTACAATATCGCCTCGTTACAATATATTAATGCAGCCAATTTAATACATTATTTTTTTTTTATTTTTATATGTACTACAGTTATAACTATAGCATATACTGTGTGTGTATATATATATTTATATATATATATAAACTGTAGCATATATATATATATATATATATATATATATACACAGTATATGCTACAGTTATATGTAGATGTAGATATGCTACTATATATTCACGCGTATATTTATATATATATACACACACAGTATATGCTACAGGTATAACTGTAGTACGTATAACTGTAGCATATATGTGTGTATACAATATATATATATATATATATATATATCTATATATGCTACAGTTTACCATGCGGCAATGTTTCTTTATCAATTTTGTCACGTAATGTAACTTTAACTTTTCTAACACTGTACAGCGTACAGGATGAAGTGCGTTTTGGTAACATGACCAGCTGCAATTTTCCCCCCCTCCTGTTGTACCTTAAAACTGAAGCTATAAATGGTAACAGGAATTTGTTTTACCGCTTTCTAAAATACACATGAAAAGAAAAACGTTACTACACATACTGTAGGTCAAACATATGATAGCTTTTCCTTTGTTCAGTTTACAATTGCTCTGTAATACTACTAATAATATATACGCTTTAAAATGTGATGTGCAATTGGAAAAAACTGAAGCGTAGCTTTGCGTGGGGCCATCTCACACCATCCCACATGGCCACAAGCAATGATTCTTGACATAAAACTGTGATAAAAAGAGTCATTTCTGTAACATGGGAATTTCAGTATTACGCTGCATAAAATAATAATCGTAGGTACATGCATATTGTACGTTTTGATAAAAGTCTTCTAACTGAATATACCATACTTTTTCTCGAACCCTGATATCTAAGTTTTTAAAAAGTGTACACTTTGTACATTGCTTGAATGGTGAACACTTCATTTTTTCGTTTCGTCTCTACGTACCTTGCCCTGGCCTGTTTTTGTAACGTGAGAGAAAAGTCACTGTAGTAACTCATTAACCGTCAAGGTACAGTTTCAGCAGTGGAAAAAACGGAACCCACGGAATAACTGACAGCCCAAAATGTCCCCCTGTCAACCACAACCTTTTTAGCTCTTTCACTTTCTCCACTACTTTTCTGCCTAGTGGTGGCAAAGTGACAAAACTGTACTTTTCAAACTGCAGCTTTCATACTTTCGCATACTTGCACATTCGCTTATCTAATTTCTTAAGGTTGAACATACCTTCATATGTATTTCCACAGAATTTGCCTCCCAACCCCCTGGTCTGTGGTATTCGGCCGTCACTTGTAATGCTTGTTTGCGTTGTAAGGTGAGTTCCTCCTTCTGTTGCACTGAAAAGGAATGCCCACTTCTGCTTTTATGCCTGACGTCAAACAGTTGAGTGAAAACCACATCACCCATGGCAACTGTTAGCTCAGCCCTCGTGGCGGAGGAACAGAGATAAGGTGTTGCTTGTTAACAGGCAGACAAGTGCAAAGAGCATGTTTAAGCAGGGGTGTGAAAGATGACCTGAGCTTGTCTCTGCTGACACCCAATGGCTGTTTATGAGCTTTAGGTTATTGTTACTGGATTACAAAGTGGGAATTACCAATGAAAAAGTAGTCTAGACAAGCACAAGATTTTAGAACTTCTAAGGCATTGTTTACGACACGTCTCAGTGACTTATCGGTTCTAATCACATATACAGTAAGCTCTTAGTATTGACACATTGTTGTATGGGATATACCTGGTATACATACCAAGTATATATCCCATACAACAATGTGCCAATATTATGCCTCCTCCAATAGACAAAGATCCAGTACATGAGCCAATATTTTGGTTGTACAAAGACCATACTGTTTATATAATGAATAAAATATCTAAGTGAGGTCATCCTTTCGTATTGTATTATATAAATAAAAGCGTGTGGTCATTTGTCTTTCTGTTCATCAAGTAAAGTAAAAGCAAAATTTTAAACGTGTTATTGTAGATGTGGAGATTATTAAGAATATATAATAAGAACTAAAGTAAGGTGAAACATGTTTTTAAAAAGAGAACAAAAACATACCTGGAGGTAACTAATATTTATCCACAGCATATTTAGTTATCTCATCCAACGTCTGGCAGTTGAACCACTGTAGTCCAACTAGGGACCATATAGTCCAACTACTGCCTCCATAGTCCCTAGTTGGACTACAAAGGTTCAACTACCGCCTCCATGGTCAGATCATTTTTATTATGTTTTTAACCCCTAACTACCACCTCCATGGTCCCTAGTTGAACCTCTGTAGTCCAACTAGGGACCATAAACCTCTGCAGTCCAAATGCACATTTGAATGTTGACCGGAGGTCCTACTGCCTCCATGGTCCCTAGTTGGACTACAAAGGTTCAACTAGGGACCATGGAGGGGGTAGTTGGACTACATGGTCCCTAGTTGAAACTTTGTAGTCCAACTAGGGACCATAGAGGCGGTAGGACCACCGGTCAAGATTCACATGTGCATTTATACACACTAGGGGCAATTTTGGGAATGCAGGTTAGCCTAATCTGCATGTTTTTGGACTGTGGGAGGAAACCGGAGAACCCGGAGGAAACACACCAAGCATGGGGAGAACATGCAAACTTCATGCACACAGACCCTACACAGGAATCGAACCCAAGGCGACAGCGCTAACCACTAAGCCAACATGCTGCCATAAAATTTAGAAAGCATGTCTGGGTTTGTATGTCTATGGCTAAACATAGTGTACCGAGTTTCTTTGCCTTAACAACTGAATGTGTTTTCAGTTGAAACTACATATTTATTATATTCACAATTCATAGTACATTACTGCATAAGTATTGCTATGTAATTCACTATAATGCAGTATATTCCAGTATATTGTAAATCCAAAGAAAGCCTTTATAAATATAATTATTGTGTATAGGATGTGTTGCTAGTCATATCCAAATCAGTTGTACATTGAACTTGAAGAAATATATAAATGTTAGATAGTAAATAAATAAATAAATTGGAAATGAATGTAATGAATGGATTTTAAAATATTTCAAACAAAGTTGAAGATCTTGAGTTTTCAAGATTCAAGATTTAAAAGTTCTACATCCCTAATTAAATGTAAGGAAATGTGTGATACGTAGCATGGTAACTGCTTTGTACAAAAGGTCAGATGCTGCTCATGCCTAATCTCACCAGCTTGGGTACACAGTGTCATTAAGGCTAAAAGAAAAAAACAAAAAGGTGATGAAGAAAAAGTTTACTCCGTTAAAAATTCATTAAAATGTTTAAAAGATTATACTTTTTACTTAAGTTGATGTAAGGAAAATATTTCGTAATGGAAACTGTTGTATTAAATTAGAAAAGAAGAGAACTTTTCAATAGTGCTCCCAGACGTCTAGACGCCACTCTATATGTAAATGAAAGTAGTAAAATGGATTTACTTCTCCTGAAGGTGTCTGATGAGAGTACGTCTTAAAAGGCCTGGGTAGTTAATCCCAGTTAGAAATTAATATTTTCCCCACTGTGTGTACATTCATGTACTGTCTGTAATCACTTGACTCCCTGTCCAGTCTGTCACATGGAGGAGAACGCTTTCATAAAAAAAAAACATAACGGCTTTAAGAGTTGAGCATATTTATAGTATAAACCTTGTCAGTAAGCTAAGAAATAATCATTATTAATCATTAATCATTATCATAATCATTATCATTGATTTGAGGTTGTATCGCCCTGGCATAGCTGAGCAATACTCTAGTGTATGACTGCAAAGAGTGAGCCTTGTGACAATTACTGCATTTTACCAGGTTGATTAAGGTCCTGAAATGAAATCCATTTTATGTTTATTCCAGTCCTTCTCTTTTTGATACAAGCATTTGAGTGCAGTATTTTGGGTAGCTGAACAATGCACGTTCCCCTTTTTTTAATCTTCCTGAAAGGCCACAAAGCAGAGGCAGAGCTGAATTTCTATGAGTGCAAATCACATTGGCCTTGAACCCATATTGTATGAAGAAAGAAGAAGAAGCGGCAGAAGAAGCCTTTATTTATCACATACACACATTATAGCACAGTGAAATTCTTTTATCACATGTCCCAGCTTGTTAGTAGGCCAACCTACCTTCAAGACCCAATCTTCTGATCAGTGGCCCAGCCTCATTTGTTGAGCCACCACTGACTTACATGGGAGTATCACAAGGTTTTGAGATTAGCTCTGTTTACGAGCTCTGTTTACTAGCCTTAAAACCTGCCAGTAGAATACGCTATCGACCGTCTAGCTCCTGGGGCCGAATTCTTGATGCACAAGACAACGAGAATGCATTTGTTGGAGCTGCGGACCTGCTTCGTCTTTTTCGGGCATGGAGATGATGGGCTCCTCCACTGCGAAGACCCAAGTTTCGTCCCGGTAATGGGACATAATAGACGGGACAGATTTCGATGTAATGTCCCTTCTGTTCCTGGGTCAGCAGCCCAGGGACGAACTTGGCAGGAACAGGATCCGAATCACACGTGAAGATTGCCTGGACTGTTCCGTATGACACACCGACAATGTTGTGGATTGGTTTTGACATTTTCGGGGGTTGAGCTCATCGAAGCTCTTCCCGATCTCTCCTCATCTTCCAGTGATGTTTTTCTGCTCTTGAAGCGTGTGTGCCACTCAAAACACCTCGAACGATTCATTGCAGCATCGGCACAAACTTGCCGAATCATAAAATCATGCAAATGTGGCAGATTTGTCCATTTTCACACAGAATTTCACGTTCGCTTGTAACGTTCAGCTTTGTTACAAAACCTAGTTACACTAAAACGGGGTCTAGAATCTAACTTCCGGTGCGATGTAGGCCTAGCGGAGCAAGAAAAGACAAACAACAACTTAACCAAAACCCAAAGTGTATTAAGTGACAAAAAAAACAAAAAAACACAATATATACAAAAATATATACAATGACAAAAAATGGATGTGTGAGTGTGTGTGTGTGTGTGTGTGTGTGTGTATGGATGGAACAAAATGTCCAGAGTCCGGGTTATTACTGAGTGCGTTTGAGCGTGTGTGGCGGGAGAGATGGCTCAGTCTCACCGGTATGATGAATTCAGTCCGGGAGCACGAAAACGGAGCAAGAGCTTTAGTGAGTGTGTCCAGCAAGGATAAATCCACGTGTCCTGGCAATCACTCTCTCCCCTGTACAAATACAGCGCTGTCTCCTCATACTCTGTCCACCCTGAGTTGTTTCCCGGGTCGTCCTTTATGTCGGATCACATGACCTGACATGTCATCGGGATTCCCTCGCGCTGCAGCCGCGGATACCCCGAGAACCAGAGCTTAATCCAGGAACCAAAAACCCCGACATCGGGACAAAATAAACTTAGTGGGCGGGATTATAAGACACAGCAGTTATTTTTCTTTTTACTAAAAAAACATCTATACAAACCCTTTTATGTGGCGTTGCTACTCGCTCTTTGTTCTTGCTGTCCAGATGACCAGTTGCACAGGGCGATGTCTTTTGGCACACTGACTTATGAAGGTCGGAGCTCCCTGTAAATATGCGTGCAGCCTAGTCTCGTAAAATTATTTATTTATACCACCTCGTAAACATAAACATATAATTTTTAATATACCCATATAACAGAATGAAATCATGGCATTATGTGAGAGTAAAAATACTTATAGGTATTTTATAAAAATGTCTTTATTTGTTATTTTTAGCGTAATAAAGAAGAGGGCAAGTTGTAGAGAACTGAGCATGAGTGCATGTTTCAATTATAAGCAGTCTGAGCCCTCAAGGCATTGGCATCATTAAGCCATTCCATTACGCCATATCATAATATAGCCATATTATTGCATATCCTTGTTACGGTATATTATAACTGATATCAGTTTGATTTCTCTTTATGTATCAGTCGCATTCTCCCAGTCTCCCAGTCTAAAATGTGTTGCGTGACTACAATACATTAGAGTGGTATGTTCTAAGGGGTTGAATAGAGATCATGAGGCATTATGCAATCAATAAAGGGAGGGAAAATAGCCTGCAACTATTTTGTTTAGCACATCAGTTTCAGTAGATCAGTCCATGTTACTGTCATGTGGCCTGCTATAGCCACAGTATGTGAAAAAATGAGAATGGCCAACCTCTGACAGACAGAATCTGCGTCATGAAATTACACATTCCGATGACTAGCGCATCAGCATTTCAGCTTCTTCTCAACTGGGAGTTATTTACTAGCAAATCTCTCTTGCCTCCACCCATGACACTACTGTGATAAACATTGTTTTAATAAGCAGAGTTAGTCTGCTTGAGTTTACAATGATTAACCCTGCCTGTGGCTACAACCTGAACTATGCTAGCATGCAAATGAGTGTGACCAAATGAATACTGTTCTATGCTAAACAAGCAGACGTGCAGGATGCAAAAAGACACCCTTAGTTTCATGCTAAAATATATGCACAAAAATGTGTTGCATGATACTGTAGTGAACATGGTGTACACCACCAACGTGTCAGCAATGGTGCTATTGTAGTTAGAATGCATGTGACGCCTGGCACACTTTGCTTCCGGTATCAGAATTAGACCTAAGTGCAATGAATTGGATTAACAAAGTGTGCTAATTTTCCTGATATAGTTTCCCCCCACCCCCAAATAATATATGATAGAACCAGAAATATTAAAAAAAAATAATAATAATATTAATGACAAATGACTGAGTGTTATCAGCTGTGTAACTGTTATCAAATGATATTGATACCCTTTTAATGCATGCAGAGTAAAGGTTAGCAGCTGTGTGGCTTAGCACAGTGATTAGCACTGTCGTTATGCACCTCCTGGGTCCGGGTTCGATTCCCACTTTAGGGTCTTTGTGCTTGGAGGTGTGCATGTTCTCCCCATGCTTGCTGGGTTTCCTCCCACAGTCCAAAGACAAGCAGATTAGGCTAACTGGCGTTCCTAAACATTGCCCAAAGTGTGTGTAAATGCACATGTGAATGTAAGCCGGAGGGCCCACTACAGTTGTGAAATGGGAATAAATACAGTACTTATGGTAGTCACCATTGGCCTCTCCAATCTCTAGTTGGACTACAGAGGTTCCTAGACAGATGGATGGAAAGTAAAGGTTGGTATTTCTCAGAGCATTTTTCTAGTAATGCTGCTTTTTTTATATACAGTGCATCTAAAAAAAAAATAGAATGTAGATATGATTTCTTTACTTCATTCAAAAAGTGAGACTTTTATACATTCTGGATTCATTACATGTAACGTGATATCCAGATTTTTTTGTATGAATTTCATTGATTTTACAGCTTACAGCTCATAAAAAAAATAATAAAATATATA
>JAQQZS010000010.1:13615130-13635415 GCA_030068045.1 Platyallabes tihoni | reverse complement strand
CCTGGGATAGGCTCCAGGTCCCCCGCGACCCTGAACACAGGATTAAGCGGTATAGAAAATGAATGAATGAATGAAATTCTAAACTTTTAGAATGACTATTTCTAGCTTTGGTGACATGGTGCAGGGTGGCCAGAAAGAAAAGAGCCCAAGGCCTGGGCAAGTCCCAATCTGATTAAGCATCCATGGGATGCAACGGATAAAAGTCCAAAGTGCCAGGGCCATAACTGCCACCCCAGGCAGCACAAGGCGAACCTATACAATACTGGGTATAATGTACAGTATAGCTAATTGTATAATTTCATGAATACATATCAACACAGGTGTTCCTTGAGTGGTAAGAACAATCTCTATTACAGTAGGTATTTACCAAAATACTGGGTAAAAAATTTTTTGGGTTAAAAATTTAATGTTTCAAGATGTTTCTTGACTGAGGTAGCTATTTCAGACAGGGTACTGTATACTCTTTGTGTTGGGATAAATTGATGTTGTGGCAACCTCTAAGGCCCAGTCACAAATAATAAAAATTTACAGTAAACATCATTCTTGAGACAAAAACCTTGCTCTTGCTGCTTGGACCAAGCTCCCTTATTTAACTTAGTAAAATTCTGATTTAAATGTAGATTGGAAATGGTGTAGACAAATCTATTTTTATTGCTTGATTAAAAGTTGCCTGGTTGCTTTGAGCACAAAAAAGCTGTGGGATAAATTTTACACCACAGACACCTGACTTGTAACGGGGATCTTACAGGAAAGATTTTATCATATGGTTGTATCAATAACCAGTCCAAAAGATCCAGACAAAAGTAAGTGGTTTTGAAGCCAAGTGAACACCTGAGCCAGTGAGTTCTGTTCAGAATATTTGCACCCAGCAGGTGGTATTTTTTATTTATTTTCTTTTATTACACTCCTTAAAATAACCACGATAATGAAACACTGCAGTACATGCCTTGTAAATCAGCCGCCTGATTTTTAAGGCAAAAGTTGTATGTTTTATCAGATGACTTTAAATTACGACATTTTTTCAGATATGTTTGGATTAAGGGAAAAAAAGGTTCAGGACATTTGCACAGCGAGCACTTTGAATTGTTATTCGTCACAGTAAACTAATTTAATGTAAATGTAGCCACAGGAAAATAAGTCTGTATGCTTAAAATTGCTTACATCGAGTAATCAGATTCTGAGAAATTGTGTTTTTTTGGTTGCCTTCTTACACTATATTAATCACACTCTCCTTCCTGCAATACAGAAAGTAATACAGTACACACCGACAGGGGAAAAATGCTGTCCTGCAATCAGCTGCTTAATTTTAAAGAAGGTGAACTATAATTACATTGGGGATGTAGTGGTCTGACTCTTATTATCCCCCGAAACTCCCACAGAGTCACTCCCTAAGGCCTCCTATGGCAATAGCCAGAGAATAGCTCTTTGTCCTAATTAGTGTGAGCTGATGTCACGCTAATTGTTCACCGTTACTTGCTTAAAATTCCTGCTTTAATTTACTTTCTCATAGTTTTTTTTTTCTCTCTCACTTTCACTTACACACACAATGTGTTCAAACCTAATAAATAGTTAATGATAGCAATCCTTTGTGTGAAGGTGAAGGTGAGACTTAAAGAACTTCTGCAAGTGTATCGGGGTACATTCATATGAGTATGCCTCTAAACATCACCAACATATTCTGAGGTTACACAAAAACAAGAAGGAGCATCAGAATACTGAAATTAAATATAACTTTTAGTATACATTTGTTTGTGACAAACAAACAACCACAAATAATGGCAAGGAACACAAGGAAACTGAGCATGAGGCAGGAGAACACAAGCTGGGCGTGATGCCCATCATGAACACACACACACACACACACACACACACACACAAAAAATTATAATCGCATAAACACTATAACACTATACCATAATACTAAAACTACCTGTGTAATATTGTTTAGGTCCACCTAATGCCACCAAAACAGCTGACACATCAAGGCATGAACTTCACAAGACCTCTGACGATGTGCTTATCTGAATTGTTTATCAGTTTCTTTAATTGCCAGTCGCTAATAGCAGTGCTAAATGTCTTTTGTTTAAAAAAAATGTGGTGGCATTTGTAATGTCTTGGAAAGGTGGTTGCATTAACAACCAGAGTCCTCAGTTGATGTCAATTGCCATAGTGTTATTCTTCGTCAACGTCTTTGAAACCAGTGTTTTCAAACAGCTTAATTAAATTTGCCTTTCTGGTTGACCAGAGTCTTATTTCCTCTCTTTTACCAAGCCAGCTTAATCTGCACCAACCAGGCACCTACAGTACACCAACACTGACCACCAGTCTCTTTTCCCCTTCTCACCTCACACCTTTCCCAAAGATTCCTTAAAATAAAATGGTTAATGCGTTAGCAAAACCTGTCACACTAAGCTTAAAAACAAACAATTTGCTCTTCTTCTGTGGTAAACAGTGCCTGACTGTATGACAGGGTGCTAATGGGTTTTGCTTGCAAGTGTACAATCTATGGCTGAACCAAACACGTTGGGTTTTAGGGATTGCATTGCTGTAAAGCAAATGGATATGCTTGATTTATAACAACAAATCCGTTATTGTGGAAGGGAATGTGGCACCATAATCATTTAATCTTGATTATCTTGTTTTCATAATTGTAATCAAAAGGAAATTCAATTAATTGCACAGCCCTACTACCGGCCGTTGTCTTTCTTTCTTTTTGTCTCAGACTGGTGCCTGAGAAACATTTCCACCTGCTGCTCTTGCTGCCCCTAAGAAAGTACAAAGCCTGCACTACAGTACATCACAGCCACACAATCTAGGTTGTGCTACTTGGACACATATTGGCAAGGCCTGAGGGAGAGCACCCTTTTAGCAACCGCAACATTGTGGACCGGCAACAACATTGTGGCAGCAGGGCAGGGTGGAGAGATGAGACACAGATGGCATTATTAGTATCGTCTGTTTTCACCCTCCTTGAGCTCCATTGTGCACATAATGGAAGACCCAACAAGTGAGTAATGTAATGGTTTGTTCTGACTTGTGTCACATTCGTTTTCCCAGACAATGTTACACATGAGTAGACGATTGCTCTCTCTCTTCTCAATCACCGATCTCATACGTGAACATGACACGTTAACTGAGAAGGCACCTGCACCAACATTGACCACCAGTAATTTTTTTCCATCTCACCTCACTCTCTTCCCTGAATTTGATTCAATAAAGAACCACTTAATTTCTAATTTTGCTTTCTAAAAATGCAAGTTGCTTATTGTCGCCTTCTTTGACATGGCGAAAAACTATCATCTAAACCGCTTCCACCGTAAGAGCGTGACTTTTATTCAGCTGTGCACTCTTGAGTCTTGGGCTTTATTTTCTCAGGAGATATGGTGAAAGGTTCTTTTGTAGCACTACAGTACTTGAGAGCATTGATGTGCTCTTTCACAGCTTTTCCTTAGATATTATTTTAAGTATGATGTGTTACCGTATGTGTATTTTAACTTTTTAAAATAATTTTAAAAAATTATACAGTATCTATATTTTCTTAACCTAGGCTGTTACAGTTTGGCCGATACAAACACACAAAGTATATTTTCTCGTAACTTCTATTTCTGGTCATGTTAGCCGTAATGGAACTTGAATTTCTAGCTGCAAATTACAACGTTCATGTGTTAATCAAAACAGCATATAGTTAATATTTCTGGTCTAATTATAAACACTGCACTTATGCATAAAACAAATGGTGAATGAGCTCTCTATAATCAATCTTTTGCAGACCCGTGACTATCATGTTGTCAGTCACGACAGTGGATGGCAGAAATACCTCAACCGACGTGTATTTTTGTTGATAATTACGTTTGAGGTTTTGTTGCCAAAAATAAAATTACAGAAAGATTACCTGATGCTTTTTCACACAGTAAGTAACCTAGCAATTGACAGATTATGTTCTGATGATTATTTTTCATACACTGCATGTTGTGATGGACTTCGTAACTTTTTCATAAGGGAAACAAGCATGTGAAAGTGGTTGAGAATTATAATAAGGATATTAATTTTTAGAAGTTTAATTTGTTATATTAAAGTGGTTACTTCATATACTGTACAAATAGGTGATTCCTCCTGAATTTACTGGTGTTTACTAGCGATTGTTTTAGCTCAGTGCTAACACTGTGTAAACACTGTCATTAAATGATGTTCACGTAACCTTAACTAATACTGACATTTCAAGCGTTCCAATTAATAGCTAACTGTCTGTTCCATGGTTAAATCCCATATAGTGTCAAATGGAAAGCTAGTGCACTATGTTCTGTAGGGTGTTGAAACCCTTGTTGAACAAGTGCCCTTGTTCAATGGTTCGAGCAAGATTTGGGATTCACCCCTGTATTAGAATCTTGTTAGCTGTGAGACACAACACAGACAATTCATGACAACTGTGGGATTTTGCACTGGTGTCTGATAAGTAATGTCCGTATTGCCATCCAGATGCATCAATGTGCAGTTTTACTGCTTTTGCATAATATTTAATACAAATGAACAAAATTAATAATTTGTAAAGTTTAATAAACACTGCAAAAAAAGGCACAGAAATCAATGTTCCATGTCATGCAGGCTTGACACATGCAGGTCACGTCCAGGTTAAGGCTCTACACTCAATTAAACCGACAAATCCAGCCAGTGGTACGATTTTTTTTACACTTATTTTTGCAAGGCAGAAATATGACACACATGTCTCTCATTAAATACAGTGAGTTCCAACTATAGTTTGATGAACTGCAATAAAATCATTTATTTATGATAAACAAATTTTGGCTGGATTGTGACAAAATTGGGTATAGTATTTAGTGCTGCTTCACCTCCCTGTTCATAGTCCAAGCATTTTCCTCTCTGCATGCGTCACCTAGATAAACCTACAGAGACACACACAGTGTGTCTCATTAGTCTTTCTTATTTCTGACATTATCTAATCCAAATGTGCCAGATAAGTATTTCTGTTCTATTTTTAGAACACTACTCTGCTTCAGGGGATTTCTTACTGTAATGATGGTAAAGTTGAACTGTAAGTTAACTCACCCAATTACAGCTTTTCTCCACAAATTCACAGCCAGTCCAGTTGCTTCTAGTGCCTGTAGATCCTTTCTGAAAAGAAAAAAAAAAAAGAAAAAAAAAAAAGCACTATTCTGGGCATCACAGAGAGACTTTTTTTAGTCATGCCAAAATCTCATGAACATGGTGAGAACAGCTTTTGAACAGACAATTGGATGCCATGAATTTTCTGCGACCCCAGGCCTAGACCACCATTTTTTATTTTTACATTTTTAATTTGTAAGCTATAATTAATGCTTAGTCTAGCTGTTGGTTGAAACAATGTATTTAAATCAGTTATAACAAGCTAGATAGCTTAGCTTTAGATAGGTTAGCTCCTAAGGTCAACTCCTACATTTCTTGTGGTAAGTTAAACTAGAATCATTCCAGTTAACCGGTTTGTTAAAGTGATGCATAGCAGACAGCTAGCAGGTTGACATTTGCAATGCAGCTGTCAATCAAATCAGCCATGCTCCTAAATTATGCATAGTTTTATGGCTTAACGTAATTTTTAACTGACGAGTTACATAAAAAAAATTAAATAAAAATTCACCCTGTACACTTGTCATGAATGGGAAACTTAGCTATGGAAACCAAAAGCGTTTTTTGAATGCTAAGAAAATATATGTAACCATTATGATGATAAACTACAAAATAAACACCTAGTACAACCACTTTTTCTCTTGGCAAGGTGGATGAAAAAAAATGCATACAAACAAGGTACCCATTGCCTCAGACTGTCTTTGATATCAGACGGCTCTGCATCTTCCTCATCATCATTCACCTCAGTACTTTCACCATCAGCTTGGTCACTGTAGCTCAGCTGGGTCACTGTGACTCTAGTCTGTGTAAATACATCAATAATTTGAGCATTTTACATTAAAATTTACTTCAAAATATGTTATTCGAAATATTCCTTTATAACCAGCAAAATGATGAGAAAAACAAACATTTTCCACATTTGGCTCAACTCAGTTTAACAACAGTTTCAGTATTACAACACACATTTTTCTCCAGATGAAAAACAGTAAATAACCTAGCAAAATTGCCAAATGATATGTTTCACATGCCAACTACAGTACCTTAGTACATATATTCATCAACCGCATAAACATACAAAAATGCAGCCTTAAAGCAAAAACAATATGTACTGTACCCTTTAAAAAAAAAAAGTTTCTGGGATTACTATGGCAGCAATTCCTATGGTTCTAACCTCACTATGGCTCCGTATGCTACTGTATTCACTGGCAACAGGTCGATTAGCCTAGCATAATAGTGCATAGCTAAACATCTTTCTCTCTACATCAAACAGCAAAATTTCTAACTGCATGTTACCACTACAGACTCTTAACACTCTTGTATCTTACTTAAGGGTATTTACTTATGATTTGAAGAAATATTAACCCACCTGCAGTTAGGAGCAAAGATGCATAAAACGTTAGCTTGTGTTTAGCTTAGCTGAAGGATATAATCAGCAGCACCTGGCCTCTGTGGATTCCTCTGATTAGATTCCTCTCAGCGATAAGCGGCATCTAGTAACCTGTTTAACAGTGTTCACAGTTGAGCACAAAGCACAATGAATTTAGCAATTAGAAAACATAATAATAATAAAAAAAAATCATTTGGGATGTCTTATTTTAACTGTTACACCTTATGAACTGTATCACAATGTACTTTTTAACTATTGTTTTTAGTTGTCTTAACTGCATATTATTTATTTTATGTACATCGGTTTTTAACCTTTTACACCTGCATCTATGTCGTTTAACCATAAATAAAAGAAAAAAACTGAAATGAATAACACATTATCACCATTGTTTAGCTGACATTATAGTGAATCCATTTAGATATGAATAATGATAATAGGACATGTACTTCCAGTAATATGGTTAAAAGTCTTTTGGCACTATACCATGTGTTTGTGTTCAAAACACGCTAGCGTGCATGAGCAAGTTGTTGTTTCTCTGTCTCATTTTCTTGATGCATTGCATTTTTTTTTTGTTGTTTTTTTTTGTTTTTTTACAAATTATTTAGTCATCGTGGATCACTAAATATTCATAGTTCTATAGGCAATATTTAGGAAATACAAGTATACTCACAAATAGCTAGCAATCCTCAAAAAAGCAATGTCTGTCTTTGTACACATTGTTCACACGACAAAATGACACTGGGCCAACCACTGATGCCAACATGGGCCCAATGTATGCACTGCCGTTGGCGCACTGTTGGGCCGATGTTGGAGCACTGACAAAAGGTTACCAAGATTTTGCAGACGTTGGGCCAGCAAAGTAGTGCTATCTGGGTTGCATTGTTGCACACAGCTTTTCATAAAGTAAGGAGATGTGTTTGAAAGAGCACACTGTATTATTCTGTCACACCCAGCTTCAAACAGTTTCTAAGGAATAAAACATGACTGGACGTGTTTCTAAATGAAAATAATCCAGATCAGAAAATATATGTTTTCTGGGTGGTGTGATGGCCCAACATGATGTGCAGTTAATGTCACCATTCTGAAAGGTATTACATTTTTTAAAAAGCTTGGCCTGTTGCTTGATCTTTTTTTACTTGTTGCAGGCAAGAACACTGAATCCAGCATAACACTGATAAACTTTTTTCAAGAGACAAGAAGAATTTTCAGTGCACAAAAAGAAAATAACTATGAAAAAATTAATTACTTGCAAATTACCATTTACAAGGCACCACAGCATTGTCATGACACGTATATATGTTGCAAATGAAATCACCTGATCTGATTTTGTGGCATGATAGTGGCAGCATAGAGGCCATTTTGCTCTATGTGTGCCAATGTGTATACATTATACTGTATAATATGTTTCCATTGGTTAAATCAAGGTTGCATTACATATAATAAACCACATTTTGGTAATCAGTAAATTTGTTTAGTTTAACTAATCAGAAACTGAATCAAACCACCAAACAGTGAATCTCACGAGACTTTAAATGTAGGTTATGTTGTGTTTTAGATTATCATTAACAGAGTCCTATTAATGAATAAATTCATGCATTGATTATACCGTAGCATTAATTCCATCTAAACATGAGGCTTAAAGAAATGTCTTATAGATTCCATTCATTAAATAATTTTGTTTTATAAAAAAATACAAATACTCCATGCCATTTACAAACGTGAAAATACAAGCTGTGTGACACCATCCTTGAATTTTTCTCAGCTCTCCTTTTCCCCCCTCTGCCTGTAAATGGTGGTTTTTAGTTTTAAACGTGAAAAAACAAACAAACATGTTTCTATATCACACCAACTCACTTGTTAATTACAGTAGAAGCCAAGTCTAGATTTTCTTTTGTTTGTTTGTCTTTTTGGTTTGTGTGCTTCAACTTTATTGTACCTGTATTGCCTTAATCCCCTTGTTCTGCCTAATTCTCCAAGATTTTCCTCATGCTATACAGTAGTTTTCACTTCAATAAAATGGTCTGCTTTGAAGAATACACTACAATAGTTCCTAGTGTTATTCATCATCAGAGCTTGGATTAATATTGAAATGAAATCCAAATCTGCCCATATAACCAATTTTCCTGGGTGAATTGTACAAATCTGAAAGGAAATTGATCGGAAATGATGACTTGATCACTTAAGCTAAAGGAGGAGCCTCTTATCTCAGGCTAAGCATGCACAAAATTGTAATTTTAACAAGCGACTGTTATCATTGCCCCTCACTCTCATCTTATTAGTGCCTAACTCGTAGCCACGATGGATACCTATGGGCAGAAGATTGCATACATTTCTCATGATCATGAATGCCATGGCAATATTGTCCTTAATATTCATTTTGTTGACTGATCTTTTCATAGGCTGGATTAATTGTACAATACCCATCTTTATTTTTAACTGTGCAGAGTCAAAAATATACATATAGTATAACTACTATTTGGTTAAATGTTTCTTAGAAAGTGTTATGCTTATCACATGTTTTTGGTAGCCTTTAGCAACCTTCTGGCAGAAAGGATGTTTTATGGATGTTTTAGGATTGAGGCTCCATAAGATTTATTTTATCCTGCTTTATCCATTCCGCATGCAGTTTTGATGTGTTTAGGATCATTGTCCTGATGGAAAACTCAAATTTGTTAAACCATTTCAACTGTCTAGCTAATAATTTAAGGTTCAGGTGAATAATTCTAAGGTAGTCTTCCATTTTGATTAATCTATCCACATGAAAACTTGCCCCAAATCAGGATGCTACCTCCACAATTCTTACCACAAATAGTGTTCTTAAGGTCAAATGCCTTACCTTTTCTTCTCTAAACATGCCTCTGGTCAAGTTGTTCCTCTAGAAGGCTTTGTCTTAGCTGCAAACTTTAGTCATGGTTTATTGTAGACAGTAACACAATAGGCCTTGGTGGTTTCTGGTTCCTGGGTTGTTCTTGGCCATTTTCCTCTCAGCTGAGGTTGAAATTGTGGGTCTTTTTCCAGACTTTGACAAAGTGACTGTGCCTCCAAAAGACTTGTAGTTACATACAATAGTTTGAACTGATTTTGGAATCTGCAGTTGTTTAGAAATGGGAAAGTCTACTGTCCTCTTTCTCACATCTGCATTCAGCTCCTTGGACTCTCCCATAATTCTCTGTGTTTGTTAATTCTATGATTGCCATCAAACAGTCCCTTTTTATATTGGCACAGAGCTACTACAGTACCAGCTGTAGTCAATCATGATCACTAACAGGAAGTTGAGAGGCCTTGGGCTCGGCAAATTAAAAGACATTTTGGGACTGTCAGCATCACTGAATAAATAATCGAATCATTTGATAATGTAAGAAAAATATTGTGTTCAATTTCTTCTGGTTTCCTTCTATTAAAGATGCATGTTGTACGCTTATTCTGCCTCAGGAAAAACTGGTCTTTTCAAAGAAATCATTGAAAGTACTTCATCAATGATAAGTGTATGTAAACTAATGATTGCAACTGTGTGGCTTTGTACAAGCATATTGATGCGACCATTATAATTAGTTTATTTCTAGCTCTGCAGCTAATTTAAATCAGTTTCATCATCTCCTCTTTAAACACATGCAGAACTGTGAAGAAAGATTTGACCGTTCTATATACATCAGGAGACAGTAGCATGGTGTTTAGTAATGTTTAGTAATGGTGTAATGACATAAAATCCAAATCTGATACAATATGATTTGATACCATACAATATTGTCTGGATACAAAACATTTCAAAAGATATGGACTGTCTGAAAATGCGATTTAGATTTTAGGTCCATTTTCAATTAAATAAAACATTTAACCACATATCACTACAATAATTGACATTTAACAATGACGGTGTGTATTAAAATATGGCAAAATGGTGCAGAGCAGTACAGAATGTTTTAGTTGCAGTCTATCAGTGTCATTTCTTTCCAGGAAGCCAAAAGACACATCTGAGGATTTGTAGAAATCTTGAGGTTCATGCTTCCAGCTGATCTGCATTTCACAAGCAATACAATACCAGTCAAACGTTTGGACACAAGCTTGGATTTATTTTCTACATTCTGGAACGATACTGGATTTTTTCAAAACTGTGGAATAACATATGTTATTTTAAGACATGAAGGTCAGCTGTTCTAGGAACAGTTCTTGAAAGAACAGTATTGTCAAGTGCTTTTGCAAAACTCATCAAGCACCATGATGAAACTGACTCTCATGAAGACCATACCAGGAAAGCAAGACCAAAACTTACCTCTGCTGCAGAGGAGAAGATCATTTAGTGTTTCCAGCCTCAAAAATCACCAAGTAACAAACACCACCTCAGATTAGAGCCGTTATGAAGGATTTACAACTTCATAGGCTTTAAGTAGCAGACACATCTCAATATCAACTGCTCAAGGGAGATTATTGCATATTTTGGATGCCTTCAGCATTTCTTTACAATGTACGAAGAAAGAAAAATCAGGAAGCATGGAAATAGAAGATGTGTCCAGTCTTTTGACTGGTAGTGTGTGTATGCTAATGAAAAGCAGCGGTGCATAGTTAATATTTTTAATCTTGTAACCTCTCCTATTTTTTTTCGACTATGATGGCAATACTTTTTCAGTATGAGCTTTTATCCTTTGTAAGTTGTATTGTTTTGTTCAACCCTTATGATATGAGTGATATTTTATCATAAACAGCCTCCTTTATTATACACTTGCATTGTTCGATATGCAAATGAATCAAATCAAGAGCCTTCTATGTAATAATACAAAAGGTTACATCTCTGTTGTTTAGATGGAGAAATACTTAAATAAACACCACTTCAATTAGCTTGCCACAATCTCTTATTGTTATCCCCTTTGAGGGTTAGAAATAATCACGGTCTAACCTAAGACGTGTTAGTACTGTTACTGTGCAGATGCCAAATGCATTATGTTTACAGCCTTTTAGAAATAACTAATCAAATGACAGCAGTCGACCTGATAACACTTTTGAAATAAGCCACAAGAGACATGAACATGTGACAGTTGGTAAATATTTGGCCAGTATCAGAATATCAGAGACACGACTCTATGTGAAGAAAGCACCAGGAGACCAGACTCTATCATTGCTCATTCTCCTTGATGCGACTAACAGGATAATAAGCTGTTCATTTTAATAGGCTGTGATTTTCTTGCATCCTGGTGAAAGACCATCCACCTCCCCCACCTACACATCACATTCATTGCTCTCTGCTTCTTTTTTTCTTTAATCTTGCCTTTGCCTGAAGCCTTGCAGCTTCTAATATTTCCAGTAGAGTCTCCCCATTTGTTAGTTTTTCCGTGTTGCTCTGCGCCTCTTTACTCTTCTCTCATGCTCCCTCTTATCTTGTTACTTTGCCTCTCTTCCTCCTCCGCCTCTTTGGTCTCGAGTCCTTCACTCTCATTCCCTGCCCATTTTCCCAGGTTACCTTTCCTCCTCCTTTTCACCTGTCTGTTTTAATCTATTCTTAAGGACTTGCATTATACATTCCACCCCACTTTGTTCACCTTGTTGTGGAGGTGCTCGCTCTCATGGGGGTGTCAGTGTTCCGTGCTGAATGTTGAATTCCAAGGAACAAAGTCAGGCAGCAGTGCAGAATTGCTGACTGCTGCTTAACTCGATGCTGAAGGAATCCTATTGTGGATTAAATGGCCGTTTAGCAGGCAGGTTTGCCTTAAATCGGCTTGTTGGGACGTATTTATTCTTGCCAAAAGGACACAAAGTTGACCAGTTTGAACCACTATTGCACGAGCAATGAAAAGGCTAGTGGTAGGTAAAAGACAAGTGAGACAGGGGCTCGTCTTATCTAAAAGTGTAAATATTGTTTAAGTGTTCAATCAAAAACTAATTATGGGAATGTGCCATTTTTTATTCAGTTTGTTTTGTCTTTAATGTAGTAAACATTGAGAGCTTATGCGATGCCCCAGCATGTAGTGCCATTTAGATGTAAACCCTCTGTTCTGCTCACTCATGAGTTTGACATTTACTGACTTTTTGACAGAACAAGGAAATGCAGAATTTCATATTCTTAATGGCTTAATTTAGTGAAGTTACGTTAGCTTAGTGAGATACCGCACACTGATCACATAATTTATACAGCGTTTTTTAAAATCTACATGACATCTCCTTATATTGGATGATCCACAAAATTGGGCTTTGTTTGTCTTTGTGCCGTTTTTGTATAAATTAAGCATTCCTTAATTGTCTTGAGCCAAAGTTGGTCACTGTACGTATTTAGTAAATACAACATCCCACTGGTTAGAGTTGAAAGTAAATATTGTACATGTAATACTCATGTAAATATATACCATACAGTCATGTAAAAAAAATAATTATTAATAGTCATTTGATCGTAGCGGGTCTTGGCATTATACACCTACAACAACATATACTGTACAACACTAAACAAAGTTAGATTTTTGGGTGTGCATATGCACTGAATGTCAGTTTGGAGTATTTCTTGTACCCCAGGGTGAACCTGTAAAGGTTTACCTTGGCTTCAGTGCCAATGTTGGGAATGAAGGGGATACTTGGAAGGGGGGTCACTGGGAGGAATGGGATCCCAACTCTGAATCAGTGCTCGGAAATGTTATTAGGCGTAGGAGTAACAAGAACTTTGTTCAAACAAAATTGCTCATATGTGAGCTTGGTACTGGAGTCCCTTGGGCTAAACATCAAGGCACAATTTGTGGTACTATCTTTAGACTTGATGCCTCATGTTTTCAACACTTGGGTACAGAGAGGAGCAGAGCTGTCAAATGGTGCAGGTTGGAGTCATTGCACAGGCCACCGACCTGATTTACCAGGTAAACCCAGGAGAGCTTGCAAGTTGCTTGAGAGCATCTGGCAGAAGCTTCAGTGAAAAAAAGGATTTAACTCTCACCTGCAAAAGGGCTTGTTTTTTTATGGAGAGAGGTTGAGGGCTCTCCTGATTCAACTGAGTTGTATTTTAGAGACGCAAGGGATGGAGCAAAAAGATTTGATCTGGAAAAATATTCAGTACCTCACAAGGGAGAGATAAGACCATTCATAAACCCTGCTGAGCAGTGGTAGGGAAGTTTTGACCTCTAAATAAAGCATTGGAAATGCCCTTCCATTTACGAGTGGTGACAGAAATCTCTGGTGCTTTGGAGTCCATCTCTGTAGCCAAGGTTACTACGGGAGTTAGAAATGTTCATACTAACAGGACTGCTAAGGTTTGGAATAGCACCTCCCTTCAGTGTTGCTTGGAGCAGTGTATTTGGCCTGAAAACAGGAACGGGGTCCCTATATTAAAGTAAAAATGTTCAGGAATGAAAATACGCTGGAACCTTTGTTAAACATCATTATTAAAGTAAGCTAATGCAGTGTTTATATGGATGTGGAAAAAGTCCATGACCACTTGACTAGACATGTGAGAGGAGCTAGACAAAACATCTTCTGCTAATACTGTAGTGTGTTAAAAATGTATACAGTATATTAGCCAGCTGCTATTATCAAAGGTCAAAATCTCATAATTAGGTCATAAGTAAATAGTTAAAGAACTAATTGGAAAAGATTTAGTTATTTTGTTACTTTTTTTTCAAAAAAAAATTTCAGGCGAAAAAAGACTAAAGAATTGTCATTGCCACCTCCTCATCTCTCTATGGTTACCAGTCTCCTATGCACTGGGAGAAATCTTTTAACATCTGCTAGCATCTGTATTCCTTTTGTAGTCCCAGCCAGTACATTTTGCCAGACAGTGTCTGCCAGTGGTGCGAAAATGTGTAATTGTACCCATACCCTAGGTTTGTAGGACAGAGTGAAAATAGAACTCTGAACAGACTCCAAACTTTGTCAGAGTTGCAGTGACATGCAGTATTCAGATTCAGAGGAAGGTTGTGAGCAATATAGTGCAATGGTTATGTGTACAGTATACAAGATAAAAATTAAATACTGACGCCTAAATCTTTATGGAACTTGTAAATTGCTCTTGCTCAGAAACTACTGGGAGTGCTACTGCAAATGAGTGCTTTATTAAAGCCTGACAAACTTATTCAACCCGGAGACAAAACACTCATATACAGTAGTAATACTAACAGTAAAATAGAAATATGGTGTGCTGTAAGTACCTGATTAGAGGAATAAATAAATACACAGCCTCAAACAGTCATTTCTCTATTCACTTAACACTCAATAATAATTCCTCAGTTTTCTTGCAACGTACGAGTGCCACGAAGCGATGAACCCTTGTTTTTCTGGCAACATTTTCAGAGAGAGTGTTACTGAATATTGAATTTTAAATAAATTGCACACATACATACAATGCTTCTTGTACTTTACACATACATGCATATATTATTGAATATATTAACCTTACGAAGACACAAAACAGCTGTCAACGAAGAAGTACATTGTCAGTGAAGTCCAAATAGTATTAGCCATATTATGCATAATCCTTGTGACATATTTCTCAAGCTCTTCATGTTAACATTTTCCCTTGTTAGTGGTTTACTTACAGTATATACAGTAATCGTTCCCAAACCTAGTACAGGTCACATTGAGATAGGTCGCCACGTTGTGAGCATGATATACAATACACAATACCTTATTTATTTATTTATTTATTTATCTATATATTTATTTATTTATTTAGGATTATAGAGAAAAAAAAATCCCAAGAATTTATAGGCCAAATCCCCAGGCCTGCCCCACAAAGAAATCCGGCATTCCAAAAAGAATAGCTGAGCGTTCCAAACCGTAGTATTGAGTCCTCTCCAGGGTAGCCAGTGCACTACAAAGAATTCTTATATACTGTAGAAAACTAGGGCTCTTCATCAAAATGGAAGAAGAAGATTTCTAAAAAGCTTTGAATAATTCATTGTTTGAAAGGCTGTCGTTTGAAACAACAAGGCTGCACTAGATATGGTGTATTATTTGCAAATGTGAACACAAAGCACCACTTGCTGGATGCTATGGCTAACACTTCCCATTAACCACACGAGCCTTGATTTAGATGACATCCTGTCAACTTCTATTAAGGAAAAAACTGTGACATACTATATATAAATACTGGTAATTCTTAGAACATGCATCGGAAGGAAGTAATACTGTATATATTACATTTACATTGTTTTTTTTTCATAGTATATACAGTATTATTTAAGGAATGATTTTAGTTAAAAAACAAAGAAACAAGAAACACAGACTAGAGTTAACTGCTTTTCTCGAGGTTTCTGGCAGTCGTTGGATTTGAACTCAATCCTGTTCCACCACGATTGGTTTGTTCACTATTTGTGAACGTGCTGCTTGTTTCAGTGTGTGGATGCTGCTAGAACATGCTTGCTCAGTGAAGCATTTCTTTCTTTTTCTTTTTTTTTGTTGCTCAAAATCGCCAGCAAATGTGGAAATCTTTGGTGCATCAGTGCCCCCTGCAGTCATGGTTGCTTAAAATTAGTGCACACTGCCAACAAGTTTATTACATCTCCCCTTATTAAAGACACCATATCTGAGTCTCATTACAGATTTATGGTGAATTCAGATAAAGTGGGAGATCAGATCATTTGCGCCTGTTTGACTCACTAGCCAGATGATTATCAAGGGCCTCTAAGAAAGAAAGACTGATTGTATTATTTTTCTTTTTGATAATTAACATAGCTGAGATTAGCAACAGATGAATAACACAGGTCTTACTCTTTTACGAACTAGTAATATTAGCTAATCTAAACTTAATAACATTGCAGAAATGCAGAAATATGACAGCCTTGTAATAGATGTCATTCCACCTTTAGTGTAAGACAATGTAATAAATGTAAAATAGCAAGACATAAAATACACTGTATAAATTATAAATGATGAAGAGATGAGCAAATTGGCTATAAAGTACTGTCTGGGCTGAGGAGTGCAGAAAGCAGTACTGCATGCAGAAATCTTTGTAAAACAGTAAAAATCAATAATATTCAACAGAATCTAAAGTGCAGCTAATTAAAACCCTGTTTTTTATAGCAAGGGGTAGATGTTTTTCTCCTGGGCATCATGTTATAAGCAATAACACACTTAAGGTTGAGCTGATGTGCTGAATATCACTGATGTGGTTGCAGGCATGAGAAAGCAACATACCTGTGCCGATATTCAGTACAGCAGCACGACCTTGAGTGTGATATTGCTGTTATACAACATTTGCACAAATGCCTTTGTATTTATTCCCATCAGAATATGATTTGTTTGTTTTATTTAACCTGATAATTTTCTTCCACGCCTGGCGCAACTAACCACGACTAACTGCTGTTTAGTGTCATTAAGAGGGTCGCAAGTAGGTTTAAATTCTTATTGGTATTATGTAGCCATAAGGTGGTGGAGGTGGTGAACAGTCCAGAGAAACATACAAGATTTTTTTTTATATTTCCACTTATTCCATTTTACAAGATCAGCTATGTTAGCTTCCTTGTTCTGGGGTTGAATCCCACGTAACATTAAATAGAAAGTTAGTGCACTAGGGTGTGCACTCCTTTGTTCCAAACACCTACTGTAGATGCCCAGGGTTTTGATGCCCAGTGTTTCCAGAGGGATTTGGGATTTAGCCTCGCATTAGAAGCTTTGTATTTTGTGTTAGCTGAGGACAGAACAACTTGGATAGTTTAGAGGCAATTCAGAAAGACTTATACAGTTATATTGCTTGTGTGCAATAACTGCTTCTGTAACTGTTTTCGAATGTGGGCTTTGGCAGGCAGTTGTTCTTCCCTCTTTCAAGTACAGCCGACCAAACCAACTTACCAGTTGCGATGCAATTTTCCAATTGTTTTTACATACATATATACATATAGTAAAATGCTCTCGCGTTGTTATGGTCTATATCATCACTCGTGGAATGCCTCTAATCCAATCAGAAAACACCATCAGCACTAACTGTTGAATAAAAGTTTGGAAAATTTACACTGATTGTTAAGTGTGGTGGTTGTTTTTTGGTGTTATGAATAAATGGTGGGTATTTCTGTAGTCTTGAGTGTTTTGTGTTGTCCCATAGTGATTTTTCCCTGTTGTCTTCCTTGTTTAAGTCAAAAAAAACTTTTTAAAATATTTTTAAAACTTAAACTCATTAAATTGCCATTGTTTGGGGGGCTCCTATTTCCTCATTTGGAGCATGTCAATGAAACCTGTATGATTTCATATCTCATTCATCCATATTTAGATTTTTTTACCTCATGCACATTAGTGTAGGTGATGAAATATTTCAATAATTTTTCACTCTAGCAGGCTTCTTTTTGTATAGATGTTTGTAATATATTGTACAGTAGCTTGAAGTAATGACAGTTGTTAATAATAATTTTAAGCATTTAGAAATTATATGATACTGATGCGATATGATATTTAGAACTGTTTTTTTATCTTACCAAAATAGCTATTTATTGATTCCAAACTAACATGCCACAGGTGTATTATCTGTAACTGGATGTAGATTACAGTACGAGTCAAAAGTTTAGACACATGTTCCTAATTATTTTCTACATTATAGAACAATACTGGATTTTTTCCTTCTTTTTCAAAACAATAAAATGAAAAATACGGCATGAGATAATTAATAAGTAACAACAACAGTTCATGAACCCATCCCAGGAAAGCCGAACGAAAAACCTCTTCTGTAGAGGAGAAGTTCTTGTAGGGTTCTTACTCATTCTCTAAGCGTCTATGTCGCTTAATCCTGTATAAACGGTCGTGCAGGGCCAGGAGACTTAGGGCACGAGGCGGGGTACACCCTGAATGGAGTACCAATCTATTGCATGGCACATACATACATACTGTACACACTCACATGCTCAGTCACACATTACAGGCGTGTTCTACAATGTAGAAAGAAATAATCAGGAAAGACCATGAAAATAAAAGGTGTGTCCAAACTTTTCACTAGTAGTGTGCTTTATATAAAATACGGTAGGTTTCAAATATTCTTATACATATTAAGAAACACTGTGCAGCACAATTCCCCAAAACTGAATTGCTGACTGTTGCTTCAGTTTTTCTGTTATTACAACATCGGAAACATTCCATTCCTGAGGCTGAATATGGATAAGTACAGGCTTAAATGAGCCAACTACAAATAAGTACTGGACTAAATGCAACCCTTAGAGGGTTAGAGTTTTTTTTTTTTTTTTTTGGAACCCAGTACTGGGTGGAGATATAATAATGTTTAAATGATAGTGTTGGGTTATTATCAAAGACCGCTGTGAAAATTGTGTAACCATATAAAAAGTTACAGTGTATGGTGTCTCCTATTTTTCTTTATTTAAATAGGATGTACAGTTTTAATTTACAGTAAATACTCTACTTAAGTGTACAATGTCATAAGTTGCTTCACTTGGAGCCTGAAGTCCTCATGCATAGTGTCATGCAATGTATTCTGTACCGCAATATACTGTAATGCAATTCACAGTTAAAAGATACTGTATATAAGCCCATACTTAAAGGCTGTAATGACATTATTACAAGCTTTGTTTAATAAACATGGGGTACACTTTGAGAAATCAAAGTAATGATTGAGCACTATACACTAAGAGTGTATATGGACACTCCTTCTTATTATTGATGTCAGTTGTTTCAGCCACACCCACCCTGATAAAATCATGCCCAGACTCTGGTACAGTAGTAGGATGAACCACACCAAAGAGAGCTCAGTTACTTTAAACATGGAAAGGTCATAAGATGCAACTTTGCCATGTGTCACTTCTTGAAATTTCTACCCTAGACAGCTGTAAATTCTGTTATTGTAAATTGCAGGCATGTAAAAATTGCCTATCCTCTGTTGCATCACTCATGACAGAATTCCAGTCTGCCTCTGGAAGAACCTTCAGGAGAATAGATGTGTGTGAGGAGCTTAATGAAATACATTTTTATGGCGTTGCAGCTGCACAGAAGCCTAAGCTTTCTATGCGTATTGGCAAGTATCAGCTACAGTGGTGTAATGGACACCACCACTGAACTCCTGAAAAGTGTTAACACATTGTTTGGATTGATGAATCATGCTCCACTATCTGACAAATCTGGGTTTGTGGGGGATGCCTGGAGAACACTACCTACTGTACCAGGATGCATAATGCCTACAGTGAAATTTGATGCAGGAGGGACAATGGTCTGCATCTTTTCAATGAAAGGTAATGTTAATGCTATAGAATATGGAGACTTTTTAGACATTTGGATGCTTTCACCTTTGTAGAGAGAGGCAGTTTGAGAAGTTAAAGTTAAATGGAATATACAGTATCTCCAGTAACAATTATGCATTATTATCTAATGTATCAGTTTAGGCTAGGCAATACATTTTATATACTGTATATTCTATACATATAGAATGTGAAGAATATATTCTATAGAAGTATATATTCTATCCTCTACCCAGGCCAATCCCTTCTTGGAATGGCAAGACGGATCGTATTGTTTCGGTTATACACTGAAGAAATTTGAGTTTGAGATCAATAGATTATGAAATACTAGATCAGAATTACAACATTCACTGTCCGATGGTTACATTGAAATTTGTGTACAATTTACACCTTTTCATTTTATTTTTCAAGAAATCAGAAATATTGGAATATGTGACTGACAGGTGCTACGTTTTGCACCGGGAAAGTCAACAGAGCCTTTGTACAACCATTGGGCACTGGGCCAGTCCAAAGATTTGGAATGTCTATTAACAACCAGACCTTGCACACACTGAAAAAAATAATCCTTTAAATTTACTTGATTTTAATGTGTACATCGGTCCCACATCATCAAAATGTGGCCAAATTACACAAATTTTGCCTGCTAA
>JAQQZS010000010.1:13582158-13615030 GCA_030068045.1 Platyallabes tihoni | reverse complement strand
GTTCATCTTGGAAACATGAAATTATTATGTACAAAACACATATTACATTTTAGTACATGTAACAGGTAGCCAAGTTCCTTTTTTTCAGTGCAGGTTTCATTAAGAAATACAGTTATGAGTCACAAAATTCTGCAATAAACTTGCCTCTAAGAAATGAAAAGTGTGGAGAATGAAAGAATCTGCTTTTAATCTAAAACATACAGTACAGGCTCATTGGTCAGCATGGTGGACATAGGGTCTTGGCTTGGATGGCAGAAATGCTTCTGAAATGGGCTCACGAACATTAATTTATGTAACTCAATATGGTAGCAACAGAATCATTTCAGAAGTTTTTGAAAACATAAAAAGACCTTCAGTCAGTTGATCATGAATCGCACCTCCTGAAATCGAGCAGAACAATTGAAAGAAGCTGTAGTACAAGTTGGGAAATGAAGACTGCAACAGTTTGGTGATATCAGTGGATGACCAGCTTGATGTACTTAATGGAAGCATGGGCTGTTTAGCCAAACATTAAGTGTTATTTACTTGAATTTACTATAAGACTGCATATTCTTATACGTTTTCTCATGTAAAATGGGCCACCAAGGGTGCTTAATACATCTAGATGTCTCAAACCCCCAATGTATAGCCATTTCAGTACTTTCAGTGGGGATGTAATTTGTTCTTATAAACAGTTATAATTTGACCTAAACAGATAAGTTATATAAAGTATAAACTACATTTAACTGTAACTGATTATAAGTGGGCAGCAGTATATAGTGCTTAGCATTATGGCCTTGCACCACCTGGGTCAAGGGTTCGATTCCCGCCTCGGATCTGAATGCGTGCAGTTTGCATGTTCTCCCTGTGCTTGGCAGGTTGCCCCCAGGTTCTCCAGTTTCCTCCTTCAGGCCAAATACATGCAGGCTAGGATAATTGGCATTTCCAAATTTCACATATTGTATGTGTGTGTGCTTGTGTGCTCCGCGATGGCTTGGCACCCCATCCAGGTTGTACCCCGCCTCTTGTCCTAGTCCCTTGGGATAGACTCCAGGCCTTCTGCAACCCTGTACAAGACAGGCTGTACAGAGAAAGTGCGAGTAAGTGTCCAATACAAATATAATGAGGTATTATTTAGTGTATAATATGTATATACCTCATAAACTTGTTTGAATTCCGTAACAAAGTCAATTGATATAACACTTACCTGTGTTTTATATGTCTGTTACTAGATGATGTTTTCAGGTTGTCCATCTGTTCACCCTTCTGTCATCCTGGCCATCCCTGTTTTATTTGTTTATGCCTATGCTGCAGTGTCAGCTCATGCATTTTTTATAGCAGATGCCTCATTTTAGACAAATGAGTGGAAGTCTGCCTTCCTCTTACAGTATGTCTTATTTTTTTGTACAAGATATAGGGCTAGATGTACCAGGTTTGGGTTCTGTTTTTAGATGTAAGCCATAAAAAACCTTGATATGTACAAAACTGGCAAGTAAGCCTGAATGCAATCTCAGTACAGTGCTAGTGAACCTGTGTTTAAGAATGATATAGCTATGTATATCTCTTGATAGATAGATAGATAGATAGATAGATAGATAGATAGATAGGTGTGTGTGTGCATGTGCGTGTGTATGCGTGTATTGTATAATTTGCCTAATGTTGGGCTGTGTCAATGTTGTGACTCGAAATCAAGATGTCCTTCAGACAAAAGGGCTGATACGTTGCAGTATTTAGGAGCCCAAAGCGATGTATTTTCATACCACTTGTCTTTACAATGCTTTTGACAAATAAAGTAGGCAAATCTGGACAAGCATATACTGTACATCACAAGCACATAATGTACATTGGTTTGCTTCATATATAGATAATATTACTAGGATACCCTTCTTTTATCTCATAAATATTGCCAAGTTAAGAAATGTATTATCACTACATGATGCAGAAATACTAGTTCATGCTTTTGTAACCTCTAGGTTGGACTCTTGTAATGCCTCACCGTCTGGATGTTCTACTAGGTGCATGAACAAGCTCCAGTTAGTCCAGAATGCATCAGCAGCCTCACTAGAACCAGAAGATATGAGTACATCACCCCTATTTTATCCACACTGCATTGGCAACCAGTGAAATTTTGCATTGATTTAAAAAAAAACTAATATTGACTTATAAAAGACTAAATTACATTGTACCACAGTATCTGAGAGAACTGCTAGTGTTTTATGATCTACTTTGGTCAAAGGATGCAGGCTGCTTGTATTATGAAAACTACCAGATGGTAGGGCAGAGTTTTTTTCCTATAAAATTATGGAATAGCAGTTAATTTTTCGGGACGCAGACACAATCTCAGTGTTTAAGTCTTATATATATAAAAAACATTATTATTATTATTATTATTAAGCCAATTTAGCCTTTCATGAATAAATTTGTCGTGGGTAAAGGTACAGATGTACTGATATATTTGATTCTCTCTCTACACATGGTATTCCTAATTCATACCTACTCCCCCTCCAGACCTGTCTGACACATCCTGGTTATTATTCTGTATGGGATGTACAGTATGTGACTCAGGCACCTGGCCAAAAGCTTAAATATGCTCTGTTTGCTGATAATAAAGTTAGAACCCAGTTAGAACATCAGCTGGTAAGTATATTAAAGTGCGGCAGATAGAACATGCAATAATTCTTCTTCTTTTCATTCATCTTAAAATTTAAAAAATGCGGACACTCTTCTTCTTAAACCTAACTTAAACCTTACTTCTAAACCTAAACCAAACCTCTTCTTAAACCTAACTTAGCTTGTGATTGCAGTTGCTCAATGCGTCTCAATGCAATGTTTCAGTTTTCAGAAATGAAATTCCTTTAGCAGAATTTGGAAATAGTTGTTTTACAGCCTTGTATCACAACATTTTTGTAGTATTTTTAAAACAGTTGATGTATTAGCCATTTGTTGGGATCATGTTTCAGATTCATTTCACAAATGCAAACGAAGGATATGTTAAACAGTATTAATCTAACTACTGATTCATAGCGAAGCTGCCATTATCCTTAGATTATCCTCTTAGGCTCTAAAAAGGAAATCACTCTCACAAGAAATGTAATATAATCAAAGATATAAAAAATACTATGGGATAGATCATCACAGCTGAAAATGCAATTTTGTTGTGTCCAAAAAAATGCACACATTGCTTTTGGAATTAATGTTCAATGCCGTAGCTTAACACTTCAACTGACCCTGGAACCAAGTATTAAATCCACATGAAGTGCAATCTGCAGAGAGTTAATGTTAAAAAGTGCCAGATTGTGTTCTGTACATAAGCAACCTTGAAATAGACTTGAAATTGTTGGTCTTTCAAGAATTTTCCAATTTAATAGATGCATATATAATTTACTCCAAGAGACGAGTACTGTATTTT
Source organism: Platyallabes tihoni (assembly GCA_030068045.1). Taxonomy (NCBI): domain Eukaryota; kingdom Metazoa; phylum Chordata; class Actinopteri; order Siluriformes; family Clariidae; genus Platyallabes; species Platyallabes tihoni. The sequence goes on along the minus strand of JAQQZS010000010.1, from coordinate 13,611,642 downwards.
AGTCCATGTAGAAATGTACACCACTGTGAATCTATACAGAAAGTTGACTTTTTTATTTAATATTGATTTAATAAGCTATGTTAGGTCAGTAAATGAACTTAGTGCCACCATTGTTAATGAAACATTAAAAAGGCTGACAAAAATGCAATTCTCCAAATGCAAATACAAAACAGTACAAATTGTGTATTTTTTGTCAGCACAACATAGATTGTATCTCTAAAATACTAATCATTTATGTACTGATAGTGTGTTCATGAACCTAAAACAGAATTTTATACTTAAAATAACAAAAACAAACAAAAACAGGTATACCACATCAGCCATAAGTAAACAAAAGACAAGCAAGCTTTCATTTGACCTAAACTGTAAAATGTCTTTCATTTATACATGCAATCAGTCCTGCTGCATTGTCCATTTTATAAAGTAAAAATAATCTATTGCATACTATTTTTTATTCCCTATTAAGTGAGATTGCACTAAGAAACCTAATCACAAAATTGCACCAAATTATAAGAATACAATGTGATCCTATCCCCTTTTCATAAATATAGATATAATATAGAGTCATGTGCAAAATCTTTCCAAAATACCTGATGTCAAATTATTATGGTCTTGCCTTCCTACATGTTCACTGCTTATTATACACTAAAACTAAAGGAAAAAAATAGTTTGTCATTTAAATTCATGGGTTATCAAGCCTTTACTTCTGCATATAAAGGGCTATCAAATACGTGTCAAAATATACTGTGTATTCTTAAAAAATCTTAATGAACTTGAATGAAATTAATAAAATATGATGTGGCCAACAAGGTCATGGCCAGAGCTGAAGGAAAAAAGCAAAAGAGTCTCAGTCAAAAACCTCTACACCGTCAAGATGATCTGGGATCGGGAGGCCTGTTAGGACTGTAAGACACTTGTTCCAGACATTGAAAACAGGGCAAACGGGCTGGGTGAAGGTGATATGGAAGGTGTGGAGGTGCTGAGAGCTCACAGCATCATAGAAAGCCAGAGAGCCAGTGTCGTAGTCCAGGAGCACACCAACTCGTCTCAGGTGTGGTGAGGGGTCGATGGCCATCTCTTTGCTGTTGTGGCGCACCACCCAGGAATTGTTGCAACGGCACAGCACCCATGAAAATGGGTTCTTCCCAATCCACTCGTGCTTGGGTGCTGATTTATAGGCTACGCCCACAGCATACCTGAAACAAAAAAAAAAATCCAAATGTGAAGCCAATGTCTTCTGTATAACAAACATTTTGAAAGTGAGAACTGTACTTAAGTAACAGAAAAAGAAAACAGACTTACCAAGTGCTTCCTCCAATTAGAGCCTCCCAATAGTGGCGTCCACTGTCGATGTACACGTTTCCTATGACACCGTAGCTGCTTTGGCTGCTGAAACGCTCCTGGCCATGGCTCTTCTTTGAGGATATCTCATCACGCTCTACTGTCAGGTTGTCATGGGACACTTTTAGCTTCCTGTGTGCAGACTTTGGATCAAGCTTAAATGGCTGACCTGGGGAATCAACAACAAAACATATAAGAAATTTATTGCAGTGGTTTCAGAGGTTAATGTGACAGTTGGAAAAACATGTTTCCAAAAAAAGAAGTAAAAATCTTACTAAATGATCAACCAATATATATTAATTCAATAAATAATAAATAAATAAATAAACATATTTATATTACAGAGGGAATACAGTACATACTGTAGATGTGTTTATTGGATGAGTGTGCATTCTGTTTTTAGTCAATTCTGCAAGCTTAGCCATTTGACATTTAATAATTGTGTTTGTTTACACCAATGTCATAGGCAAATGCCACCTATGCCAAATATATCTTTACTATTACCTAAATAATGTGAATGAGCAAAAGTATAGAAGGATTTTAAAGAAATGCTGTTTCTACAGCTTGAGGCAGTCACACAAATGTGGAGAAAATATCACAAGTGACTGCACCAGGACGAGCTGATGTATACAAGCTAGGAGGATTAAGCCTCCTGTCTTTCAGAGATAAAATGAATCAATGTAAGTTTTCCATCTTGCCATCCCCACCAGATTTTATGCTTTTTATCTACTTAAGGTGAATTTCAAGCTCAATAGCACCTTCAGAATTGACACAGAGTAGGACGAAGAAACAGGCTTGATTTTTTTTTCTAGCATAGACTGTGGATTCATGTGGAATCATTCATGTCGGATCAATGTGATTGCAGAGTGTAAAATGGCCCCTAGATCTGTATTATCTTCCATGGTGATGTTTTTCAGCCCATTTCACCAAGACATGCATAAAATTTTCTCAGCAGTGTGAATGCGCATGTGAAACACAGCTGCAGGTGTAATGAAAATACATACAGGTGGATTATAACTCTATCAGACTTTTCTGTCTAAAATACTTTTAGAAGAGAAACTAGATAGTGTCAAAGTTCAAAAACACACAATGCAGAGTTATTGTGCAAAATGATTCTGAGCCCAGTTATGGTGTGGGTCCTGGGCATATCGTGGAGTGTCTGGAGATCATTTTTCTCATCCCGCTCCCATTTATCCATCCATTTGCTACAGCTCAGGTTCTTCCCAAATGTCCTTACATGTACAGTAGGGCCTGTGAAATTGCTGAAGCAGTAGCATAAACCTCTCAACAGCAGAAGCATTCAAAAGATGTATATCTTTTAAAAATATATATCACCTTTGTTGTCTGGCAGCTGATAACACATAGGTGAGGATGGTGCTCATCAGCAAAAGTTCTTTGCTGATGATGCCAACCCTGTGATCCATACTGAATATGCGCACCAGAGACTGGGCAATTTTTTTGCTGACATTTGTAAGCATTTTAGTCTCACCCTAAACTATAAGAATGGCTCTTACATGTCTGTAAGAGATCCCTGAAAGCCAATGATAGCTGATACATATAGGTCAAGGGGCAGCACAGATACAAGGAGTGCTCACAGTAGAGAAAATGGACCAGCATTTTCACTAACACAACATATACGAAATTTATTGCAGAGGTTTCAGGGGTTAATGTGACAGCAAGTTGTACAATCCAGGCTATTTAGTACATTTGATTTCATCAAAGGGGTTTTCCTATCAGTCTGCATTTCACAGCAGATGAACCTATAAGCAGACTACACTCCAAAAACACATCAAGCGTGGTCTCCCAAGACTGAGCTACCAATGTTGATGCATGCATCAGATATCTTCTGTTTCTAAACTACAGTTACATAACTCCTTTGTGTCGATGTGGTGTGGCAGGAAGGTAATGTATAACGATTTCCATATTTGGGTTTTTCATGGAGTTTACTAATCTGTGTCCTTTGTGTCTGTCTGAGTGGGCTGTGTCTACGTCTCCTCTGCCAATCTTCTGCCTATACTGTTTGGAGAAGCCCTTTTACTACCCGAAAGCTATCTGTCAACTGCATTCTGGAGTACACCACTTTGAACAAAGTGATCCTGCAGCAGGTGGGCTGAACCCCAGAGCAACATTGCTTCAGCTTGTGCACTTACTACGAGCATAGCCTCCCAGCTCAAATTAGTCCAGCAGATTCTAGACATCTGCCACTGTTGGTTACTGGCAGAGGAATGCAGCACCAAGGAGATCATCAATATTGTGAAACCATGCGGCTGTCAGAGGAGACAGCAATACGGGTGGTACTGTATGTCACCATCCAATACTGCTGGCAAAAGCAAACACAATTGACTGAGCACCATTTGGTGATGTATTCACCCCTTATCTCTCACTCTTTCGTTCCCATCTTTTCCTATCAACTGGCATCCCCTCCCCTTCCCCTCAGCTCTGATTCCACCAAACCCAGCTTTTTGCCAATTTGTGCCTTGCCTTTCCCTCCCTCCTTCCCTTTACCATTGATATTATCTCACCTCTCTGATGCCTCTGCTATCTCCCTCTCACTCCACAGGAGGAAAATTTCATGCCCACTGTGACTGGTCTAAAGCCCAATCAGGTTTGCCAGCACCATGGGAAAGATGGGCATTTCTGAGAGTCATGTACCCATAGTCTTCCCTGATTGAGCAGGAATGTACCATTTGAGAGTGAATATTTAAGGAGGAACATATCATGCCCTGGGTGACTCAGGGTATAAACAGACCACCATCCACTAAAGCCTGATTCTGGATAAGGCATGCGCACATGAATGATTGGTGAAGGTTAGGTGTGTATATTTGAGTACAGTTATGTGCTTGTACTTTTAAAAATATTCTGTGGAAAAAAGCATATAGTTAAGGCAGTTGTTGGTCCTTGGCTCATCTATTGAATAGGTCTGAGGCAAATTGGCCAGGTTTTGGGGAATTAGCAGAAAAATATTGATAGATGGGTCCTGCCAAAGCAAGAGACCGGTGGGAAAGGCACATGATTAGCTAAAGAGGCACTGCCAGGGCCATTAATTTTAGCCTTGCATCAGGCAGGCACATAGGGTGGGCAGGCTTTATACTATACATCCATGCTTGATGTACTTCCTTTTGAGGATTTTCTGTTTGAGTAGTCAAATGAAAAACTGAAGCATGCCTTTGACCAAGTGAGAATTATTAATGCCCATTAAATTCGGCCTAAGGTTGTGCTTGTTTACCTGCATATTTTGATTATTAGAGATATGCTATCCTGAGTGACTTTGGGACACTGGGATGAAAGAGAAAATACTGTAGGTGTTGATTTTGAAACTTATACCAGGCAGTTCACCATAATCAAATGGCTGGGCATCTAAGACACAACAAAACATTTTTTTTTCCAACTATGGATTTGTTCGATTATACAGCATGATATCTGGAAGTGGTCATTCTGCAAACATCTCAGCACACAGTGTGTTGTACTGTATGCTTGCTCTCCTGCATCATCTCATCCTAAAAGAGACTCTGACTAATCAGGCCACTATTTTCATGTCATGCATACTACGAGGCCACTAGCTTCATGTCATCCATGAATTACTAGGGAGTAAACCATCCACAGACAGACGGACTGGTTGAACAGTTCAATCAAACACTTAATAACATGATTTGTAAGTTTGATCACAATGATGCATGAAATTGGGATAAGTGGTTCAAACCTCTGTTATTTATGAGAGGTCTCATATGCCTCCACAAGGTTTTCATCCCAGTAAATTATTATATGACAGAAGCCCTGTGGCATCCTCAAGTCATTACAGAAAACTGGGAAGAGAAAAGTAAAAAATAACAAAATTCAACACATCTTGATTTAAAAGCAAAACTTCACAAGTGCTGTAATCCTCGCTGAATAACATGGGCACTTGGCTAAGAGAATTCACAGGGAGATAAAGCCCTTGTTTTAATACCAGTGTCAAGTTCTAAATTGTTGGCAAAGCAAGGACCCTTAGGGGTCACATACAGTAGTGAGTTGGATTGGACTACAAGGTTATTCAAACAGATAAATGTGCACTCCAAATGTAACACCTCAATTTCCTGAAAGCATAGATAGAGGTGCTTTCTATATTTCTGGCAATGATAAATGGTGGAGCTGGGATGGGAGGTAAGTTAAAACCCTGTAGTCCAATTTACCCCAGTGTCCGGCAGAGACCACCTCTCACTATCTTGCAAAACAAAGGTTGCAAAATGAGTTTTCCAGTGTGTTTTCACCTCTATCTGGTCACACTATTCTCACAGAGCACCGCATTGAGAATCTTCCAATTTTGGTTGTAGCAGCCACCAATATATGTTACCCAAACACAAGAAAAAGTCAAAGCGATGCTTAACATGGGTGTGAGGAGTCCCACAGTCAATGGAGTAGTCTAAGTTGGTGTTCAAGTATGATGGGTCAATTTGTTTGTGTACTATAATTGATGCGTATGGATTTGTCTAAGGGATATTAAAAAATTCCCCATTGTCCCCATTATTCCATAAAAAGTGCCTTTTTCCCCCACACTGAAGGTTGTTTTAAGGTCACTGAGACAGGCAGGGCTCATAGCAAACTTGAAGAAGTGCATGATCGAGTAGGTGGATATGGTTTCTGGGGTTCCACTTTGAACAGACTGCACAAATTCTAACCTGTTCGAGACCTAAGAGCAATAATGGGGTGAGACAGTTTCTGGGACTATTATACTGTAGATTTGTATTTGCTATTGTAGATTTGTTTATAATTTGTCAGACATCACCAGCCCACTGAAAGACCTCACCAAAATGGGGGCATTGGATCTGTTCCAGTGGATAGAGCCAGGATGTTAACTAAGTGAAAGTGATATTGTGTGGGTGCCCACTTTAAGATTCTCCTGACTTTTCTGTCTCTGTCTTTCAGAGGCCTGGGGACTTTTTATCCAGATGGGTGAGGGGAGGAGCTCCCCATGCTATACAGTAGTCACAAGCTCTCAATAAGTACAGTACCATTGAGAAAGAGTGTACTTTATGGCCTGTTTTTGATCTCTGTTATGCACAACAGTGTTAACATTAACATAGATGTCCTGCTGCTGACAGAATGGTGAATAAAAAGGTGAACATGAAGGAGTTACTTTACAGTTATGTCTTGTTAATATTGTTTATTTTTCTGCTCATTGGGATGATAACAGATATTTTGTGTTTAAAATTTTTAAATATGCTAGAAAATCAAAAGCGATAGCCTGGGTTAATAGGACATCCAAGCTCTAAATATTGAACAGTACAAAAAGAATAAGTTGATGCAGTATAAGCATTCTCAGTTTTCTTCTGTTTTCCAGCACAAGCTGTATTTGTCTATACATTGTTACCTTAGATTAGATTGTCAGTTTAAAGGCTGTACTTCAGGCGGTTCATTGTCTTGCATCTGTTTATACTATCATAACTGTTTGGTTTGGTTTTCCTGTTGTTCCTGTAAGGTTCCTAGATGTGTTTCACATCTTGTCCTTGAGTAAGCTTTAGCATTAGTCTTATTACTGTCTAGCCACAGACCTAGTTCATGTGTTTCTGTTTGGATTTTATGTTTATTCTTCATAAAGGAAAAACTTCTAAATATTAACAAAGATCTGCGCATACATTCTATTACCCTTGCTTTCAAGTAAACTGGACTTATAAGCAGTCTTATCACAGTTATAACTCAAACCCACAAAACACATTTACTTGTCTTCCAAAACTGAGTCCCATAAAGTCATTTATAACACCAGAATGATGCTGTGCATGATCTTACTGTTGGTTTTGAGTGTTCCAGGCTCACTGCTGCGACTTCCTGCCTGATTAATGGCCTTGACAATGAAGATGTACTTGGTGCCACTCTGCAGGCCGTGAACGGTGTAGTGGTTCTGCTTGATATTGGGCACAATCATCCAGCTGTCAGCAGAGTTACAGAGACCTGTAAAGAGCGAGATATGTGTCACTCTTCATGTATTTTGAGTCTAACGGTTTGGTAGGAAAAAGATTTTGAGAAAAATGTCATTCTTGAGAGTGGTAGTGGTTAGCACTGTCGCCTTGCACCTCCAGGGTCCGGGTTCGATTCCCGGATGGGCTCGATTCCCATCTCTATGTGCATGGAGTTAGCATGTTCTCCCCGTGCTTAGTGGGTTTCCTCCGGGTACACCGGGTTTCCTCCCACAGTACAAAGATATGCAGGTTAGGCTAATTGGCGTTCCCAAATTGCCCGTAGTGTGTAAATGGATGTGTGTGTATGCCCTGTGATGGATTGGCACCCTATACAGGGTGTACCCTGACACGTGCCCTAAGCCTCCTGGGATAGGCTCCAGGTTCCCGAGAGTGTGTGTATATACTGTACTGTACACACACTGCATCTCAAGAATTACTTTTTTCTCAAAATATTTTCTCTTCCAAGTCCAGATTTTTTTTTCAAGATATTTGAAAAATTAGATCAGGGTTTGCAAAAGACAAATGTTTTATTCATAATAGTAAACCTAATTAAAAAAAAAAATAATACGACCTAATTAAAAACACATTTAACTAGTTGAGTAGTCAGTCCATGGTAAAGTGAATTAAAAAAATTATGAGCACAGTCTACACAAAAAGATAGCGAAATGAAAATGTCCCATTAAAGCAAAAGAAAGCATTTACTTACTTTCCAAGTTGCATAATTATCCCACGCTATTTGGTTATTTTATGTTTCAAGAATTTCATGTCTTACTTACTGACAATATTTGACTGGCCAGTAAAGATGGTGTATTGAAGCTCATAAGACACGACAGAGAACTCATCATCAGATGTCCAGTGCACAGTTATAGTGTCATAGGATGCTGTGCAGAGCTCCTCTCGGATACCTGGAGGACTAGGTGCTGGAATAAAAATCAAAGGAAAAAAGTAAATAACAACGAGGATTTTGCTTCAACCTGAGCTTGGATTTTTAAACTGTATATATATTGAGAGAAGCAATATAATTTTATTAAAACACACAAACACAAGAACTTATTTGATTTGTTTTTGACCTGACAGTAACACTGTAAGCACTGACTGGTCTTTTAAGTATGAAACAAAAATGTGACCTCCATTCTCTAAGATTTTACACCAAATAATCTAAAACCTGGAGCACTTTGTCATTGCACATACAGTACATGCATTATTTAATCATTTGGACATTTATTAATTGTGTCTGAAGTGTCTGAAGACTGATGATCCTTAATTGAGGCTCACTTCTTTCTTACCACTTGTTCTTCTTTGATTGCCCTTAAGCCTCATGGTGTGTATTTTATGATGGAACTGCAACTCATTCCACTTAAAAGCGTTGCTACATCCGTCTTTGCCGTGTTCACTTTAACATAGTGCATCATTACTTAATAATTACAGGTTACTTGTGCCGACTTAATGTGTTCTTTATCAGAACAAGGAACTTAATATGACAAAATATGACAGAAATAATAGAAAGATTCAGAAGAATTTGGAGCTTCATTATCTCAGCCGAGTATGGTGAAAAAAATGTATGTGTGATTTTAAACTACATCATGACTATAGCAATCCAATTAGGGCTAAAAAGGTTTTTCTTTATAATTAAAACACTTGAGACTGTTGTGCATGAAAATACCATGAGATGAGAGGTTTCTGTAATATTCAAATTATCCAGTCTGGCACTAATAACGGCCAAAATCAGAGCTACTGCGATCACATCTCCTCCCATGCTGATGTTTGACGTGAATAGTAACCGAAGCTTGTGACCAATATCTGCATGATCTCAAGTGTTGCATTCCTTCAGCATGATTGCCAAGTGTATTAATATGCAGGTGTTTCCATGAAGATGCCAGCTAGTGTAGATAATATATGCTGTAGTACTGCAATACATGTTCAGTTACCTGTGAGGTAATCAAGACTTTCTAGCATCTTCTTCTCTCTGGTAAAATCCAGTGCAAATGTATCAAATGTGTCAGTCAGATTAATCTCCGGTATCAGGACCTGAGAGGATGCTGTAGCCATTGAGACTCTGAAATAGCAGAAGGATCAACATCCATGATGTTATTTCTCTTTAATATTTGAAAGTATTTTTGGAATGTTGATGGCATTTTTGTTGATGAATTCAAAAAAATTAAAATGTTGAGGTTTCTTTGCTCACCGCTCTGAGATGCTCTTGGCAGTCTGAAGGAAGCGAGCATGATCGGTTTCTTTCAGCGTCTGGTCTGCTTGAGTTATGAGAGCAGATGATCTCTCTATGCACTGCTTGCAGTTGGCAATTTGTTGTGCCAGCTTACGTAGTCGCACCGCCTATGGACAAAAAGTGTCTGTTTAGTCAAATAATTATCATCGGTCCCACTTAATGTCATGCCTTTTCATACCCCCCAAAAATATGTATTTGCGATAGTGAGATTGTAGTGATTGATTATACAACGAAGCAAGTAAGCAGTATTCTGTGGTACAGTACTGTATGGGGCTTGTTAACATAAATGTAGGACTTTTTTTTAAAGTTACTAATAACCATTTAAGTCACATAAATTTAGGTCATGAAGTTGACTTGCTGATTGACTTGCCTTGCCCTCTTTGATTTTGGCACCAATGATCTGTCGCCTCTCCTGAATTATGCTGATCAAGATGTCACATTCTTCCATCAGCTTTCCTTCTTGTCGTGATGCATTCACCTAATGAAAACACACACTCAGAATGGTATTTTGGGCAAACTTAGCACTATGGTATGTGTACCTTACATATACAGTACATATATTATACAGTACCAGTCAAAAGTTTAGACACGCCCTTTCCTTCAGGTTTTTTTGTTCTTTTATTTTTAACATTTATATTAATACTAAAATCATTGAAATTATGACAGAACAAACAGAATTATTTGTTCAGGAAAAACATATAACCAGAATCTGTTTTATATTTCCTATTCTTCAAAGTAGAAACCTTTTGCTTTGATGACAGCTTTGCACATTCTTGGCATTCTCCAAGTCAGCCTCATAAGGTTGTCATCTGGACTGGTTTCCGAACAATCCTTAAGGAGTTCCTAGAGGTGTTGAGTACTTGTTGGCTGCTTTTCCTTCGGTCTCAGGACCAACTCATCCCAAAACATCTTGGTTGGATTTAAATTAGGTTATTATGGAAGTCAGGTTATCTGGTGCAGCACTCCATCACTCTTCTTCTTGGACAAATAACTCTTACATAACCTAGACGTGTGTTTGGGGTCACAGTCTTGATGGAAAACAAATGATAGTCGCACTAAATGCAAACCAGATGGGATAGCATGTCACTAGCCATGCTAGTTTAATGTACCCTCAATTTTTATTAAGTATTCAACAGGGTCATCTGCAAAGCACCCCCACACAATCACACCTCCTCCTCCATGCTTCACAAAGGAAACCACACATTCAGGAGATGTCTGTTCACCCTCTCTACTGTATGTCTAACAAAAACATTGGGGTTAGAACCAAAAATCTCTTTTGCAAGTCTGGTCATTCTAATAACCTATACTCTGCAGCAGAGATTGCTCTTAGTTAACCTTTCCTGGAACAGTCCTCATGAGAGCTAGTTCCTTGATAGGTGCTTGATGATACATTCCAAGTTCTTGAGATTTTTCAGATTGACTGACCCTTATTTCTTGAGGTAATGATGGATTTTTTCTTTTCTCTTGATCTTGATCTTTTTCTTTTCTCTTGATCTTGATCTTTTCTCTTGACTGAGGTTCTGTTACCATAATATGGTTTTTTAAAGAAGTCGTAGTGCCGACACCTTGTACCTCCAGGTCCTGGGTTTGATTCCTGTATCGGGTCTGGAAGTTCTCCGGTTTCCTCCCACCGTCCAAAAATATTAGTTTTTAAGAAACTTTAAGTTTTCTATTTTCTGAATAATAATAATTTTAAAAACAGTCCCTAAATCATGTTAAAAATACACTAGTTTTTTTTTCACCGCGTGTCTTCATGGGGTATAAAAATAATATGAGATATGAAAGAGCTGACTGTTTAAGGTTTTGTGAGACCTTTGGGGCATAATACCTTCTCTCTGGACCATTTTTACTGTGTTAAAGAACTTACTCAATCTTGGTTCGGTTCTTTCAACACACTAATTAAACTCCTTGACCTTTGAATGCTACCATCAACAGTTTCATCTTAGGGTGCTTTTTTCTGAGTTGTGCTCATTTTTTGTGGTTACTAATGAAAACCAAAACCATTACACTCTAGTGGGAAGTAAAGTACTTAAATAAATATTAAAATACCTTGACCAGAGCAATCTAATTAGATTTGACAACAAGATTGAATTTTCTCTTTTTAAGACACATACTGTACATGTACAGTACATGTACAGAGTAAAGCTCAAGACAATGAGAGACAGAAAGCGAGAGATGTAGGTCATCGCTAAGCCTTAGTGTGGTTAATGTGATGAAATGGTGCTCGACAGAGCAAGAAGTGATTTGTTTAACCCTGAGGAGATGCGGCTTGACAAAAGGCCACTTTTTGAGGCAGCCACAGAAAGCCACAGAAAGTGGTTGATATTTTATCATAAAGTATTTAAAGACCATATCTAAATGCACATCTCATGTCTATCTGATTTTTCTAACCATAAAATTTTAAGCAATTTCTGGTATGTTGGCCAAAATTCTGCGATTATTATCTTGAGCCAATGATGAAGCAGCTGTAAAAAATAAGCTGCATAGAGGCAAGCCAAAATGACTTCACTCTGCAATATTATGCTATCTTGAAAGGTTTCAACCTCAATTATTACTCATTTACTGACTACCAAGCCAGGGAGGGTGAAGGCTAACAAGTGAGAAATGTGAAACCAGCCAACCTGCTGCTCATGAGCAATGAAACACGCTCAGGGGAAAGCCCCATCTACCCTCTTTTCACATGCATGAGTTTACAGATGCCTAATATTGGCTTGTGTCACTGTGACTGACAGGGAAAGAGAGCATTCTATCCATCCAGGTAGCATGGCCAATTTTGCTTTCTTTGGTTTTCAGGTACTGATGCATGTGGCAACGTGAAGATTTGAGGCACATGACTAGACATTCATGGACCAGCATGATGTTAATTAGATCAGAGGTAGATTTGACTTAATGCCATTTCAGTTGGTACTGAGAGATATCTAATGTATAATAATTAACATGTTAGATCATCATGTCCGAGAACTACTTTAATATTCATAGCATAGTATTCACATATATACATAACTGAGATATTATATTAATACTTTATAGAACCCTGAAGTATCATTGCCTCCTGTGAGGGTTATTACTATATATATATATATATATATATATATTTGTATATATATATATATTTGTATATACATTTATATGAATATAAAATCCAATATACAATTCATAATATGTGATGTATATTCTATTTATTAATTATTATTATATATTATTTATATATACAAATGATTCACAAATATACATAACAAAGATATTATTTTAATACTTTACTGATCCATGAAGTATCATAGTTTCCTTCTTATTATTTATTAATTAATTTGAGCATTTCAGAACATCTGGTGAATTTACCGACAAACAAACCTACAAATGTAGAATATTTATTAAAATAAATCTACATCTACTGATATGCAGTTTTAAAGTAATAAAGCTTTATTATTTTATTGTTCCAATTGCTTGTTTTTGCTTCTTTTGTTTTTTGTTTTTGCTTCTTTTGTCAATCTAATACTCACTCAGACCTGTTCTTAATGCTGTACATTTTGCTGACAGTTGCGTGTGTTTTATGGTTCTTTATAGTAGACAAGTTAAGTGTTGAGCGTGATTTAGGTGAAACCGTTCAGGTGAAGGGACCGGATTCAAAATGAGAGCCAAAAATGAGAGTGTATTCCCAAGACTACATTAAAAGTCTGAAGAATATGAAGAAATGACGGGTGGAACAAGACTTTTCTACAGCACTGTAATTGTCTCCTTCATAATGCATAAATTTCCAAGGCTCTTAATTCTGTATAAAGCTTGCCCTGTTTCAGACAAAGGCTTCAAAATAACTGCTAATATACTGTACCAACCCCAAACTAGACATAAATCCTTTGATGCACATTTTCACTACCATGTTATAGTCATTTTCCCCGACTTTTAATGTGTTTGTGTAGTGTAAGACTGAAAAAGCTTACTACCTGATTTTATTGTGCAATATTGCAGAAGGAAAATTAACTTGACTTCGAATACTATCACCAGGCTAAAATAAAAAATATAAATAAATAAATTTTAAAAAGGGGAACAGATGAGACTTACCTCCACATGCTGACAGGTCTGAATCAGCTTCCCCTTTAGTGATTCCAGCTCATTGCTCCTCTTGATCAAATTGCTGAGGTTGGAGTCTAATGTTTGCTGTAAAAAAAAAAAAAATAAATAAACACAAAACCTTTTTTTTTTTACTTGTGCATGTACTGAACGTAGGTCATCCCTACAGTATGTACTGAGCATACTGTACGTAATCCCTAAAACTCACTGACCTCCATATACTCTCTTTCTGCCCAAGATCTCCTCATCATGAATGTTTGTCTGTGTTCTTACTGTAAATAGCGACTGGAATGACCGCAAGAGGAAAGGAGACTTAGTAAATAAAAAAATAACTTGGCCCACTCGACTGTTAAATTCAGATAAAATAGCCTACTTCTGACATTGGGTCCACCTATCATCTTACGTAACACATCTTTGCCCTGGAAAAAGCTTCTCTATATTTTTTATGATTATTCTTTTTATTATTAATCATGCCATGGCATCTTATTGTTGCTTACATACATACTATATACCCGCATGCAATGTCAAATATTGTTATATTTAAGTCGGTAGGAGAAATATCACAGGAATTCAAATTGCAGAAGCATACAGCAACAAAAGGGAGCCAGGAGCAGTCTTTTAATTATAATTATTCAAGCACTGTGCTCATAATCCCATGAATGAAATAAGCTACACAGAATTAACCAAGACAAATCCATAATACTAATTAAAGCAAAAAAATAAATAAAGACCTAAAACACAAAGGAGTAGACAAATAGGATATTAGGAAACTTAGTGATAAAACCAGAAACCATTGGAAAGTTACCATTAAAATACCCATGCTAGAACACAAGCACACAAGTGTCTTACAGAACAGATATGACTATTATTATTATTATTATTATTATTGCTCATACTTATGAAAAGCCAAAGTTCTAAAGAAAGGTACAAATAACCCAGTTATGAAAGATAAATAAATAGTACATGCAAAATATTTCTAAATCTAATTATAATAATAATATAGAGACAGCCCTCTAAGATCTGTTTTTATTATTATTATTATTATTATTATTATTATTATTAAACCGATCTTATAGGGCTGCCTCTAAAAAGATCTCTTTTCAAAATTAACAATTTATATAATCATTAACATTTTTCAGAACAATGGGACTAATTAAGTCAGAAAGCTTAAAACCTTTTGCACCTGATTTAAAGCAAATATCTAATTCTGTTCAACTGAATTTATTTTATCATATTGTTTCTGTTTGGCAAGTAAAAAAAGAGCATAAGAGCTGCCATTGACTCAGATTGCATGTTTCACTCAATCCCTCATTCAATTTCTGTTTTTATTCCTTTTAACACTGTATGTGGTCCATTTTTCTGTTTGTTTCAAGAGGGCAGTGGGTTGGATCTGTTATTCCTGACCGTGCCTATCCACTTTGTGAAAATGAATGCCGTGCGGAGTGCTACGCTCTGTATGTGCAATCCTAAAACTACCCAGCTGTCTTTGTCCGAGACAAACATGTTGATTACGTTTGAGACAAGCAGCTTTGAGCAACTTTCAGCACACATGCTAGCTACATACAGTACATTTCAGAGGGAAGACTGGCCACAAGCTTGTGTGATAATACAGCGAAAAGGGATTGGATTTGTTTGAACATTGGGGAAAAAAAATGTCCATCAAAATCCAGTTCACAAAGCCATAAATCTACAGAGCGAAGCATATGAAAACCTCAAATTACTAACAAATTGTCGCCTTGTCGATGCCTGGAAAAATCTGCTCACAAGAGTAGGATCAGAAACTGCCTGAATGGACGGACGTTTTCAGTTTGTGTGTGCATGTGTCTGTATTTTAGGAAGGAAGCCTTTATGATTGACTTTTTATGGAGCTCGACCAGATGGTGAGGAAAAAAGTGCTGTGATTCACTCCTAGTTTTCCACTATTTCCAGTAAACTATATTGTTATACTGTATCATCATTCGCTCGAACCCAACCCAAGAAATTAAAACAAGGCTTTTTTTGTGTGATGATGATGAAAAATGGCAAACATGAAAACAAATATGACAACAAATAAAATGCCACAGCAAAAGGATTAATCTGTGACCTAATCCATGAGACAACCAAAATGCAGCATTGTTTGGGCACACCTTCAAATTCAATGGTCTTTCCTGATTTTTATTTCTTTCTAAAATGTAAAACAATGCTAAAGGCATTCAAAATATGCACTAATCTCAATATGCTCTGTAAAGATGTTTTTGGTGATTTTTGAGGCTGGTGACTCTAAATGATCTTCTCCTCTGCAGCAGAGGTAAGTTTTGGTCTTGCTTTCCTGGGATGCTCTACATGAGACATGAGCTCTACATGAGTTTCATCATGGTGCTTGATGGGTTTTGGAAATGCACTTGACACAATACAGTTCTTGCAAGAACTGTTCCAGAACAGCTAACCTTCATGTCTTAAAATGACATCTGACTGTTGTTGTAAAAATAATAAATTTTTATAGATTTCAAATCTATGAAATAACATGCGGAATTAGGTAATTAAGTAACACCTAATTCCGCATGTTATTTCATAGATTTGAAATCTACAGTATAAAAATTTATTATTCTAGAATGTAGATAATAAAATGGCTTAAAAACAAAAAACCCTCAGAATTAGATGTGTCCAAACTTTTGACTGGTACCGTACAAGAAGGAGTATGAAGTGGTATGACGTAAACTGCCAATTATTATTTAAAATATATAAAATAATAAAACTGTAAAACTAATACATTCATATACAGTACTTATGACATTTTAGCAAATCATAGTACTTAGTTGAACAATTTAAAGCATATTATAGGGTATAATGACAAGGTTCCTACTTTAAAATGCACCAAGACTTATAAATGTGTATAAATAACCTTTATACAAATATGTATGTATATGAGAGTTTTTATGGGTATCTAATTTTGTTGAAATTCCATGATTAAATGTAACAGCTCAGCTGATCACTTGTTTTTTTTTCCTTGACAAGTTCGAGTTATATGAAGCAGTTGACTAAATCTTGCATCTTCCGTTATACTTTATATGATAATAAAATATGAAACAATTAATATTAGAGATGCACTAGATGTTTAGCTACCATATACATAGACATATCAAATAACAGATAATGAACATGGAATGTGTGGCATGATAAATAAATTGTTTCAAAATGGGTTGTTGTTTCTGTTGTTCCTTTGTTTCCACAGGCAGTGACATAATGCAGCAAAGTGGCAGGAAGTCATTCATTTGCAGTTTTGGGGATTTAGTCGGGGTTGCGGTGACAGCAGGTCAAGCTAAGTAAGGGATTTTGTCCTTGCAATAAAGCTCAGCTGGTTTGAGATTTTATTAGACATTTTCCTTATCTGGTGAGGTTGCTTGATGCATTTAAACAAACTAGTTAAATCCCAAATGCATCTGTTGTTTTTGTCATTTTCATGGAAATATGTTTAAATTTAACCTGTTTTTTTAGGTTTTAAAGTAAAAAAAAAAAAAAAAGCACACATTACACTAGTTGGGCATCATTATGGAAACCATGGCAAAGACCATTTTCCATTAGTGAGGAATGCGTACTAGTAACCAACATAACAGTTTTGGTGATGTGAAGGGAAAATAAAATCACTGCCATATGGGACTCACAAATGAGCTGCTGTCACCATTATAAAATACAGCAGCACCCCTGAATTAGGTGGCTAACACTGCCATTGTACTGTACACCTGCCTTGGTGTATCATTAGACCCATTAGTACCAGGTCTTACTGATGATGTGCTCCTAGCTATGACTGTCAATGCCAACCAAAATGGGACAACCATTAGTATTGTCAGGCCGGTGTCATATTTGTTTTCCCCCCCGATCCACTCTGCCAGGGGTATGTCTTCATAACATAGACATCTGTTTCTAGTATCTGGCCAGATCTTTGGGCCAAGGAGCCCTGGATGAATGCTTTTCAGTCTCACAGTTTCATTTTGTTGCTTAATTTTCCGGGTCATGTTGTAAGGACATGAACCTGAGGCTTCTCCATGAGTCTCGCCAAAAGAAATCTCAGCTCTCATCTCAGTCTGCCAGAAGCTGTGGGACTCCACGGCATGCATGTGTCATGCTTGACATAGGACCAAGGATGTTTCACATTTACTTATTTGGCAAATGAATCACAACCAATGCGACTGAGCAGAGAACAAGTAGGATTTGAACTTATAACCTTCTTCTGATCAGCAGTCTGAAGCATGAGCCACTACTAAACATTTATCATTCCCAGTTGCTCAACTACCCATTATAGTCCATAAACCACAACTGTAAGTTTTTTTTTTTTTTACAGTGGTTACAAGACTATGAAACCAATTCTCCTTCAAGGTCTCAATCATAGTCAAAATGCTATAAGGTTTAAGAAAATGACATCTAACATTCCTGGCTTTTGCAAATGTTATGCTCAGTAGCGCTCAGGACCCAGGAATGGTTTTGATTTAAAGTTCACAGTTACTTTGTTTTTTTTATTTATAGGCCAAGTGCTTCTTCTTGGCATCTCATGTCAGTGAAATGTTTCAAGAAGCGCTTGGCCTTTGCTGGAAGCCAGGGACACTGTTTTGTACTGTATGTACAGTATGTCTTCTGGGTTTCTCTTTGATTAAGATTTATATTATTTTGTGTCTATATTGTTGTCTTCAGCCAGTGCTTTTAACTACACTTATAAGATATTTGCAGAAGCCTTGTATTGGTCTGTAACATTTCCTCGTGCTTAATGTGGTTAGCCTACTTTCAGAGTGCTCTGCTTTACTTACTGGCTGCATTTTCAGGTTCCTGTGACTGCATAAGCATTTATCCTCCACTAATGCTGTCAGCATCGCCTCTGGCAGTATGGTGCAAAAAGGACTTTGAAGTCGTAGACATCTATTATACAGTATATCTCAAGGTGACAACTATATATATGCACTGTATATATTTACCCAATTTTTAGTTGAAACACAAACAAAGTATTTCACTCAGTGGTTTCAGCACTTCACTTGGTGGCCCTCCCATTTTATCACAGAACCACAGTAACACTTAGTCTATGGTTAATAATCTCTGAAAAAACAAAAGGTCAGACGTTTGGTTTGAGCACAAGCCCCAGGAAGTGTCCTGCATGCTTTTATTTATTTATTTATTTATTTGTTTATTTATTTATTTATTATGGGGGCCAGGTAAGGGCCTTAATTAGTTTTGTAAAATTTGCATGTTAAATCCTGGATATTTCTCATTTACTATTTCTATTTCTATACTATTTCTCATATACTTCTCATATACTATATTAAAGAAACTGAACTAAATAAATTAAGCTAAATAACTAAACTAAATAACTAACTAAATAAAGCTCTTTCTAAATTACACTTAATAAGTAATCAAAAGTGATAACCATAACCTCTCTTACCTTAAACGTCTAGGTACACTTAAGACAAAAAGACCTGAAGACACTTTTGTAACGCAGTTAGCATATCTAGCATTGTTTCTAAAGTGTCTTTAGCCAATTTAAATTAATTATTTTATAATAATTATTTAAATTGAATTTACATTAAAAACAATCACCCTGGTGCATTGATACTTGTGTGATTGATGTCTTTATTGCATATCTGTATTATAACTAATACGTATGATCATGCCTAATGAATTGACTCAATTGACTCCAATATAATTTTGTGATTGTTCTGACTAACAATTTAGAAAAAAAAAAAGAAAATATTAAGCAATTAGTGGTTAATTTGGAAACACAGGAATCTGTTCTTTACGACGCCATTCTTCTTTATGGCTGCTTCTATTTTTCAAATAATTTCAAGGACAAACCAAAAAAAACATAAACTCCATGACCTGACAGTGTCCTTTGGTGACCTAAAGCTGAATCTGCAAGAGTCCTTATTCTAACAAGTAAACGTTTTTAACAAAAACGTAAGTATACGCACTAAATCAACACACTCAGCTAAATATATGCAGCAACCTTTAAACTTATATTCTTTCAGTACTCACTTGAATGATATTCGGTTTGTATTATGAGAATACTCACTGTAGAAACTATTCAAAATATAGTTGCAAAGTACTGTAATGATGATCGGGCCCAAGCACTTGTTGGTGTACATTTAAAGCATTGCCACGGCTGAACTGTTTGAGATATCAAAAATCCCTTTGCAATTTTGCATCCTCAATGTCTTGAAATCATATTGGCTCGGTTTGATGGTGACCATATAAATTCCCTAGGAGGAGTATATCAAATTCAATTGCAAGTTGAGCCCATGATATGCATAGCGAAAGCTGTTCAGCTCAATGAGATTTACTTGTACAGTATACATGCAAGCACATATAACCTATGCAGCACAGGGTCTTCTCATGTGAAGACCCTGTGTCATGCCTTAATTCATGACTTTTTGAGCATGAACAGTAAGAACAGGGATCCCGGAGCTGTGAGGAATCAACACTACCATCAACGTGTCACCATTGTGTCAAAAATAACTTCAAATAAGGACTTAATATAGTAATTTCAGTTTAAGAGTAATCTCATACAATGTCATCTAGAGTAGATTGTTCAACATACCTTTAGTTTCTCAAAGCGCTCATTCAGCGCTGCCACCTGGTGGTCGCGGTGGCGTCCCACCAGCTTGCAGAGGGAGCAGATGAGCTGCTCATCCGTAACACAGTACATGTTCACCTTCTCCTCCTCATGTTCAAGGCACTGCAGGCCTCTAAGGTGCGAGTCTGGCATAGGTTCAATAAGGCGATGTCCAGTAAATGGTTTCTTGTTGGGGTGCGTGGCACGCAGACATTCCTCGCAATAGGACACCTCACATGTTACACAGGTTTTCACAGCACACTGCGGCGGTTCTTGCTCACAAAACTGGCACTGCACCAGCTCAGTGGGCGAGGAGGGTGCAGTGGCAGTCGTCATGGCGCCTAGAGGGCTGTCGCCTGGTGAACTGTGGCCGCTGGAGGACAGAAGGAGTGTGGCAGAAGTCGAAGCCCTTTGGACACGGTCGATGATGTTCTGGAGGGTGACGTTGCGCTTGAGTGCATCCAGACCACGCTGTGGGCTCAGTGAGATGGCATAACGACACGTGGGGCACTGGAAGGCGCAGATGGCATCAGCTGGCTCACCTGAAGTGCAATGCGAGACCAGGATGCGGCGAGCACAATTGAAGCACAGACTGTGGGCACAGGGAAGCAGCAGGGGATCCTCAAACAGCTCCAGGCAGATCGGGCACGTCAGCTCCGACTCCAGGGTTTCCATCCTTTTTAGGTGGAGCGAAGAGGGAATGGCATTAGCAAAATCCAGGAAAGCCAGGCAGTGATCTGGGGAAAGAAGACATACCAAGAGGATGTAGGTGAAAGAGTTCACGCCATGGCATTATTTCCCATTCATTTTCATTCTTAAGCGGAAAATTTGCAATTCTTCAACATTTCCAACTTTTTTCAACATTACATTATAAAAGTTATTACCATATGTTATCCATCAACACAACCATAGCTATGCCAGGCACGTCCCAAACAAGTGCTGGTCTTAATTAGCCGTGACATGTCCTCTCCCATCACTGAAACACTTTATCTGTGAAACATCCATCCCCCGCACCAACCATGGCTACATCAGACCAGATGCTTGAGCTCTTCAGAAACCCATAATCATGCCATTGATATTTAAATGTGTCACAAGAACGTTTCAACAAGCTACTCTTACTCTCCCTCGTCAGGACCAATGAATGACATTATGGTGCTCATACACTGGATTTCATTTTGAGCAGATCATTTGCCAGAGTGTTAAACTTTGAAATAGAAGCAGTTGCTTATTTCGTACTGTTAATTTGTAGAGTAAATCGTGTGTTATTTAGATTTTTAAAATAAATATAAGGAATTAGATCCTTATGGAATTAGAATGTCAATGTATTT
The DNA here is from genome assembly GCA_030068045.1 of Platyallabes tihoni. Classification (NCBI taxonomy): domain Eukaryota; kingdom Metazoa; phylum Chordata; class Actinopteri; order Siluriformes; family Clariidae; genus Platyallabes; species Platyallabes tihoni. The sequence continues at coordinate 13,590,174 of JAQQZS010000010.1, read as the reverse complement.
CAGATGTACTAGATCAAATGCACTTGTTTAGAGTGTTTGCACTTGAGGTTAGCATTACTGACCTACTGAACATCACAGATGACACGTTCTGGCCCTCAACACCCACCCTCTCTTATTAAAACCAAAATGATAATCCTCAGGCACGCCAAATCATACGTACATGGTTTTAAATACAGTACATTTACTAAATTAGATTTAAATCTCAGTAGAAATCACTACCAAAGTGCTCTCCTCACCCCCAAAAAAGATTTATCCTAAAGACAGATATATAGTATATTCTGTATATGAAATAGCCGAAATGAAAAATTGTCAAACAGTAGTGACAAGTCGCTTCAATCCGATGGCATCTCGAAGAAACGATTTACTCTTTCAGCCTGCAATTTCACATTTTTCATAAACACGCATAGTTTTTCACATTTTATCATTACCCACCAACGGATTTCTCCCGAGACCAAGCAGCAGCGACATCTCTCCTGCTGATGAAGCCCAGCGACCCAAATCGAGAAAGTGGCGAGAGGCTCGACACACAGAGCCTCATGTAGACAGCTTTGTCTAAACCAGCCTAGCAGCCTGCATCGTTCCAGCCCTACTCAGCACACACACATACACACACACACTTCCATTCTAACTGGCTTAGTTCTGGGACGGTAGCTGTGTCTGTTTCGGCCTGTCTCTTGCTTCACCTCTGAACAGGAAAAATAAGCTTTATACAATTCCAGGAAAGTCAGTTTCCTCCACCCTGTGGCTTGGGCAGCTAGAGGTGTGTGTGTGTGGTGGGGGTGCTAGGGAACAGAGGAACTGACAAAGTCATAGATATGTGAAGAACTGGAAGTACATTCCAGCACAGAGAATAGTTCATTTAAATACACAGCATATGCTGATGGAAATCGGTTGCGAAGGTGAAGAATAGAACAGGCATGGAAGCGTTGCCATCTTGTTGCCCATTGTGTGTGACTGAGGTATTAAATCAGAGAGGAAAAAAAACAACAGGGGTTCAGGCTGGCATGTACACATACACACACACATTCGAGTGTGCTTAGATGTTTTTTTTTTTGGTCTGTGTGTGTGCAATTTTGCAGTGATTCAGTTAAATGAGAATTTAACAACAGACTACAGTGTAGAACAATTAGGCCACAGGTGGCAGAGGAAGGGGCTCGTAAACACATTTCGACATGCTGATGTTTGATTATAAAGGGAAATTAATGGGAATGGCGTGTAGAGTGAAAAATGTAAAATGCCAACGGGATTTAAATCTATTTTTAAGAAATAATTTTAAACTACAGTACTACAGTTTACATTCACACATGCCTATAGCTTCCAGCACATTTTTTTGTCCTTGTGAGTAGAAAATGGGTGGAAAATATGAGGCGTGTTCAAGTCAAACCGGGACTTGTGATGAAATTTCTCATGAAGGAAGGCGAAAAGCCGATTTACAGTACATTTACAGACAACCTTAAGAATAGTGCGGTGATAAGACTGTTACTGTAGCTGCAATAAAACATTGCAATGGTGCAGACGTTCGAGAAGAGGCCGAAGATCATGAATGACAATGAGGTGGCTTGGCGCCATGTGAACATTCAGCCTGATCCTTGTAAATCGACAGATAACTTGTGGAACATATGCATCTGTCTGTGGGAACTGTACGCACAATCATTCACCAGCACCACTTGCACATTACAGGAACTGATATTTGCACACTCCTGACCTCACATCAAGCCATTTCCACATGTTTGGGCTATTGAAGGAGTTCCTTGGAGGCCAGCATTTCAAACATAAGGCAAGCAGTTCGATCGTGACTCAGGTGTGCTGAGAAAACGTTCTACCTTGATGGCATTCATGCACTAGTAAAACTCTGGGATAAGTGCAATAAAGGAATTTCATGACTGTGTTCTGTTATTCTACACAGTGTTACTTGAACGCCCTCGTAAAAAAAACACATTAAGTAACCTTTAAATCTCCTGTAGCTTGCTATAATCCCTGCACATTCTCAGTAGGAGTCAAATTCTTACTAAATTCATCCAAATAAGACAAACCAGACTATTTTTATCCAAACTAAGCTTGGGTGATTTGATGTAATTATCGTCGAATTGAGATGGTTATCTACTGTATACCCCTAGTTACATTTAATTGCACATGAATGATTAACAGCTGAAAAGAAAAGTCCCTTATAAATGCATTCGTAAAATAAAACAGGCCTACTTTACAAAACACTCTGATGTCACTTTATATTATCCTACAATATGCAGCAACAATAGCAATTTTCTTTTAAATAATTGCTCTTGTTCCTAATAAAAAAAGACCACTTTAGTTTGTACGCTATAATACTGTATAAAGTTATGTAAGAATTTAAATCGTGCACATTAACAATATTTTGCATATTTACTTTCTGGCACTTTCTGCAGTGCTGTATACAGTATGTACCAAGACATTGTACTATATACAGTACAATAAATCCAGTCACATTTCTGTGCAGCTGGTTTCCCAAAGCAGCCTTGTACAGTACATGACCTTCTTCTGAACCTTCTCTGTGGCATCACTTGAATGCCATGCAAGCCTTTCTGCCTGCTTGTTCACATGCGGCAGAATCATGGGGCAAAGAAGTTACCCTTTTAAAGGGAATGATATATGAAGCAAATCCTGCACATTTAATATTTTTATATAGATTCATAAAGCATGTTTTTAATCCATAACGGCTTGGAAATTCATTCATTCATTCAGTTAATCAGCCTCTGAAGAACACTTGGTGGCAGTGGCATGGAAGAAAAATAAAAAGTGTTCTGACTAAAATGTTGAAAATTATACTTAATATCCACCTTTTATACATAATTGCTAGTCTGCCGAGTGCTACAGAACTAAAAAAAAAAGGTCTGATAAGCACATTTCATACTGTACCTGGTCATTGCCTCCAAGTTAAAACATTCTAAAATCAGCTTACCGACTTCTTGTTTAAGTATAGTTTAACAGAAAACTTTAGTAATTTCTTGTGCACTTTCTAGTCTAAACTTTTTGACTTCTTTAACTTTCCATGCTTTGAACATGAACTGACCCTTTCTGTGTTCCACTTCCTATTTGGCAATAACATTTTGTTCTTGTTTCCTTTTTACTGTAAATATCTGATTCCTTCCCACTCTTGTTTAAGCACGTGTCCCCATATTTCTTCGCTGTAAATTTTCCAAAGCTGAGTCTTTTCATTTCCTATTTTCCTTTGTTGCCTAGATTCATGCATGTATCGTCTCTGGTTTTCACCCTATTCTGCCTTTGTATTTGTAAAGTATTATGCTTTAATTTCCATATAGAAGAAGTTGGGAAAATTTCAGGAATTTTAATATTTTCTTGAAATAAAATGTAGCATCCAGGTTAAGTATTCAATAATTAGTAATATGCATGTGTTTAAATTTTAATAAATTGAGCAATCATTTTTGGCCAAAGTTACTCTGACCAGTGGGATAAACTCAGACAGCATGGAAGATATTACCCCTAGATCCCAACATCAACAATTTTAACACAATAAACTTGCTTTAAAACAGATTATTACACAGAAATTACACAGAATTTCATGTCATGAGATTTGGCGAAAAATGAATACAACACTGAAAGTCAAGTAACAAATATAATAAATGTGCACACAGCTACTATATCAGGATCATTTGGTAAAACGGTAAGCAAATTTTTGCTGTACAAGAAGTCCAACTGTATTGTAGCAAAATATTACAGTACATTTGTAATGGGTTAAATTCTTCCATGTGACCAAAATTACCCTGACCTTATGAAAAACGCCAACAGTTAATATACAGTAACAGCATTAATATAAACAGAAGGTATAAACAGAAGTCGTAATAACTTCATAAATTATCTGTATAAAATCATGTAAGATTACCTCTTCAGTAGCAGATAACATTATTTGACAAAAGAAAAAATCTTGATTTATCTGATAATGTTTTTATAGTTTATGACTGGCATAATGATTGCTCCATGGCCAAAATTAACCCAACTACAGTTGGTAAAACTCCGGTTTTTGACCCCCAGATGATTATTATTTCAGAACATGTACACCCTTAGACTTTTAAACACACATCAAAAGCTTCTTGTTGTACTATACTATACAGTAGATCCTTGCTTCCTGTCCATGTGAGAGTGGAATAACCGCTTGAAGGATTAACTCGACATGAGTATAGACTACAAAACTGAATAAAAAGTGTACAATTTGGCAGTTCTCTTGACCTAGACTTATAAAATATACTTACATAGGCTTCATAAGTTACACTTGATTTAAAAAGGGAAGGTATTAAACTGCTAAAAAAGATCAAAGAGTCATTACCAGGAGGCGACATTAAGGCATATTAGTATGTCATCATTTTAATATACATGTAATTCTTGAACATGAACTATGATTCAAATGCATTTGCTCCTAATTGGGTTACATGCAATGAAAAGGTGAATAAATGAATCCAGAAATAAAGAGGTAGAGAGCCGTGCCTTATGAAAAAAAGAAAAGGGACAAAAAGGGACTTGCCCATCTGCGTAGTTTTTGATTCAAGTGGTTTTGGCATGCTACAGAGAGCAGTGTGCAAAGTAGGTCAATGGCATTGACCTACAGTATGTTACATTATCAGTGCGCACATATGGAGTTTTGCTTCTAAATGAAAGCAGGCCATATGTGAAATGGGAAAATCCAGCAAATGGCTGATGATTGCATTTGCAACCCAGCAGAATCTGGAAGGAATAATCGTGGTTACATGGCTAGTCACTGTGTATGATTGGATGTTTACCTTATCGCTGACACATGCCCATAAGGACTATAATCAATTATAGTCGACTATAATATTTATACTAATGATGATAATAATATACAATAAAACAATTCCATCCATGATTGCCTTTTGGAGTAAATAGTTGAAAACGTGTCAACACTTGCTTTTCCATTTCAGTATTTACTCTTGGAATCTCTGGCATGCTGCAAATTCCTGTAAATAAGATCAAATCTACAGATCCTTCCTTGATGTTTGCAGACACATCATTTGCACCATCAGGATATACAATATCCAATTCATCTTGATAGTATGTGTGCTGCTTTGCACAATGATGTTCTCTAACTATTAATCTTGTCCTGTCCATTCGTCCCATTATTCTGCATTGGCCATTTTGCTGGACATGTGGTTGTGACAGGCAGGTCGCTCTCCTACAGTATGTATCCCTCCCAACCTGATGTGTCTGTGACTAATCACGACCCCTTTCATGTTAGAATCAGCTCGAACTGAGCGTGCCTGTCACAACTAATGGGATTGGCTGTTGATTTGAGGACGTGCACAAGGCGAGCCAGATTTCAAAGGGGGGAGAAAAAAAGCCTTAATCTGTCACATCTAGCCTGTACATCTGCCATAGATCTCTAACCTGCTCTTCATGATCTAAATATCAAAGCACAAAAAAAAAATGAGGCAAGGAATATAGAGACATTCAGAGGTAGGATGTGTTGTATATGTAAAATGTGTACATAAGTACATAAAAAAATTTTTCTATTGTACAACAAAGGCAATCAATATTGTATTTGCTTGAATCTATATGCACTGCTTAGCCAAAATAAAAACATTGCAATTCATATTTAAATAAGCAAATTCTTAAATAGGTTTCAATGCAACAATTCTTCTAATTGATGCAGTAAGTAGCTTCTCATTTCTTAAACAGTTTTGGTGGAGGACATGTAGTTGTGTAAAAATGTAACTGTGTTTCAGAAGAGTCAAGTTATCAGGGTGCATCAAGCAACTAAGGATATTGCTGAAATATTGGAATTGGGTTTAAAAAAGATGGAATGCTTCTTGGAAATAAAGTCACATGGTACAGTATGATGAGTCCAGACTGACCTTATTCCAGTGCAATGAGTGTGTCATGGTCTTGCATAGTGCTCTCTGTACAAGCCTCTGGAGGCAGTGTTATAATCTGGGGTTGCTTCAGTTGGTCATGTCTAGGCTCAGCAATGTTATGTGGCAATAAAATTAAGTCAGCTGATGACCTGAAAGTACCAAATGACCAGATTATTCTATATTTGTTTTTCTTTTCTTTTGTGATGGACACTGCACTAGATAGAAAGCTGCATAAGATTGTCAAAACAATGCAATGACAAATCAGTGCTATAAATAAAGCTAAAAGCTAGCCAATGAAATATAAGAATCTGCAATCTTTTATTTTAGCCAGGCAGTTTAGGAAACTGAAATGTAATAGCATTACATACAGTAAATCACAAAATTATAAATCAAACAAAGAATTTGTCGGCACATAAATTTATAGTTCTACAATAGTGTAATAAGAAAAAAAGATTAAAGATAAAAAAAGATCAATAGAAATTTTAGTGCCCTTGTACTTCTACTTTTTAGAACTCCTAAATATTTAATGTCAAACCTAGAAGTGCTGCAAAATCAGAATAGAAAGCTGAAATAACCTTTGTAGAACCCATTCAAGGTATTTCCATTCATCCATTGTCTATATTTTCCTGTCTTGTGAGGGTGCCTGGAGCCTATCCCAAGGAAAATGCAGGGCACAAGGTGGGTACACTCTGGATGAGATGCCAACTCATCGCAGGACACAGGCATACACTCACACAGCCAGTCATACAAATTGGACAATTTGGAGGCAGCAATCACCCTGTGGAAACCATGCCACCAACTCCACGCTTGCAGACTGCCACCAGCCTTTGCACACTAAAACCAAAAATAGCTTTAAAATGTTTTAAAAATCCTGTTAAACCTGTTAAGTTATAACTAATGAAAGCACAGTTGTGCAATTGCTATTAAAACATCACTTTTAATTCAAGTCTCGGCAACACTGTTATTAACAGTTAATAACTTCAGTTTTATATAATTAAGGTAAAACTATAATAGTTTGATCAGCCATAAGAAGCTAACAAGTATGTTTGCAGCGGTCCCTTTAGGTGGGGGGGTTGTGGAGTGGGTCCTCCCTGTATCAGACTTGTTTGTCTTTCAGTGGATGCTCATTCAGATTGGGATGTGGGGAATTTGGAGGCCAAATCAACAACCTTGACCTCTTTGCCTGCTAAGCCCCATACATGGCAAACTGTGATGCACTGTGTGTTCTGATGTATTTCTATCATGGCCAGCATTGACTTTTTTCAGCAATTTGTGCTATACTGGCTTTTCTGTGAGATCTGACCAGGTATAGATTAGCCTTGAGTACTCATGATTCCGTAATCAGTTTCCTGGTATATAATTGTTAAGCAGTGTTATTCAAATTACCTGGTGGTGGTGTCAGTGTTATGGCTGATCAGTTATGCAACAGAAATGATGTATAATCATATGGTTTGGCCGCCATACAAGGCTACTTCCAAGCTGGAGCCCATAGAGCCGAATGAGGCATGTCCCACTGGACTAGACCTCACATACAGTATTGCCTGTGCATCTAAGGCACCACACTGCCCCCAGCTAATAAGGGGAGCAATTGCACCGATTATTTCCAGATTTCCAGAAGTGAATCCCTTTTATTAGAAAAACATCAGCTCAGATGTGTGCTTCATTTGCTGGGACAAGGACGTATCACTTTTTGCGGTGTTTGCCTTAATTTCAAATTTAACCCACTTCGGAAGAGCTCATTAAAGTTATACTTAACATCTTCACAGTCAAACTTAGCATCTTTATCAAGAGCTTGAACTGTGCAAACTGACCTGACACTAAGCTTACAAGTCTGCTAGAATTTTTAGTATAGCTTGTTTCAAGCAGAAAAATTTTACAGCTTGTTTGTGAACTTGTGGATCTGGCCGGTCGAGTAGCCTCCTGCTTCCCATCCTCCTCATCCATGAACATCAGACCCACCTAGTGCAGGCGCTGGTCGACTCGGGTTCGGATCGTAACCTGCTGAATGTGGCTTCGCCCAAAACCCTGGGTATTCCCGCGCTGCCCTTGGAGAACCACTTCAAGGTCCACGCCCTCGACGTGAGTCCGCTCCCATCTATCACCCATAGAACCCCTCTCATTGGGCTAAAGGTCTCCGGCAACCACTCGGAACAGACGT
>JAQQZS010000010.1:13555203-13571401 GCA_030068045.1 Platyallabes tihoni | reverse complement strand
AGGATAGGGTTAGATGGAGGCAGATGATTCGCTGTGGCGACCCCTGAAAGGGAACAGCCGAAAGACAAAGAAGAAAGTATCCCAGTTATTAATATTATTTGTTTCATTCACTAAAATGTTAATGAACAAATAGCCTGTTTCTAGCTCACCAAAAAAGGAAAATTTTAATTAAATTTAATAATTATGACCCATGATGCATATCGCATTTAATTTATCAGAGAATTAAATGTAAAAGTAATTTTAATATTTTAGTTAAATATTGGAGATTCTGAATGTTGTGTTTATTTAAGACAATGAGTAGATGTTCTTTACTTTAAGTGTTCTTTAAATTCTAAAACTTATAAATTGAAAGCAACATCGCTATTATTACTAATTGGTTAAGAAATTGATTGATTGATTGATTGATTGATAATCAAAGGCATGATATTGTCTGTACCAGGCGTTTTGTTTTCTTTTGCATACAAAACTGTATTATATAAGTATAATGCATGACATGATGATGTCAGGTTACATACACAATATTTGTTCATAAGAACATTGTAAACCCTGATATAATGACACACAATAACAGGCTTTGTTAGAGTTTCTGAATTCTATGTTAGAGATTCTTTTTCGACATTATAATGTTATATGTAAGTTATAGAACATGTTTAAATGCATTGAATGCAGAGAATGCATTATGAATACTAGGATATGTTTCTAATATATCAAAAAGAAGTTACAGAAGATGACATTCCCTTAGAGAGAATGATTAAATAAGTATTTAACACTTTCATATGGCTTATGAGAGTTGAACTGAAATTTCTGGCGTAACTGTTTAATGAGCAAGATTCAGCTTTAATGCGATAAGGACTACTCGATGATGGTTTTGAGTGGCCTTTTTATACACCGCGCCTAATGTTTTCTGTCTCTTCGCTGTGTGTTTTGGAGTCGAACCAGTTTGCATTGGATTATAAAGGTTTTCCAGAGGGTCAAATTCTGCTTTTAGTTTCACAGAATGTCTGGAATTTCAAGGTCTTTTCCTCTTTCTCTTGGCAAACCCATTAAAGGACTAAAGGACTTTGTCTAAAAAAAACAAAAAAAAACCTCTCAAGCTCAGTTCTCAGATAAGGAGGAAAGGCAGAGCATCTCATCAATACTAAGGTTCAGATCATATCTCTGAAAGAAGGCTCACAGTTACACTTGGGATGACATTTAAGTGGCATTTAATGTTGTTTAATTGCACTCCCTTGTCTTTCTCCTGTCCCAGGATCTTAAAAACACACCCCCTGCTTTCCTTCACGAGGATCCCAAGAGGATTTCTGACGGTAGAGTTTAAGTTGTAAATGTCCGAAAAAACAGGCCGGTCGTATGTCTTGTGTAATTAGCTGTTATTCTGTTTACAAAGACCCCAGTGGTACATGAGGTCATCCTAAACGGGCAACTAACCTCAAGGCGATCCATCTTTGTCCTTCAATGCCTCTTTGGTGGGATCTTGAGTATATTACTTGTCTTTATGGCCTTTTACCACAAAAATGAGTTTAGATGGCTTTGACTTTAAGTCATATAAAATGCAACAAGATATATGGTGCTGGGACCAAACAAAGAGGCAGGAGAATGTCTGCTTGCATTTTCCATCTTGTCTTTTTAATTATTCATGTGCATGTCATTATCAACCCATCAGAATAGCCAGAGTGCTGTTACGCATTTCACTATCCTTCCCATGGTTCCTGCGAGGTTCTGTGCACTACTGGAAAGCAAATTAACTGGGAAAGCAGCTCGGGGCAGTTGTTGACTCACTTAAATTGCTATATTGCATTTATTGACTTCAGCGGACAGTAGGGTGTCTGAATAACAAAGACAAACCAAGGGCGATATGAGGTAATGTGTTTAGTCAGGTATACGGTAAAGGAAAAAAATAGGTAACAGACAAAACTCACATTTTTTTTTTCTGTAGGTTCCCGTAAGATTGTGAAACATATCTCTATACACACAGTTAAAAAGGGGTTTGCTTGATTCCAATAATAACACATGTGGTTGGGTTAAATCCCCTCCAACCGAGAGGATCACCACGGGTGCATTAGCATGCTGCCTTTCTGTTCTGCTTAATGCACAATTCACGCTTAATGCAGTGTGACTGGAGCAGCAGTGATTACGCCTCTAATGACATTTAGCACATCTGAATGGATCACATGTCCAGCAGCACCATTGTCTGAGAACTCATTTTAGGGCTAGGGGTCTCCGCTTGGCAGAGCATTCATTTCAGAGGGCACATATTTAGGTGATTGGCTTCAGACTAGCAAGCTCTAGGAGCAAGTGTAGGTTTGTATGTCTTCTTCTCTCACCGATTGAGATAGCAATGACAAATGTAATAGGCAAAGCCTGATACTGTATGTAAGACTTAAAATTTAAATATTATTTGATAAAAGTACAAATGCATATTATATGATGGGTCAATATACGTTTTTTAAATGATGGAATATATTTATGACAATTTTCATGTTATTTAGTCACACATCTGGAAAAAAAAAATTGGTGGTTCAGGCGGTTGAGGCTCCGGGTTGCTGCTTAGAGGGTAGGTGGTTTGAGCTCCACTACCACCTGGCCACATCTGTTGGGTCCTTGGGCAAGGGCATTATTAACCCTACACACATGTACTGTTACGATGATCCCAGGTCTGGTTAGAAAATGGGATGGTTGATAGAGTAAGGGAATCCGGCATAAAACATACTGTATAAGGGACAAAGGCCAAGAAACAATTGTACACCATCAGTCAAATCATCAGTTTTCAAATCACAGATGTACCTTGTCAAGAGTTAATTTGTGACTTTTCTTGGCATCTCAATGTACTTTTGACCATCAGCTGTCTTGTGCAGAGGATGGGTGGCTACAAAGACAGTAGCCCTATTAGTGCTACTGCAACTACTGTACTTATCCATATCCATACTTTATGAAATGAAGAACCATCTATCTAAAAAAAAAATCTCAACAACTTTAAATGTACTCCAACACTAAGATGAAACTAACTCTCATGAGGACTGGCCCAGGAAAGAACGACCAAGAGCTACCTCTGTTGCAGAGGATCAGGTCATTAGAATGGCCAGGCTCAGAAACCAACTATTTACAGCACCTGAGATTAGAGCCCACATAAATGCTTCTCAGACACATTTCAACATCCACTGTTCAGAGGAGACTTCGTGAGTCAGGCCTTCACAGTTGAACTGCAAAGTAACCATTATTTCATAAAAACAGCAAGCAGAAGAGACTTGCTTGGGCCAAGAAACACAAGGAATGGACATTACTGTAGATCAGTGGAAAAGCTGTCCTTTGGTCTGATGAGTCCAAATGTGAGATTTTTGGTTTAAACTGCTGTCTTTGCACAGACAGTTCATGAATGTGTGGTTCCCACTGTGAAGCATGAAAGCGGAGGTGAGATGCTGTGGGGGGCTTTTCTGATGGCACTGTTGGGCACACTAAACCAGCATGACTACTGTAGAATTTTGCAGCGACATGCCATACCGTCTGATTTTGCACTTATTGGGACCAACATTTCCAACAGGACAATGACCCCAAACACACCTCTAGGTTATATAAGATATATTTGTTTATGAGGGAGAGTGAAACTAAATCAAATTGAGATGGTTTGGGATGAGCTGAATTGGAGAGTGAAGGAAAAGCAGCCAACAAATACTCAACATCTCTGGGAACTCCTTCAAGATTTTTGGAAACCCATTCCAGGTAACTACCTCATGAGGCTGACTTGGAATGACATTTAAGTGGCTGCCAAGAATGACATTTTAAAGGCTGCCAAAGAGTGTGCAAAGCTGTCATCAAAGCAAAAGGTGGTTGTTGAATTGAATTGAATTGAATTCTGGTTAAATTAACACATTTTTGTTGACTACATAATTCCATATTTCCAACTTTAATGTCTTCAGTATTAATATATAATGTTGAAAGCAAGAAAAACAGTCAAATCCATTAAATAAGAAGGTGTTTTGACTGACATTGTACAGTATGTTAGCAAAGGTTCATTATTAACTAAGCAGTAATTACTGACTCTTATATTTCTTCTACTAGCTAACTATGGCCTTATATTATATTAACAACTGATTTATTATTGATCACATCGATATTAATTCCTAAAACCTAAACCTTCCCACAGATCTATGACCTAATATACTGTAGTTAATATGAAAATGTCTATATGAATTATTATAGTCCAAAATATAAATTGATCTCCTTGAAGCAATAAAGTAACATGGTTTTACTATCAGACAGTTATTACATTATGACATTTATTGTATTTAAGGTAAAATACATGAAATGTAACATTCATAGGTGATTCATACAACTAATTAAACATTATTAATTAAGCACTATTCCTAATTAATTACTATTCCTACATAGTTCCTGCATACTGTTGCTGCCTATGAGTTATGGAACTCATAGGTTATGCGTGTGTTTAGTATTCATACTTTGAAATCGTTAAAATACACCAACCGTGACATTAACACCACTTCCAGGTGAATTAAATAACATTGATTATCAATTATATAGCAGTAAACTGGTGACAGGATAATGGGCGCCCAAGGCCCATTTCCATTAAAACAACCTTATAAATGTTAGTATAATGCAGTGAAATTTTAATGGATTCTATTACCCTATTTGCCGTAATCAGTCTCACCAGAGTGTTTTGCATTTATGCTGTTCCTAAAACCCAAGTTCTGTTTTTGCCCTTTTTTAACTTCTCCTTGCCTGCTGTTACTGGCGTGACTGTTTCCTTCAGCATATTGACTGTAACGAAAAACGCTGGCTAGACCTACTGTACTCTACATTAAACCCTTATAAACTCACTCTGCACAATCATGCTGTATACAGTATACAGTGGTGACCAAAAGTATTGAGACAAAAGTGAAATTCAGTGTTTCAATGACGTCAATTTTTTAAAATAATGATAATCAAGATTAATAATTTGTATATTTTATGCAATGAATTTGCTATACAACAACCAGTATTTCTAATAATTAAGTCCTTCTTTAATTATTCTTCAAAACCTGCTGCATCTGGCTGGGCATAGAGTCAAAAAAGACATCTGCAGTACTCTCATGTCACCTGTCCAATCCCTAGCCTGCTTGGTTGCTTCCTGAAGATTATATACAGAAATTTGCCACCAAAGTTGAAAACTCCCTAGTTTGAACCATTTTTCTGCATGCGTTACACCCTGTCAGAGAGTAAAAGTCCTGCCGCATATTTGTTCCATTAAATAAACCAGCTGATTCTAATTAGCACTTTATCCATATTTGCTCGAACTAATTCATGACATCACCTGTTTTGTGTTTACAGTACACATTTACAATACAGTGCCCAATTGTCTATGATTTTCTATGCAATTACTGTACATACTGCAGTATATTGCACTTGTAAAACGTGCTGAAAGGTTGGAGCAAACTTCCTGAAATATCAAGCAGATGTCTATACAAACATATAACAGGCATTAGATTCGTTTTTATATTTAGTAAAGATTTTTAATTTGACAAGATTCCTGTGGTAAGAAGATCATTTAAACATTTGAACAGCTGCTTTCGAAACGGCTAGAAGATCTGCTGTGTGAAATGTCAGTGTCCAATTTAATTATTCATTTTAGCATTAAAGATGCAATAGTATGACCTTCTGTTTATTTAATTAATTTTACATAAGCCTCTCTCTCTAGGTACTGCAGGCTGAATGCTATTACCACCAAGCAAGGATGATTCTTCGTTTTCGATCTTATCCGGGTCAATCTGATAATTGACACAATACAGAGTTGCACAATACAGAAATCACAGAAATCATGAGGATGAAGGAACACATCAGATTTACTTTGTCTAAACAAAGCTGCTTTTCTTCCACTTGGTTTAATCAGTAACAGAGCATGAAGTAAGCGTATAAACAGCAAGAGATGGTCTGGGCTTCCTGGGACTTCTGAGATTTTATAACCCTGCATCATTTGTATCTGAATCAGCCTACAGTAACTGTGTAATTAGACCAGAGTGCAAATACCAAAATGAATTATAGCTTGAAGTTGGATGCTGACATAAAATCAATCAGTATGATGTTGTCAGAGCAAGATGCCAGTTGGTATAACAGCTTGTAGCTTGTTTTTTTCTGGTATAATGGTTTAGCATGGCCAAGCCATCCATCTATTCAGGAAAAAAAAAATCAGGAATTCACATTTTAGCATCTGCATCACATCATGTGTTAATTATTTATTAGTTGGCTTATTTGCTGAGATGTTTTCTTTTAAACTAAGAAACACCAGAGACCATATATGAAAGAGAATGGTGACTACAGGGGTCTGTCTCATGATGCAGGATTTAGAAGTTGTCTTTGAGCTTTATTTTGCTTAAATCTGGATTTTCTATTTCACATTGTCTTAAGGCGACTTCTAAGAGGAAGAACAAGCGCGTCATAGATGAAGAGTAAAAAAGGGTATAAAAACAGTGGCATCCAAAATTATAGAAATATTACTTAAAAACTTGTACACTAAAAAACTCGAAATATTAAGGCAAAGAAAATAAAATTTTTTCATTCGGCCAACTTGAAATTTGTTCACATTACTTAACTTTTCATTGTTAGTCAAAAAAAAATACTGGGGCATGACCTCCACAAGACCTCTGTGGGAGTGCTGTGGTGTCTGGCACCAGGACGTTTGCGGCAGATCCTTTGGGTGCTGTGGGTTGATGGGTGGGGCCTTCATGGATCGGACTTGTTTGTCTGGTGCATCCCATGGGTGCTTGATCAGATTGGGATCTGAGGATTTTGGAGGCTGGATCAACAACCTTGAGTTCTGTGGTGGAAAGGAGTTCCGGTGTCTTTCTATTGTAGCATGTTAATGACTTTTTTGGTGGTTTGTGCTGCATTGGCTTTTCTGTGGGATCAGGCCAGGCAGGATGGCCTTTGGTCCAAGTTTACTGGAATATACAGTAATTGTCATTCAATTCATTATCAATCTTATTGCTAGTGTTATTAGTGTAATGGCTGATCAATGTGTGTGTGTGTGTGTGTGTGTGTGTGTGTGTGTGTGTTTGTTGAAAAATTGGAAACAAGCGCTTTCCTGTCTGCTTCTCATATTACAGAGAAACTGGAATCATCAATTCTTTTCTATGTTCCATGTTCCAAAGCATTGCAACAGGAGACGCCAAAAACAGACATATTACTTCATTGTTAATATATCATGTGGATTGTCCACCGTATAAAAGTTCCTTTTATATGTACCGTGGTTACTATGTGTTATATTCCAGACACGGTTTATTTACAATGAGTTCAAAAACACAACAATCAAAATCGGCATGGATAATCTAACTCGTAAGTCCAGTAAACAGACAAGGGTCGGGCGATGTACAACGGCATGAACTGGGACAGGCTAAACTCGTAAACGTGGAAAGATCAAAACAAGATCAAAATCGGAAATAGCAGTCAAAATTCAGAAGGCTTGGTAACGACACTGGAACAAGTTCACAGGGAGCGTTCACTTCGCTAGGACCGGACGTACGCCTGTTTTTATCTGTGTCCTGTAATTAGTCTCAGGTGTGCTAGTACTCAGGTGAGCCAGAGTGTTGTTGTTGGGAGTTGTACTGTAGACCTTGTTTGTAGTTCTGACACTATGGAAACAAGAACTTATAGGAAATACTGTAGTGCAGCTTGCAGCTCAAACTACTGTCTGAGCTAGTGAATTAAAAATGAATCAACACCTTCCAACCAATCAGGAGAAAGAATACAATCATCATATAATAATTACGTGAAAATGTACAGTATAACTTATATCAGCATGACACATCAGTCACCTTAACAGCCACACAAATCTTGGTTTAGTTTTGTTGTCCAGGACATAATTTATATACTGTATAGGGTTCTGGTTTCTTTCAAGTGGGGAAAATAGCACATACAGTAATTCTTGAACTTAACCTGAAGGCACCTTTATTATACAGTGAGAGTACAAAATGCATACATCTATTTAAATAGGCAGTGGTAGATCAGTAGGCTAAGGCACTTACTTAGTCCCAGCTCCAACAGGTTGCAATTGTTGGGCCCTTGAGCAGGCCTTTAATGGTATCTGCTCCGGAGTGCCATATTGTGAATGAACCTGCGGTCTGACCGAAGCTACTGTATGCTGGGAATTTTAGAATTTTACTGTGAGGTATTGTATATGTGACAAATATAGGCTTAACTTAAATATTCATACAGTATTTACAATTCCATCCATCTAGGATCCCCTGTAGTCTAACCAGGGGCCGATGGTGACCATCGTATTAATTCCCAGCCTGTACAACCATGGCAGGATCTCAACATTCACACACTACGGGCAATTTGTGAGCACCAGTTAGGCTAAACTGCATGTCTTTGGACTGTGGGAGGAAACCCACCAAGTATGGGGACCAACTCCATGCACGCAGACCCGATGCAGGAATTGAACCAAGGACCTGGAGGTGCAAGGCAACAGTGCCACCATTCAGATATGATGTATTAGATACATTTACTAGAGTTTTAATTATTTTCTGATGATCTGTATACTTTTAGACTCTAAGTCACACATAACACATTTACCAAAGCCTTTGACCCAAATACATGAACTCTAGAGCACAAAGATAATATGAGTGTGTACAATACAGTAGAGTTGCAGTAATTAAATGAACTTTATTTTTCTCAGCTATGCTTTAGATTCTGTAATATGTAATATGTTTAGATTCTGTTAAACGTCATGTTTTTTTTTTTAAATAATATTATTTACTAATAATTAAGTTTAATTTTATATTCTTTAAAACAAACAGTTCAGTGGAGAGTTCCATTTCATTTAGACATGATCGGTTTAAAAGGTTAATTCTGCTCAGGATTGTTGTAAACTATTATTCTCAGATAAAACCATCTTTATTGATTTTTAACGGCTGTAGTGTCTGTCAAAAAACAAACAAAAAAAAAAACAAGGAATGTAAGCGCAACTGCTGTTGAGTTTAGTTCTTAAGAAAGTATATGTTTCTCTGATGGTAATATCGTAAGTGCTTTAACACTCTCCCCATAGCTATGTTGGTTCTCCAAGTAAGCAACAGTAATGAAGGGTTTAATTCTCTGGCCTCTTTCAGGTGGTTTTGATTCATTGCGCCTTCCCATGACCATGCTCTCTGGCCAAAAACATAATGTTCCACTAAGCTCTTGATAATGTTATCCTCAGCCACTGGCTAAGATTGTAGTGCAAAGTGAAATATGGACATGGTTAAGACAGCTATCTTGTTCTTTGTCCGTACTGTGAATAAAAACAAAGCATGTATTTCTACAAAAAAAATGCACTTTTCATTTCCAGAAAAAAAGTGATACTAACAGTCCTGTAATATTCCTTGTGCCTGGAGTTGAACCCTGCCTTCACACATGAAAAGATGAATGCATTTTGGTATCAGTGATATTATTAATGTTTTAGGGGTTCCTCTTTTTTGGGGGGGCTACATTGATTAAACAATTAGGAACCTGGATACAATGAGTCATTTAAATTATGTTAATTATAACAAACAAAGATTTCTTACACTGGTGAACAAATTAATAATAACAATGTAAAATTGAGTGGATTTTGTTAAATTCCACTTGCCGAGAATTCTTCTACCATCTAAGGTTTTGGACAACAGCATTTCCTCTTTACACAGTAGCCTAAACAGTGCTATCTGAAAACACCATTTTTTTCACCAATTTATCTTATAGCCTGTCGCCGGGGCTTCCCTAATCATTGCTCAACTAAATAACAGCGTTTTCTTAACTAAAGTTGGTGTGGTAGAGCAGGCAAATCACTGAAATATACAGAGCAGTGGTTCTCCAGGACTAGGTTTGAGGACCACTGATCTACAGTATGATGTCATCCCTAACCAAAAAATATGGATAATAAATAACCCGACTAAATGAATATACTCTTGTTAGCATGCTAAACTGTACTCTACAAGTATTTAACAAAAACATAATTTGAATGCCATTTTTCATCCATCCATCCATCCATCCATCCAGGAACCACTGTAGTCCAACAAGGGACTGTGGCCTCCAATGTTGATTAACATTTTTATTTACTCCCATGGTAGGACCTCTGTTTAACTTTCACACACTATTTGCAATTTGGGAACGCCAATTAGCCTAATCTGTATGTCTTTGGACTGTGGAAGGAAACCAGACAACCTGGAGGAAACCCACCAAGCACGGGAGAGCATGTAAACTCCATGCACACAGATTCCGAGACAGAATCGAACCCTACCCTGAAGGTGCAAGGCGACAGCGCTAACAAGTAAACCACCGTGCCACCATTCTTGTAATCAGCTGGAATTACATAATATTGGCATCATTTTGTCTAGAAGACAAATATTATGAAGGCCAGCGTTATTGATTTGAATGAGTGGCTGGACCTAAAATGCAGTTTATACCTCGTTGGTCAACCTGTCCAATCTCTCGCAACCATGCCATTATAGAAACTAGAGTCTACCACTGGTAAACTTGGGGTGACCTGACCATACATATACAAAGAAACGAAGAGGAGATATAAAAAACTAGGAAGGGTATTTGGCACAATATAGATCTGTAAATGTTATTCAATCTCAATTTATTTTTTGCCACAATCTACAGCTATAGAGTATAAAAAAGGAGCATGTTGCATATTTAAGCTTAACATGTTTAAAAGTGGTACAGTAGGCTCTAAGTATATTTGGTTGCAGTAGAACAACACATAAGGAGCAACCAGCAATTGAAACCCCAGCCCATCCAAACAAACAAACAATCTGTATGTTTAATTGTATCTAATAATGCTAAAATGATCATTCAGACCTAATTCTTGTTTCTGTTCTCTACAGACAAGAGCGAAAAATGTCCAAATTTACACAAATCCACATTCTAATAGTACTTGACAGTAAGCACCGCAAATTATAGTGTAGTTTATAAACTCTGCATTATACTTGCAGATATGTTCATGCCATGCACACAATCTCTGCCATATGAAACCAACAAAATCTTAACTCATCCACTGTATCAGGCCAATTTTTTTGCCTGCTACATTTCCTGGTACATGATGGCAAAGTAAAAATCACCTGCAATTTGATACTGAAACAGATCCAGTTTTCTCATCAGGAAGCAGCTAATTACATATTTCTGGCTTTAAATCATACACACATCAGATTTCTTTGCTGCTTGTTTATTGGCATCTATGAGGGGTGTTCAAGTCAAACCGAGACTTTTGATTGTGCAGATTTGCCTACACTAATGCTCTCATTGCTTCTTCGCTGGAGCCACAACTGCTCAACAAGTCAACTGTTCATTTTCAAGGATCAGATGTTATCCTCAGCGAATGTTCACAGGGGAACGACTGCAATGGGCACTGAGCCATCTCGGCCAGCATTGTCATTCACTAAGGTACAGTATGACCTTCTTTAAAATTTTTGCACCATTCAAATGTTTTACTGCAGCTAAGAATCTCATAACAGTACTGTGCTTGTTAATCAATTTTACGAGAACAAATGACTGGCAGGCATATCTACAAGGATAAAAAAGTGCATGTTGTGTTTAATTATACAGTATAATGTCTGGCCAAAAAGAAGCTGCCAGTTCAGAAGGGTCAAAATATTGTGCTGCATCAAGCAAAGAAAACAACTAGGGAGATTTGAAATTACAGGAACTGGGTTGAGAACCCAAAACCTGCAACTTTGTGTAAGAAATGTGGTTGGGGGAAAAAAATCAAAGTGAAGTTGCATGATAAAAAATGTAAAAACCATGGCTATGCTTAATAGTGAAAGTAAAAGCATTTCCTTACACTCGCAAATATCTTAAGAACTCACAGGATTGGGACTAAACAGCTGTGTGGCCATACGAAAACCACTTTTCTCAGTGAGTCAGTGAGACTCAACAGAAAAAAGCCTTAAATTTGCTAGGGAGAATAAAGAATGGACTTTGGAGAAATGGAAAAGGCCATGTAGTCTGATGAGTTCAGATTAACCAGAGCAATGAGTGCATCAGGGTAAGTAGGGAAGCACATGAAGCGATGCACCCATCATGCCCATCGTGCCCACTGTACAAGCCCCTGGAGGAAGTGTTATGATCTGGGGTTGCTTCAGTTGGTCAGGTCTAGACTCAGCAACGTTATGTGGCAATAAAATGAACTCAGCTGATGACCTGAATGTACTGAATGACCTTGTTGTCATATCCATGGAGTTTTTCTTCACTGATGACTCATCTTCTCAAACTCAAGTGAGGAATCATGAGGAATCATTTTCACAAAACGAACTGGCCATCATATTGTGTGCTGCAATTAAAGCTTAATGTCATTTAATAATTTTCATTTTTTTTTGCCAGACAGTTTATTTGTTGACTTTTTTAAAATTCAATTATTCATGTGTTTTCACAATAAAATGCCGGTTGTCTTTTCAGGTTTATTATGGAAAGCTTACTTTATAGTTAATAGTTGGGTGAAGTAGTATATTTACAGTACAGTATATTTTGGGGTTTGTTGATGTGATGTTAGAAATAGGACGCAAACGTTAAAGTGGTAAGTTTGAAAGGTTAACTGGAAGTAGACATGGGGAAATTAATACAACATAACTTAGAAACAGACAGAAACTCGAATTAGATTAGTGGGCCTACAGATGCTTCAAGTGAGTCTAAACTTAACTTTGGAATGAATCGAACAAGCATTGTGATTACACGACCGTTGTGCAGAACAGACCTTAGGTAATGTACTTACATTCAACTTTGAATTAAGTTTGATTTAAGACAGAAAAAAAATTAACTATCCCTTTAAACCTGAGCTTTAATTAGATTTTTTTTTTGCAAACATTTGTACATTTTCACATTTAAGATGTAAATGTATTATTATTATTATTATTATTATTATTATTATTATACAGTACTATAGTAGACAGAATGAATATGACACAGTTAAGGCAGCAGATTTTTAATAGGATGTCACGTGCATGCCATTATCAGTACATCAGCATTATACCAGCGAATTACATGTGTATCTGCACACATAACAGAGCTTACTGGAAGCATCGCATGGTCTTGTTTCGAGCTGAGAGCTGCATTGTAATCAAGTTACCCTTCAAGAATGATTCGGCTCTACATCGTTGAAAATCACTGAAAATTCACAGGATGCTAAGTAAATAGCTTTGACGGGAAGGATGACAGAAGCCAGATTAGCCTGCAGCTTCTGGAGAGCAATTTGATTAGGTGTAGAAAGAGCGTGAGGCTGCATGCAAATGTAAAAACAGCAAGACACTAAGGGAGGACAAAGAAAAACGGGAACTTGCTGAGCTGTTTCATGGCTAAGTATTAAAGAGGAAACTTCAGGCTGTTTGTGAATAAGTTATAATCTGTACACGTTATGTTAAGTAATAAAATTCTACCTGGACCGAAGGAGTGTTCATTTAAATTGGTATATCATCAATACAGAATACAGTATATGCGAGTTACTGTATACAGGACATTCGATTCCGCTGTTGTTCTGTGCTTTTCCAATGAACCTGCTTACCTTTACACAGATACTCTGTGCTTCACACTTTCGCTTCATTCGTGTCTAAACAAACTTATTTCACTGACGTTATCTTTTTCTTTTCTGCTCTGAATCTCCGTGGGTTAACATGATCCCCAGCAGACCGCAGAGGAACAAGCCTTACTGACCATCTGCTTCAAGGACATCTGCCTAATGGGCATGACTATAGTTGAAAAATATGCCATACTCCATGCAAAAAAATGTAACATCCAGTTAGACCATGACTTATCAAGTGCCTGCTGTTGACAGAGCATAGCACAGCTTTTGTCTGCTTTTGTTGGATCCCACATAACTTCACTTACAAAGCCACTGTAAATACTAAGGACAGCATATAAAAGATAAAGAGGAGCTTGCTGTTCATGTTGGTTTTAATTAGAAACAGAGCACTTAGGTTATTTATTTAAAACTGATGTATGTGGCTAGACTAGAGACTAAAATGAAGGTGGGGAAAAATCACAGCGAGCTAAATGAAATCAGCATGTTTTATCATCTGCCTACAACTGTTATTACAACCTATTATAATATGAGCCGTATCTGATAGGAATCATATTAAAAATAAATACAGGAAATATTGTGATAATTTCAGAAAGATATTTGTTGTAGTCATCCAAGCCTTAAATCTATAAAAACTTTTATCTCTAACTGAACTTGTTACAAAGTGACAAAAAGATAACAAGCAGAGTTTGTTTTTCAAGCCTGTCTCGCTAGAGTATGTTAGCTGAAATGTGTAAAAATGAAGATTGTATTTTAAAAGAAACACTAAAAGAATTTCATAAAAGTATTGAATACATGTCATGCTGTCATATTCGCTTATCATTCAATTCATGAATCAAACCCTTCACACTCTTCTTCAGTTTGAATAGACTGAAAAAACCCATAGTATAAATGAAAAAGCTATGGCAAACAAATTACTTGCCACTTTTATTGTACATTCTGCTCATGACTGATGCGGGGAATGCATCAATCTAAGGAGAAAGGCATGGGAACGGTTGCCACGCTGGAGTAGCCATAGCAGAGGGACAAGGAAGGCTTTCATTTGGGAATGAGAAGGACCATCCCACCGTGAATAGATCAGAGAGCGTGCCTGACGTATAGGCCAAAATCATGCTGGGAAGAAGCTCTGGTATCCAACCAGGGCAACGGCGCCGGCTAATCACTGCTGAGAGGCATAGAACTCAAGCTCGCAAGAGTTAGTCCAGTTAACTCCAAGTTTCTGCTTGTCCATACAAGGCCTGACGAACCAGTATGCATTTTGCTTCTGGTTTAACACACCATTTGTTGCTTAACAATAACAATTAAATCTATGATTGACATATCTGTTTTAAATATCTAAATAAAGATAAAACCTTCCCCTTTATAGATGTAACAACCTGATTCAGCTTGGACATACAGTAGACAACTTGGTTTGCTCTTTTCTTCTTGAGGTGTTAATACTGTAACAGAATTGTCACAAATACTGTATCACCTCGTGTCACCTCCAAAAAAGTAAGTTTTACCCTTGAGCTGAAGATGATAGATAAATGTAGTGCTATCTGTCCCAACAGCACTAACTGTCATTAGCCCCTGACAACAAGGTCAGTTGAACACTTTATATTGATGCAGGACTAAGTGCTATCCTGATGCAATGCAGCTCTAAGATGTCAGATACAGGCTTTGCACAAACATTAAAGAGTCGGTAAAGCACGCACGGAGCATTTAAATAACCAGATACTGTAGGTAGGGTACACAAGTTTAGGTTATACTATGAATTCTATTAATTAAAATAAATTATAATAGTATTGGAAGTGACAGAACACAACACAAATCTACCACAGAAACCTTGATGGTAATATGTATTAGAGCTTGTTTTTACAAGCTTACCTTATACAATTCCAAATGTCCCTGTCCTGATACTAATAAACTGTAGTGAAAGATTGAAAGATAACTGTTGATTAACAGCCTTTTTCAAAGTAGCCACTGTTTTCCTTGATGAAAGCTTCGAACACTGTTGCCAGCCAACAAGAGCTCAGCATTTATGGGAACCCCTTCAAGAATGTTGGAAACTCTTTCCAGGTGACTACCTCATAAATGTGGTTGAGACGATGCCAAGAGAGTGCAATGCTGTCGTCTAGGTAAAGAGTGGCTATACAGTAAGAACCTAAAATATGTATATATTTTTGCTTTGTATACGCTCTTTTTTCTTACTACATACAGTACTGGGCAAAAGCCAGCCTTCATTTCTTAAATTAAATGAATATCAAATTAATCACCAGCCTGAATCATCTGTCATCACCTGCACCCGTTTCTCACTGGTCCATGCCATACAGTAAGTTAGATGGTTTTATTGCTTAAGTGATTCATAGGTCACTGTGTGGCTTAAGAAACAAAGAAACATATAAA
Source organism: Platyallabes tihoni (assembly GCA_030068045.1). Lineage (NCBI taxonomy): Eukaryota > Metazoa > Chordata > Actinopteri > Siluriformes > Clariidae > Platyallabes > Platyallabes tihoni. The sequence goes on along the minus strand of JAQQZS010000010.1, from coordinate 13,555,506 downwards.
AACAAATTCTATCCAAACTGTTCAGGTACTGTATAGGGACTGGACTGAAAAAAAAAAAACATTCCAAAAAAGAGAGACAAAAAGTCGTTCAGTAAGTCTGGAGAACGATTCTTTATGATTGCATTAAAAAGGACAATAAAGTCTGAATCTTTGTAAGAAAAATATGACGAAATGAGGCTCAAGACTTTTGCACAGTATTGTACAGTAGTAATTCAAATTCAAATTCAAATTTTATTTGTCACATACACAGTCATACACAGTACGATATGCAGTGAAATGCTTGCACAACCGCCAGTGACCTTA
>JAQQZS010000010.1:13517147-13527854 GCA_030068045.1 Platyallabes tihoni | reverse complement strand
TCATCCCTAGCAACGGGGTCGACCACACCTCCTCACTAAGATAAAGGTTTTTGTACTTTCCTTCCTCAGAGTTGCTCAGAGAAGTTTCCTAAATCACTTTTAGTCTAAGACTCCCAGCTAGGACTTTTTAAGCTAAGATAAGAGCTCTCTGAGAGAATTCTAAGAAACCTATTGAGTACGGGCCCAGGTTGCTTTGATACCAGCCTTCAGCGTCTCTGTATTGTTGGATCTGGGCCAATATTCACAAATCGTCTTAAACCTAAAAGTTGCTCCTAGTGATGAAATTCTAAGAAAATTCTTAGAATTATCACATTTTCTTAGAATTTCTCCTTAAATTTGGGACTAAATCTTAGTAAAGATAAAATGACGGGAAGAAGAAATAATACTGAACCTAAAGCTAAAAGTAAACACTGCTCTTCTGTCCAATTTGGTTTTCTTATTCTTTTACTTCCTTACATCTCTCTTGGATTGTTGGCTACATAACATCCAAAAGTGCAACTTTAATAGACTGTCCTGCAAAAAAGCTCCCATCAATCTGAAATGGATTACAAGTAATAAAATCAGTATGGTAAATAAATGTAAGAACTTTAATATAGTAGCTGCTCTGTGGAAATTCGTTGCTTCAAAAGTATTTTCAACATTTGACTGCTTTAATGGACTTTAAGATGTTTAGCCTATAAAAGAAACTTTGCATAAAGTAGCCTGTAGTCATGATTATACAATTTCTTTATATACAAAAAGTTTTTTTTATGATTTCACTGTCTATTCTATTATTACATGTTATATTTCCACAAAAAGTGCTTTTTAAGAACTTTACAGATTTTTTTTTTATCAACCAATCACAGTCCTTGAATTGCTGCAATGGGGTCAACCACACCTCTTCACCAAGATAAAGCTTTTTGTACTTTCCTGACTTAGAGTTGCTCTGAGAAGTTTCCTAAATCACTTTTAGTCTAAGACTCCCAGCTAGAACGTTTTAGGCTAAGATAAGAGAGAATTCTAAGGAGAGAAGAAGCTTTGTGAATACGGGCCCTGGTGTTTTTCATCTTCCTTTTGATCTTCCTCAGGTGAGCTGGCCAGTCAAGCTTTGCAATATCATGGTCAGCAAACCAGGTTAGTTGGTTTTGTCACTGATGGCAAGTTCTAAGTCTTGCTGGAAAAGAAGATTAGCATCTTCATAAAGCTTGTCAGAAGACAAAAACATGAAGTGATCTAAATTGTCCTGGTAGACAGCTGCATTGACTTTGGACCAACACCAGCAAATGACAACTTCTTACTGGACTTCAAGCAACTTAGATTCTGTTCCTCTACACTCTTCCTCCAGACTCTAGGATGTTGATTTCCAAACAAAATACAAAATTTACTCTAATCCAAAAATTGGCAGTGGATCCTTTGGGTGCTGGGGGTTGCATAGATCAGACTTGTTTATCCGGTGCATCTCATGGGTAGTCAATCACATTTGGATCTGGAGAGTTTGGAGGCTGGGTCATCCCTCTTGGGCTCTTTGTTCTGATGCCTATCTACACTGGCCAGCATTAAGAGTTGAGCAATTTGTGATGCTTTGACATTTCTGTGGGATCAGAATGGACAGGCTGGCCTTTGGCGGGCATTGTTGAGTCTTGGATGGCCACGATCCTGTCACTGGGGTAATTTATAATCAATGTTAATGTGTTAATGTTATGATTGATCCATGTGTGTGTGTGTGTGTGTGTCAAGCTTAGTAACCAGGCTTATGCACATATGTAACTGTATGACAGGTTCAGTGGAGCTTGAGGGTTTTTAACTTTTAATACTTGCCTTTAAATTTTTTATGAAAGCTGAAGAAGGCATGGTGGTGTAGTGGTTAGCACTGTCACCTTGCACCTCCAGGAGAAGACATCACTTTCTCCTTCATGAATTTTGCATTAGATCAGATGGTTTTGCAACTAGGCAGTATACAGTACATTCTGATCCAGTTGTGCCTGGATCCACTGGGCCTCCTCCTTCACAAAAAACAACTAACATCAATTAACTTTTGATTTATTACAGAGAAAGAGGCAGCAACTAATTGTCCTTACTCCTTAACCCAGAATAAGCCCATGCATATTACTTGTTTTACATTACAAATTTTCTAGTCTTGAGAAGGGAAGGATAGGGAGCGGTACAACCCATTTGCAGCTGTTTGTTCTTATTCACAGCATTCGGCTTGGACTGTGCATTTCCTTTCTGCCTCCTACGACATTGCAGTGTATCTCAAATGGCATCGCACAAAACCCTTGAGAAGTGAGTCAGCATTTCATGCTGAGAAGGCAAAACTTCACATGTCTTACATTTACAAATTTTGGTGTGGAGAGAAGTTAAAAAGACCAGAAGGAATGATTCATGGAAAAGGTTGTGCATATTACTGGCTTGATGAAATGAAGTTAATATAGTGCAGGCAAATGCAATATAATGGTGTTAACGCCCTACAGTGTAATTCGTCCCACTCCAACGACCCTTGTAACAGCAGATACTTCGAAATAGCAATTTGAGATGTTAGACGACGTGGTAAATTGCAGGGACTAATTAGAACAACAAAAACAAAAAAAACTCAGAATGAGAAAGACTTGGCAGTGAAGTAATTAAAAGTTTGAGGTAGTGTTTAGCTAGAGAATCGTGATCGCTATGGAGAAGAGCTTATACATATTGGGGCTCATTTATATAACATTCTACAGTATATTATATTATATACTGTAGGTTAGCATACATAAAACAAGAGCTTCAGCATTAATTCCCTGTAAGCTGTTAAAGTATCAAAGTTTATGGATGTTTACACTACAAATATTTTCACAGAAATTATCAGAAAAGAAACTACTGCATGATGGAACACAGGTGCTTGCTACTTAATGTTAATGTTTTGTTAAGGTGTAAAATTATATATTAATATCAGCTAATATTATTTAGACAGTGAGTTCCCCTAATAAAGTCAAGCCTGCAATACTTCAATAAAAAAAAGGATATGTTTTATGACATACTGTTACTTTAACCACTTAAGATTCTCAGACAGGAATCTTCATCAATTTAAAACAGGTGCATAACATAACATATCTTAACTTGGAACATGTGAAGGGTCGGAAAATATTTGACAGCAAGCGAACAGTCAGTTCTGTTGGAAGCAGGAAAAGGTGTAATATTCTGAAGCCCCTTTTCCATCAAAGTGAACCAGGAGCTAGTTCATGTCTGGTGCTAGTGCCGGTTCAGAACCAGTTCAATAGCGAGCCTCCTAAGAACTGGCTTTGTTTTTGTCCGTGTATGTCTCTAATTTTCCAGCAATGGTAGCAACAATGCTAGCAGATATGCTAGTGGCGATGCTAGCACTAGCAGCAATGTTAGTGGCAAAAAAAAATGCTTGGCTTTGTGAGCAGGTCTCTAGGCTTTATCATTACTAGAATGCATTTGAGCTGCCCATTGCATATAAAGTCTATTTTCTTTTTAATTAGTTGGTCATGATAATCCTGCCCCAGACCCTGACATATTATAAGGAACAGTTTTTTTTTTTCTTTTCAGTTTGAGGGCCCAGTGCTTTGGCTGTCTGAAAACAAAGACCTGGTTTGAAATTGGGCACCAGCTCCAAACAAGCTCTAGAACCACCTTGGTGGAAAAGGGGTAGGATTGACTCTGACAACGGTCAAATTTTGAAAGCTAGATGATGGGGATCACAATGTATCTACAAAATGCCAGATCTTCTGGGGTGTTCACAGTATGCAGTGATTAGTACCTACTAAAATTGGCCCAAGGAAGGTCAACCTGTGAGATGGCTTACTAAGGTGCATGAGTGGAGGTTAGTTAGTGTGGCCCAAATCCAATGCCGAGCTACAGTATAGCAGAAATTGATGAAAAAGATCATGCTGGCTCAGACTACTCATTCTGATGCCTGTCCACAACCAAAAGTGGCTGCTACAATGGGCATGTAAGCATCAGAATTAGACCATGGAGCACTGGAAGAAGGTGGCCTGACATAAGGCCCTTGTTTTACACTATGTGGATGGCTAGGTGTGTGTGTGTGTGCATTGCTGACCTGGGCAGGAGATGGCACCAGGATGCACTGTAGATGCAGTGGGATGCTGTGGGCTGTGTTCTGCTGGGAAACCTCAGGTTTATCCAAGCGTTTATGGAGATGTTACTTATGTCATGTATTGCTGATCAAGTACACCCCTTCATGGAAACAAAAATGGCAATGGTAATGGTCTCTCTCAGCCCGATTTCTAGTTTCCATTTAAAAAATCTTCATTCAAATTAGTGTAAGAATACAGTTAGGTTTTCTATCAAAGGAGGAGATACTAGAGGGGTTAATACAGTTACAAAACCAATATACTAATCAATGGTTGTGTGAGTGTGTGAGGACAGTATGTGACTCAGCTTTTCAGACAGCCAGGGGAAGTTCTTTCCACTGCCTTGGTGCCGGGATGGCGAGTCGTATCGAGCCATGCTTGTGGCTGAAAAGGAACATGATACAAAGCCAATAAGGGGTTAGTGTGTGGGAGTTGAGCCTTATATCATTACCTTTTGTCGCCATATAGTTTCCCATTACTTTGAATGAATAAATCGTAATAGTTACTAAGTAGCCAGCTTTAGGATGAGTTACTCATTTATTTATAGCTTTACCGTCACAACAGTACAGTTATAGCTTGCAGTGCTTCCAGTGTACATGAGAGAAAAAAAAATACTCAAAAGCTTTAAGCATAATAACAGCTAGTAAAAACACCAAGCATACAAGTTCACACATGAACATGGGAGTGAAAGAAAAACAAGCTAATTGTTTGGCTACGTTATTAGTCTGAAGTAAACTTGCAACACCTCTGTAGAATTATTGGCACTCAGAAAAGAGTGCTTTTGGGGAAGTAATGTTCCGGCATTTAGTTACTTCACATGTCCAGGCGTTTCTCTTTGGTTTGTAACGATTTAATATTGAACATAATGTTACATTTTGAACACAGAAGTGAAATTTTATATATACAGTATATATCTATCTATCTATCTATCTATCTATCTATCTATCTATCTATCTATCTATATATAATATATATATATACAGTACACTGTATGTCTATGTCATGTTATTTGTATTTCAAACTACAGTTAAAATGACGATCTGTAAAGCTAATACAGTATATTATATATTGCAATAAACCTTCTGAAGGTTTTTTTTTAAATAACAACTAGCCAATCATTTTGTAAAATACAATGCCATTATAATAATGACATCCTTGATATTTTGATGCCTAATTATCAATAGATCTTTGTCTTGTTATTCTCTACAATCCTTATGACATCTGTCTTGTTCAATCACACAAGAGCCTATTTTTTAGGATGTTTTTAAAGGAACAGAAATTTCTCAGTACTGTTCCTGAATGCTCTGTATACAGTTCATGGCAAGACTTTTTTTACTTTATTATATTACTATTATGTTTTTGGGTTATCCCCCACCCCTTATTTTTCACTAAACGCTGGCAATAAATTTGATTCGAAACAAATTTTCATCTTGTGATTATAGTTTTTTTTCACCACCTGTCAGCCATCATACAACACTCGTCATGCATTTTTATAAAGTATATAATAGCTGGTGAATCAGCTATAATTACTACATTCTGTATCCTGCTCAACAAATGTGAACAGACAACTGCTGTTGTTTGTGACCTTGAGCTTGCCGTGAGTCTAACCAGTCATGTTTATTATAGATTCATAAGCATGGTGGTTCTTGTTGAGTGACATCCAAGCCTGTGCTGTTTCTGTGAGGGGGAACACCCAGCATCATGGCTCTGAACTGACTCAAACTTTCCGACACAGACGTTGGTTTTGAGTCACCTTGCTCCAGGCGCATCAAGGTATCAGATGTTTGCTATATTATATGTTTAACTAACTGCTCAAGGTTATTTGCCTTTAGTTATTTCAAAGGCATAAATTGTTTCACAGTTTGAGTTTCAGAATATGTTTGTGTCATCAGGAGAAGAAAAAAATCCATTGATATGACATTGGTCATTCAGTACCTTCCATACATCCACTGGTCATTCAGTACCTTCAGGTCATCAGCTGACTTAATTTTATTGCCACATAATGTTGCTGAGCCTAGAAGTGACCAACTGAAGCAACCCCAGATCATAAGAGGCTTGTACAGTGGCCAATATTCTGATACACCGATTACTCTGGAATACAGTTAATCTGATTTCATCAGACCACATGTCCTTTCCCATTGCACCAATGTCCAAAATTTTATGCTCACTAGAAAACTGAATCCTTTATTCTGATTAGTCTTTCACCAATAAGCAAAGTTGTTGCCAGCTAAATCATATAAAAAAATTCTTTAATGAAGATTTTTAATTCTGTTTAAGATTAGATTAAAATTTGAGAGTTCTATTTTTGTTCTATAAATACTGTAGTATCAGTAAGTAGGAATCATTCCCAGGAAGCATCATAAAAACAAGCACTTGCTGTTTTATTGCCAAAGCTACAGCATTATAGGGGTTTGGTGGTTAGCCACAGTACTTAACTAGCCAGGGAATCACACAAACAAAAGAAAACCCACTAGGCTTCTGGGCTTCCGCTTGATAGAAGAAAAAAATGCTAGTATAGCACAAACACAACATATGCATTCACTAGCAATGAACACATCGTTCAAATGTCCATACCACTTATTCTGTAAGGTTGTAGCTTTGGAGATCCAGGGCACAAGCACACATCCACTTATACACCCTGTCAAAGAAAACACACATAGACCAGAGGCAAGGTTCAAACCCCCAAGCTGTGTGAGGTACCATGCCTCTGACAGCCAATATTTTAATGAAAAATAAGAAAATGAAGACATCAGAGGGAAGGCTTTTTCATTAGGGGACTTTCCCACATTCCCAAATTTGATCATTAGTCATGGAATTCATTGGGCCTTTTTTCAGGAATTACAGTATGTCAGAGTTCGGTCCTGTGCATCGTCGAGCATAAGAAATCCTGCAAAAACACATTACATCAACACATTGTACAAGTTTTTCTAAGGTGGATTAAAGCAGTTTGTACTGTAGGTGGTTCATAGACTTAGTAGGTGGTTCAAGCCTCCTCAATATGCTGAATTCTTTGTTTGGTGTTATTAAAGAAAGCCTTGAGCCGTTAATACTAACCTTTCAAAAAATTTACTAAATACAATCCTGTGCCTTGAACTACTGTACTAAATAGTACTATATGCTATAATCCAAACCCATCCACTAAATGACAAAATGATATGCCCTAATGGATACTACACTGCTGTAATGTTAATTATTATGTGATGTTAAAATGTGTAGCAGGTTCATAGCCTCTGTTGCCACCGGTATCAAAACCCAGGTATACAGGTTGCTGTTGGCTGGTGAGAACTCATAGTCGTTATTGACATGCCTTGACATTTCAAAGCAAATCTTGATGAGTAATAGGGATTTTGTAACAGTGGGAAAGTAAATTGTTACAGTAGTCCCTGATGCTTCATAAATGCATCATAATAATTCATAGCTATTATGTAGTTAATTCATGGGTGATTAAAGGGATATGATTGCACAGAATCAAGCAAAGAACTATAATTTTGGACATTTTTGGAATCAAAATGTTGAATTATTTGATACACAGAAAAGGCCAGGAATGTGGGAAAGACCACTTACAGCCATGTTTCATATCTTTAAAAAAAAAAAGAAGGTTTGCATTTGACCCTATTTGTCTTGGTGCATGCAATTCTTGGGGCTTTCTTCTATTTAAGATCATTCTGTGTAAAGACAGGACCAGTTGAAAGAAAAGCTCAGTTAAAGTCCAATAATGTCATGACATTCAAGTTCACATGCGTGTACTGTATGTAAACGTCTGGCCACAACTGTATTCCTTTTTAAAGAGGTACTGTTTACTCCTGATGCATTATAATCCTGGGCTTCAGAAATTTCTGTTTATGAAATCTCATCTGCTACGTTTCAGATCCATCAGATAGTCAAATTTATAGAATGCAAACTGTTTAGTTGGAATATGAATCAGATGCAACTCTTTGTGATTGTTTACTATGTTTGGGTATGCTTGTTCAAAAAATAGATTTTTTTTTGTTGTTGCATGAAGTGATTGAAAGGGAACAGTGCTAAAAGTAAAGTCTTAAATGAAATACTGAACTCTGTTGTGGTAAAGAAATAGCACAGTCCTATGTGAAGGAATAAAAAACCATGAGGTTATTTACATACTTCGACAGACCAGAATAACATACCACATGTAACTGTTTTGTAATTGTGTATCTTCCAGGCTTGAGTAATTTAGATGCAACATTAAAACTCCTTGAAATCCAATTCAATTCAATTCAACTGTATTTATATAGTGCTTTAAACAATGGTGAGGGCATGGCTAGAGTCATGGAATCAGAACACAAAGGGTTCAGGTGGAAAGAGTAGAGATTTGAAACATTGATGGGCAAAATGTCTTTCAGTTTCTTTAAAAGGAATGAAATGACGGCTCACTAACTTATTCTTTACTAGCATAAGTACCCATCATTGCCGGGTAAAAAGTTTGTGGAAATAGTTAAAAGGTTCAAGCGGAAAATAAAATAAATTTCAGCATTTGACACATATAAATTTCCTTCTACTCAACATTTTGATTTAATTTACGGCACAAGTTTCAGTTTTTATAGTGTATGCCATTTTTTTTGTAGTAGGCCATGCTTGTATGTGTTTGGTGAGGATTGTGGCAGCAGATTGTAGGGAAAAAGTGTTATATTCTTCCAAAAAAGCGCTGGATGCTGTGGCGTAACTTGGCACAAAACTTTCCATAAAATCCCTTCTACTCACCATTTTGATTTCTTGCAGGTTTACTTTCAGGCAAATACCAAAAGACATTCAAAACCAGAGTTTCATTAAATTCTTTTGAGCCAGTTTTGCGTGATGCTGTGACAAAATCAAGCTGGACAGACATACAGACATACAACCAACAGTCAGACATACAATCAAATTTTCTGAGACTCCAATGAATAAAACGTGAAGGTATCACTGAAAGAGCGATTCTAACCAATGTAAAGACAAAACCTTTCTTTTATTTATATAGATAACATGATCTTCCATGGGGTAGGTGGTGGGTTGTCTGAAATAGTGTTTATGTTGCAACTCTGTCTAGTAAGGAAAAGTGTTTCCTACATATGTTATGGAATTATACATAGAAAGATTTAAGGCTTCTGGCAGACGAACAAGAAGGACAAAAAACATTTTGTTGAACACAGTATGGTGGTGAAATGGTATAAAACATAAATTATTGTAGAAGCTTATACAGCATAATAAATTGCCATGCTTTGTCAGAAAGCAGCATGACAGTTCACATCATCAAGGTGAGCTGATCCACCCAAGAAAGGGTAAAACTATTTTTGGGGGAGTGAATCTTTATCCCTGTGAGACGACCCATAACAATTATTTATGATATCCATGTGGGACACTTCACGGCAACAGGGCATGAGTCACAAGTGCAGCAGCGCCGAGCAGAAATAGAGCAACGGGATGAATCAGACGAGTCCCGGTGGCAAGAGAGTACATGGTAGTAGTGTGTTTATAATTAAACAGGTGAGATCATATTTCAAAATCCAACATTCCAGTATAAACTGGAACATTCTTTGTTCTAGAGAAGAAGGAATTTTAAGATCAGCTTCTGTTTACATACTGTACACTCCACGTATGATTAATGTACCCGGTAGGGTGGCCTGTCAGAATTTCTTAGTCACCAAACGAATTCACAACAGCAACTCCCTCTGTCACAATGTTGAAAATACTCTGGGGAGGGACTGTAGGCTGAGTTGACCTGCCTGATGTAACAGCAGACAGCTTTTCTGTCCTGCCATGCTAGCGTCTATCATCTCTATCCACCCAAAGGCAAAATGAAAAGAGTTTGCATTATCCCTGGAGAGAAATTCTCTCTTTATCTGGATTCAGATAGTCATTTGATATTAATACAGTTGTCTAAACTCATTGCACAAGGCAATAAGACTGTGAGGCCAAGTGCTATCTTTCTCTTAGTGCTATTTCCCTCTTAGTTTTGAATATTTGTTTCTTTTGAGTCCGAGAATGCAGGCAAATCTTAATTTAACACTTCATGAATTAGTTTTTTTATTTTTTTTTTTGGAGTGGAAATAAACCAGGGTATTTCTATCATATGTCCCGAGACTTACAGTATAGAAAAAGTACAGCTACTGAATAACATCAAAAACTTTGACTAGACAAAGTTTTTGAAATGACTTGTCAGTGGTCTGTACCAACCAAAAATGGTCCAAGGAAGGATAACCTGTAATGAAAACAAGGTACCCAATCCTCATTGATTTGCATGGGGAGGGAAGGTTAGCCAGTCTGATCTGATCCCATAAAAGTGCAACTGCTGCAAAAGCTACCTAGCATTGTCGTTTTAGCAACTCGTGCTAGCTACAGTATAATACAAGGGTGTCAGAACACACTGTATCCATCTAGCAGCTATATACGTTTTAGTAGCTTGTGCTAGCTATGATACAAGGGTGTCAGAACACTAGCAGCTATATACGTTTTAGCAGCTTGTGCTAGCTATGATACTAGGGTGTCAGAACACTAGCAGCTATATACATTTTAGAAGCTTGTGCTAGCTATGATGCAAAGCTGTCAGAACACACTGTATACACGCTAGCAGCTATATACGTTTTAGCAGCTTGTGCTAACTATGATACAAGGGGGTCAGAACACTAGCTGCTATATACGTTTT